>NC_069418.1:47874225-47876725 GCF_026875155.1 Cherax quadricarinatus | reverse complement strand
CAGTTTTTGCACCAATCTCTTGTGTGGAACTGTGTCAAACGCCTTCTTGCAGTTCAAGAAAATGCAATCCACCCACTCCTCTCTCTCTTGTCTTACTGCTGTCACCATGTCATAGAACTCCAGTAGGTTTGTGACACAGGATTTCCCGTCCCTGAAACCATGCTGGCTGCTGTTGATGAGATCATTCCTTTCTAGGTGTTCCACCACTCTTCTCCTGATAATCTTCTCCATGATTTTGCATACTATACATGTCAGTGACACTGGTCTGTAGTTTAATGCTTCATGTCTGTCTCCTTTTTTAAAGATTGGGACTACATTTGCTGTCTTCCATGCCTCAGGCAATCTCCCTGTTTCGATAGATGTATTGAATATTGTTGTTAGGGGTACACATAGTGCCTCTGCTCCCTCTCTCAATACCCATGGGGAGATGTTATCTGGCCCCATTGCCTTTGAGGTATCTAGCTCACTCAGAAGCCTCTTCACTTCTTCCTCGGTTGTGTGCACTGTGTCCAGCACTTGGTGGTGTGCCCCACCTCTCCGTCTTTCTGGAGTCCCTTCTGTCTCCTCTGTGAACACTTCTTTGAATCTCTTGTTGAGTTCTTCACATACTTCACGGTCATTTCCTGTTGTCTCTCCTCCTTCCTTCCTTAGCCTGATTACCTGGTCCTTGACTGTTGTTTTCCTCCTGATGTGGCTGTACAACAGTTTTCGGGTCAGATTTGGCTTTCGCTGCTATGTCATTTTCATATTGTCTTTGGGCCTCCCTTCTTATCTGTGCATATTCGTTTCTGGCTCTACGACTGTTCTCCTTATTCTCCTGGGTCCTTTGCCTTCTATATTTCTTCCATTCCCTAGCACACTTGGTTTTTGCCTCCCTGCACCTTTGGGTAAACCATGGGCTCATCCTGGCTTTTTCATTACTCCTGTTACCCTTGGTACAAACCTCTCCTCAGCCTCCTTGCATTTTGTTGCTACATATTCCATCATCTCATTAACTGGCTTCCCTGCCAGTTCTCTGTCCCACTGACCCCGTTCAGGTAGTTCCTCATTCCTGTGTAGTCCCCTTTCTTGTAGTTTGGCTTCATTCGTCCTGGCCTTCCTGCTTCTCCCTCCACTTGTAGCTCTACTGTGTATTCGAAGCTTAAAACCACATGGTCACGGGGCCCCAAGGGTCTTTCATATGTGATTCCTCGATATCTGCACTACTGAAGGTGAATATTTAAGTCCAGCCTTGCTGGTTCATCCTCTCCTCTCTCTCTTGTAGTGTCCCTTACGTGTTGGTACATGAAGTTCTCCAGTACCACCTCCATCATCTTAGCCCTCCATGTATTTGGCCCCCTGTGGGTCCAAGTTCTCCCAATCGATCTCCTTGGGGTTTAAAAGTCACCCATGATCAGGAGCTTTGCCCTGCATGCATGGCTCTTCGGGCCACTCTAGCCAGTGGGGTCAACCATCGCTCTATTGCTCTGTCATACTCTTGCCTTGGCCTCCTGCTGTTTCTGTGGTGGGTTATACTCACTGCTATTACCACCTGGGGACTCCAGAGTGAAGTGTTCCCACTATGTAATCACTTTCTTCTCCGCTATCTCCTCTCTTCCCAGCTCATCAAAATTCCCAGCGATTTTTGATCAGGCAACGCCACTCCTCCACCCCCCCTGTTCCCTCTGTTTTTCCTCAGGATTTGGTATCCCTTTGGGAAAAGATGGCATCTGTTATCATACCTGTAAGCTTGGTTTCTGTAAGAGCTATGATGCCCGGTGATGCTTCTTTGACTCTTTCGTGCCACTCCTCCCACTTATTTGTTATTCCATCAGCGTTTGTGTACCATACCTTCAGTTTCCTTTCCAACACTGTGGTTTGGGGGGCCTGTGGGGGTGGGAGACCTGGTGGCATACTGTGGGATTCTATAGCTCGATTGTTGGGTGGAGGCTGTGGGTATGGATTGTAGTGTGTGTTGGGATGGTGTGATAGGTTGTATGGTTCTGCGAGAGATAGTTGTGTGTGTGCTTGCCCTTCCCTGTTCTGTCCTGCTCTGACTGACCTCTGCTGATTCCCTCCTTGTCTCTTTTCCTAGTTTCCTTTCGTTTTTTTGTCCTCCCCCTCAGTTTGCTGTCGTTCTGATTTTGTTCTGTCTCTGTCTAGGAACACCCTCTTGTACTCTTCCGAGTATTTCAATCGTGGTTTCTCTTGGAGGATCCTGTTCCGCACTGTTTCCGTCCTGAGAATCAGCTTGATTGGTCGGTTTCTCCCCTTCGAGTACCCCCCTATTCTCTGAAAATTTACAATCTCGTCCATCTCTTCACCTATTTCCGTGATGATTTTCTCAATCTCCTTTCTTCTTCCTGCTTTCCCTTTTAGTGTGTGTCCTTTCCTCTCTCTCCTGAAGCCCATGGATAAACACTGATTTTGCCCTTTCTTCCTCCCATTGCCTCACCCTCTGTGACTCTGGATCCTGCCCGTATGTGGTCAGTTTCTCCCTTGATTTTTTCCAGTGGCCCTT
>NC_069418.1:47806725-47871725 GCF_026875155.1 Cherax quadricarinatus | reverse complement strand
TTTGAAGGGGTGTCCTTAAATTTAAATAAATAATATTTTTAAATGTTTTCTAAATTTAAATGTTGAATTTGAGTAAAAATTAAAATGAAAGGGGAAATTTTTAAAAAAAAATTGTTTATTTTATTTAAAGGGAATTGATAGAAAGGTTGAATTTGTTGGAATTGGGGGTTTTTTAAAAAAAATTGAAAATTTTTTGTTTTAATAAGAATTAATGTTTTTGTTAATAAAAATTATTTTTGGGTTTTAATTATTAAATAAAAATTTAATTGGATTAATTTTATTTGATTTGAAAACTTTTGAAATGTTTATATGGATTTTTTTTTTAATATATTAAAAAATTTTTAAATTTTAAATTAATTTTTTTTTTTTTTTTTTTTTTTTTTTTTTTTTTTTTTAAAAAATTTTTTTTTTTTTTTCTTAAATTTTTTTTTTTCTTTTTTTTTTTTTTTTTTTATTTTTTTTTTTTTTGTTGTTTTTTTTTTTTTTTTTTTTTCCTTTTTTTTTTTATTTTTTTTTTTTTCCTTTTTTTTTTTTTTTTTTCCCCTTTTTTTTTTTTTTTTATTTTTTTTTTTTTTTTTTTATTTTTTTTTTTTTTTTTTTTTTTTTTTTCATCATGTATGGTGCCCCACTTTTCCCCACTTGTTTTTCCAAATTTCTCTCGAAATTCCTTGAACCCCCGGGTTTCCACCCTCACTTTGGAAATCTTTGTATTTTTGAATCTGGGGTAGCAACAGAAGCCCAAAACCAAAACTAAGGGTTTTTGCCCACTTTGAAATTTTAAAAGATTTCAGGCTTCCTCTCGACTTTTTTTAACAAATTTAAATTGGGTTATCACTCGTGGGAAATTGGGTTCACGGGACTTTTTTCACTACCGCTGTTATTTGCAGCAGTTGTGTGTGTGTGTGTTGTGTGTGTGTGGGGTGTGGTGTTTTGTGTGTGTGTGTTTTTTCCCGCCCGTAAATTTTATTCCCAAAATAGGGGCTCTGAAAAAAATTATGTAATCGAAAGATAGTAAAAAAAATTTAATTAAAAGAGGGGGGTTTTTTCACCGTAGAGTTACGCAGTTTTGCTCGGTTGCTCGTTATCCCCCTCAAGGGGGGTTTCCCTTAAAGCTGGGGGGGGCTTTGATATAAGGAATTGGATCTTCTTAAATTAAACCCTGAAAAAAGCCTGAATGTTTTTCCTCCCCCCCCCCTCATTTTTTTAAAGGCGCCCCCCAAAAAAATTTAAAATAAAATTTGGTCTCGAAAAACAGCCTGTCATCTGTTTAAAAAACCCGCTCTGTCCGTTTAGGGGGATTTTTTTTCTGCATCCCCTGTTTTTGCAAAAAACATGACCCCAATGGTGACAACCCTCGCAGGGGGTTTGCCTTTGAGGGCAAAAGAAAAAGTATAAATAACGTGGTTTAAAAAATTTTAAACGAAAACTAAAAAAACTTAGGAGGGGAAAAACTTTATGACGGTTTTTTGGCGGCCCTTTTCATAAAAACTGTCAAGTAAAAAATTTGGAACGAGAAAAGTAGAGAAGGGCAGGGGGAAGACCATAGGGGGAGGGGGAAGGGTAAAAGGGAAATTAAAAGTTGTAAAAGGGACTGTAATATATTGCGAAGTAAAAATAAGAGTAGTAAAAATTAGTAATAGTAGTAGTAGTAGTAGTAGGGGCATAAAAACAAAAAAGTAATAGTAATAGTAGTCCCATAAGAGAGGGAACTGCATGAAAATCAACTGCCCCCGTTTGCCAGGACTACAGATAGGGGTAATGGGGAAAAAAATTACATTTAAAGGGAGAAGAGACTGCCCATATTTTCAAACATTTAAAACACGTGTTTCAAAATGGGCAGAGAAGAATTGCATAATTTCCAACGGGCCAAAGGGCCCTAAAAAGAGGAACCAAAAAGAGCAAAGTCACTTTTTTTTTAGTGTGTTTTTTGAAAAATGGTCCAAGTCGGACCGAAACGCGTCGAAAGCTCTTTTCTCCTTTTGAGGGTTTAATTTGTGTATTGTTCCAGTTACTGTATTTGCCTTTTTTTTTTTTTAAAGGAAATTCAGAAGACAGGGAAGGCAAAAAAAAAATACAAAAAACATTCACAAAGGGAAAGGAGAGGAGGCAAACGTCAAGAAGGGTTTAACAGTTGTTCTGAAAAATTAGACTTTAAAAAACATTTGTATGGGTTACAAGCATCTTCAGAAAGGGAAACCAAAGGGATTTAAAGATTCATGTTAGGAAAGTTGTGCAAAGGAAAAATTTTTAAAAAATTTGGCGTCTTTCAAGGCTAGGGGGGAACAAAAATTTTATGGGCCAGAAGACGAGTTAAAATAAGGGTAAAGGATCCTGACATGATGGAAAGACTTTGTTAGTATCAAAAAAGGCGAACCAGTTGTTTTTTGCCTTTATGCTCCAAAAGGGGGAAGGGGCCATTTTTCCCCAAAAAATTAAAAGGGGGAAAAACAAAACAGGAAAATGGATTTGCACCTGATTCATCATGCCCAAAAGGTCTATGGCAAGTTTACTAAAAAGGGGTTATTAGTCTGACGAAAATCAAGTTTGAATCTTAAAAACGGGGGGTTTTTGTTTTAAAAATTCTTTTAAATTTTTTTTTGTAGAGTGTGTCTCAAAAAACCCTTCCAAGAGGGGGGGAAGGTAAAATTCAATTGGCTCGGGAGACCCCAGAAGATTTTTGGCTTTTCCAAATAGTTAAAAGAACGGCGATCTTTCCCTCGAGAAGGCCAGGAGCTTTTGGGCCAAACCCCACCCCAAAAAACCCAGGATTTTTTTAAATTTTGCCCACCTTCGAAAGCCCCGGGAAAAACTGTAGATAAAACACCGTTTAGAAACCCAAGAATGAAAATTAAATCCCTTCTAGAGACCCGGGACCTGTAGTTTCAAAAAACTTCCAAAAGGCCCAAAGGACCCATTTATAGATCAATCAAAAAAATATCCGGGAACCGTAGATCAGTCTCAAAGCCCCTTTGGAAAAATTTGTAGACCAACAGCAAAAGCCCCAAGAGCTGTAGACCCAACTTCAAAAGCCCCAGAAGCTATAAAAGCAAGTAGGAAATTCTCCTTTAAGGGGCCTTTTATTTTTGATTGGAACTCGCCCAAGTAAAATTTTTAAAATTCGAAAAATCTGAGGGAAATTAGGTTGGTTTAATTTTCCATAGATTTTAAAGGGTGAAAACAAAAAAAATTAGGGTTTGGAAAACAGCAATGTTTTTCAGGGGTTTGGGTTTAAAATCACTAGAATATTATAGAAGCTACCCCCCTCCACACCTAGGTGGGGGGGAGCGTATGTTTTTAAAATTAATTTTGTAATTAAAGATAAATTTTTTCCCCTTTGGTTTCCTTCCATTAGTGTTGGGGGGTTTAAAGGCGTTTTCAAACAGATTTCAAGTTGGCAAAACCCCTTGCTATGCTCCGCCCTTTTAAAAAAAATAAGTATATTGGCACCAAAAAAACACCCCAAATTTGAAAAAATTTTCCCTCAAAAAAACATACCCCAGTTTTGGGTTGTATTTTTGAAGCCGTTAAAAAACAGGTTTTCACAACAATACGAAACCAAGGGGGGAAGGAAAATTAAAAGAACGTACAAATTACTTGATTTACTAGGGGGCCAAAACCCTCTCCCTCTTTTTAGTTGAGAAAATTTGATTTAAAAAAATTTTTCTTTTACTAATTGATGAGAAGTGGGCCATTCCCCCTTTTTTCTGTTCGAGTTACCTCTTTTTGCGTCTGTACACCCCGTCTTGGGCTTTTCTGGTGGTGGGAATCTTGAGTCTTTTGCGTTTTTCCTCTTTAAGGGGCTTCCAGTTAAACTTTAGTCCAGGGGGTCCTCAAACTCTTCACTCCACGCACCTTCATGAAGTTTCAGATTTTTTCATCGACCCCCCAAAAATTTATTATTCGAAAAAAATTAAAAAAACAGTGATTTAACAAAAAAAACTTACGCGTAATATTTAAAATAAATTAATAATATTGGCTTCATAAAAAGGTAATATTTAAATTTAAAGAAATGTTTGGAAATTTTAAAATACCTTTTCTTATTTTAAAAATGTTGGTATCCCTGAATGGGGAAAGGGAACAAATTTATGGGAAAGTCAACCCAAAGGGCACGAATTTGGTTGAGACTGGTGAGTTTTAGTCCCTAAAACAAACCCCGCCCTTGGGGTTTTTAACTATTCCCCTGCTTGGGGAAATTTCTTTTAAAAGGGGAAAAATCAGCTTCAACCATGTAGGAAAAATTTGGGAAAACAAGTAAAATGGTCAACCATTGCCCAAAACCGGGGTATTTGTGACAGGGTTTAGGGATAAAGCCCCAAAACGGGAAAAGAAAAAGGAGGGAAAATTAATTTCAGTTATCCTTCCCGGGGCAGGAGAATGAGAGAGACAAGGGGGAGAAAATGGAAGGCACAGATACACAACCCAAAAAAACATTTTCCTCAGACATTTTTCTGACCCCCTTTTTGCCCCCCAGGGAATTTATCGACCTCTTCGTTTGTCCAACCCAGATATTGACCCCTTTGGGGGAAAATTACCCTAGTCCGTCCCCATGGCTATTTTCCTGATTCCCCTCCACTTACTTTTAAAGGGATCACACCAAAATCCCCGGTGTGCCCCGGGGGCCCCCATGTGGCGTGTGCCTGGGGGTTTTGGTGATGAGTGGGCCCCGGGCATCCGTTTGCATGATGAAGGCCCTGGGAGTCCCCTAAAAATTTATGAGTGGCCCTTGGCACCCCCGAATGGTTCAGGTGCGTCCCTTAAAAAACCCCTTAAAGGCCCACAAATTTTGTGTCAGGGGGAAACAAGGGGAGGCGGTTTTTTCAGCCAATGTGAGAATTGCAGTTTGTTTTCCCAAAGTACATGGGGGGGGGGGGGAGGGGTTGGGATGAGCCCCTTATGCCCCTCGAAACTAGAAGGGAAATAAACTATCCTTTTTTTGGGGTCAAAACTGATCCCAAAATCGAAGTAATAAGATTGGTTTTTTGGGGAAAAGGAAAACTGAGGGATGGTTTATGGAAAATTGAATGCCCCCTTCAAATAACTGCCTGTAACAAACCAAACACTGTTGGTGGGCCCCGGGGGTTTAAAACCATCACTGTGTGGTGGCCCGGGTGTAAACCATCAACCCGTGTGGAGGCCGGGTGTAACACCCCTCACTGTGGGTGGCCGGGTGGGAACCCCCATCACGTTTTGGGGCCGGGGGTAACACCTTTCTGTTTTGGTTTCCCCGGGGGTTAAACCCCCATCATGTGTGGTTTGGCCCGGGGGTAAACCCCCATTTAAATGTGGGGGCCCCGGGGGTAACACCCCATGTTTGGTGGGGGGGTGTAAAAACCATTACTGTGGGGTGGCCCGGGGTAACAACCCTTACCTTTTTGGTGGGCCGGGGGGTAAACCACCCCATGTGTGGTGGGGGGGTGTAACCAAACCCTTACGTGTGGTTTGGGCCCGGGGTAACAAACCCTCACTGTGTGGTGGCCGGGTTTTAACACCATTACTTTGGGGGGGTCCGGGGGGTAACACCATTCGTGTTGGGGGCCCGGGGGTTTAAAACCATTTTGTGGGTGGGGCCGGGGGGTAACACCAAACACTGTGTGGGGCCGGGTGAAAAACCCAAAACACGTGTGGTGGGCCCCGGGTTTTTCACCATCACGTGTGGTGGGCCGGGGGGGGAAAAAACCCTTTTTACTGTGTTTGGGGCCGGGTTAACACCCCTCACTGTGTGGAGGGGCCCGGGGGTTTTAAAACCCCTCCCCTGTGTGGTGGGGGGGGTGTAACCCAACACTGTGTGGGTGGCCGGGTGTTTTAAAACCTTTTCCCGTGTGGGGCCGGGTAACACCCAAAAAAAAGTTTGGGGGGGCCCGGGGTTTTAACACCAAGATTAAAAAAAGGGCCAAAATGTAACACCGGGCCCCGTTACCAGCGGAAGAAAAGGGGAAAAAAGACCCCCTTCCTTCACCTTTTTTCTCCGGTGATATTTTTTAACTTTTAAAATTCGCGTCCCCAGCCTTTAAGTTGACCCCTCGGTGTGATACCGTATTGCCTCCCGCAGTGACCTCCCATGTGCAGTTATTATAGGTTAAAAAAGGGTTACAGGCCTTCCCTTTAGTTAGACTGTGACCTTTAAGCAAATCCCTTTATCCCAATGTTTTTAGGAAACGTTCGAGATAAAATTAACTGTCCCATCAGGTTTTACGAAAACTCAAGAGAAAATGAAAAAGATACCGTTTTAAGGGGGAAAGATAAAAAAAAAAGTCATTTTTCAAACATTTATTTTAAAAGGTTCACCCCAACCCGAGGGGCTTTTTTTGTCACGAACCCGAATCTTTCCCGTTATGGGAGGGTGAACCTTAAAAAAACGGTGTAAAGTTTTGAGTCATGCGAGGTATGTTGAAGCTAAATCCCCTGGTTTTAAAAGTTTTAAAAAAAAGGTTTTGGGGGGAAAAAAAATTAAGTATTTATTGTTTGGGGTTTTTTCGCTTAGTTTTTAATTTATAATAAAAATAATGGACGAAAAAAATGGCGAAAGTGTTTGATTTGAGAAAAAACCTGGCTAGCCTGCCCGCTAGCCCCGGGAAAAACTGCAGTGCATCCCCAAACAAAAATTGTTTTTCTATGGCGATACGGACCAAAAAATTCTTCAAAAAAAAGGGGGATTCAGCGTTTTTGGGAAAAGGGCTGGGCCCCGGTCGGGAAAAAATTGGATATTTGGGTTTTTATTAATAAGAAACTTTTCTCCTGGGCGAAGATCCCTTTTAGTCTTTTTTAATTAAAACTATTGCGGGAAATTCCGGTGTACAAAACAGGCCCTTTTTGCGGGTTTTTTGGTGCTTAGAAATCCCCGTTCCCCAAAAATATGGATCCTTAACACAGAAAATACATGGACTTAATTTTAAAGCTTAAATTTTTTAACAGACAATTTTATACGTGACTGGACCAAAAAATTATCTTAAAAAAGCCTCAAACCCTTTCAGGCGACAAACCTTCGACTTTCTTTCGCCACAAAGAATGAGCAGATGAAACCCCAAACTTCGCCCAACCCAAAGGGAAAAAATCCCCCAAGCCGGAAAATTAGACACTACACTTCCGGGGGAAATAAAAAACATTTTGTAAAAATTTTTCGCAGCGAAACTTCACGGGCCCCGTTCAGCAGAAAAACGACTTTTCAAGCAAATCCAAATTCTCTAGGAAAAAAGTTTTTTTTAAAAAAAATTTTTGGGAAAACCAGAAATCATTCATATTAATCATCCACCCAAAAGTCGAGAAAAGGGAAAAAAAAACCACACATAGGTTTTTCCCCCAAATTTTTCAGGCATCAAAAAAATAAACAAGGGCCTACACTACATCGCTAAAAAAATACAGAACAAAAAAACGGTTCCAAAAAGTAGCGTTTGTTTTCCCCTTGGGCCGACTGAAAAAGCCAAAAAAGTTTAATCTTCCCAACAAAAACCCCGACACCTACAAGCCTCTCACCAAAACCCGCCAAATAAACCCTGAACTAAAACTATCCCCATTTTCCCAAAGGTACCAATGTTAAAAAGTGCTCCAAAAAAAGATACGGGCACTTTTAAAACCCCCAATTCCCACAAAAAAAACCCCCAAATTTCTACAACTTAAATGCCCGCCTTCGACCCCCCAAACGGACTTGTGTTGAAAACCAGTGTCTTTTGGAAATGGCAGTTTTTTCCCTTTTTAAAAAAATCAAAGGGGTTCTAAAAAAAAAAGCCTAGCAAAAAAAACCCTGGGAAAAAAATCAGCCAAACACATCTAAAACACTGGTGATTTTCAACCGAAACTGCAATTTTTAAAATCTGAAATAAAAAAGCTCAGCATCCAAAACAAGAAAATCCCCATCACAAAGGGCCCCAATCACAACCATCGATTCCCCCAACCCCACGCTGAAAAATTGGGCTCCCCCGACCTTCCTGTTTACTCGTAATTTTATTTTAAAAATTTGGCTGAATTGTGTGTTGAGTTTTTTTAAAAAGTTTCCCTTCAAAAGGGAAATTTTATCTTTTTTTTCAACAAACTTTGGGGAGCCCAAAGGGTTCCACACAAAAAGGGGAGTTTCTGGAGAACCTAGCGGGAACATCTCGAATCCCAGTAACTTTCGTTTTACAAGTCCCCGTTACCTCGTTCCGTTAAAGTTATTTAAAAATACTTTATCATAATTCCCCACACATTTGCCATCCCCTGTACTGCAACACAAGCTCAAAACCCGGTCGAAGCCCCTTTAGGGGGTTTATGCTCGAAAAATTCGGGCACACTCCCTTTCCTGGAAAAATTTTACTTCCCGGGAAACCTGAGAATTAAATTTTTTAAAACGGGCTTGCAATTCCCCCACCAAAAAAATTTATTTCCCCCTCAAATCAGGCCCTTGCGTTTTTATTGGCTTCTTTGCGTACCCCCGTATCGCACCTGTAAATCATTGAAGAAAAATGCCCAAATCATTCCACTGTGCTCGCAAATTTTATCAAGGGAAGGCGCCCCCAAAAAAAATTCAAAGTCCTCTCTAGCAACTACAATGCAAAAAAAAACATCAAGTTTTCAGAACCTCTCTTTGGCTGAGAGACTGACCCTCTCAACTTTAACCTCTTCACTCTTCTGTTTTTTTTTCCTATATTTATTAATAAAGCCACTGGTTGAGAAATGTTGTTAAATGAGACACTTGTACAACGCTTGGGAATCTTTATTCTGGAAACGTTTGGCCATCCAGTGGCTCTTCAGTCCAGTACAGAGAAACGGTGGAAGATTGAAGAGGAGTTTCAGGTAATCAATCCCTCAGCCTGATGTCGATATGTTTAGTCCATCATTCTTGGTAAAAGTACAGCATATTTTTGTATGCCGACACCGAATGAAACGGGTTTTCTCCCTCGATGGTAGTGTCGCGAACTGTTTTAAAAAACTCTGCAAACCTGAATTACCTTGAATTACCTCTAGGAAATCGTTTGACTCTAGATTCCCAGTCAGTGAATTCCAGTCAATCTGACCAACACTACAGTCTCCTAGAATTACCCCGTTATCGTGCCATGCAGCCGTAACAATTTCTTCCCAAAGTGGTCTCCCTTGGTCCCTATCCGAGTTTGGGGGAAGATATACCATGGTTAAGATATATCCGATTAAGATGTACCTGAACATTCTACCCAGATAGACTGTGTGTGTGTGTTCTTTTAGTCTTTATACTCATTTTTCTGCAGAAATTCAAGTGTTCTGGGACATATACTGCCACCCTACCTCCCGTCCCGTTACTTCTATTACCGTGGAACATCTTGAAACCCGGAATGTGGCATTCGGCAGGCTCGGCCCAATTCTTCAAATTAAACCAGAGCTTAGTTATTGAAAATACATCAGTGTTACCCACACATACAACTAATGTCAACTAATCAATATTCCTAGCGCTACGGCTATTTGTGTGAAACAAACTGAGTAATCCTCTCTTCAACATTATCTAATGTATTTCCAATATTAACTAATAACCCAACCTCATTCTGCCTACAACTGGTATCCCCAAAACTCACAATATGTCGACCCTGATAGTTCACGCTGTTTAATTTCATTTTATATTTAATTTTACCACTAATACCTCTAATTATATCTGGTTTAAAACCCTAACAGCTCCCTCCTCTGAACTAACCGACATCTTCATCCTATCCCTAAATAAATGAGCCCCATCCCTGGCATATATGTCATATTTTCTGTGGAAGTAGTCCTAGTTGTTGATGAGTGATACTGCAGTTTTCTTAGTGTTTGTTCACTCAGGAATTGACCCCAGTTGCCCTGGACAACCATTCACTTTCAACTTTCCTTCTCGGTAAAATATATATTACAGGGGGCTCTCGCTTCATCCTAATTATGTCTATTACTGAGTCTCGTGTGAGGAAATTTCTTAATTGCTATCTCCCGTAAAAAACAGGCCCATAGTATGGAGGAACACTGCAACAGTCCTTCGGGCCCATGATAGGAAATTTTCTTCTTAAATCAAACACTTCTCAGAGCCTCATATTCGTCCAACCTGCTTTTAAGCTACCAAAGGGTAATAGTTGCAACATGCTTCACTACCTCTTAATTTTCCATCCTCCCCCCCCTATAATTGGACATCCTCTCTCATGAGGTAGATTTGTTTGTGACTTTATTAAAGTCCACTGTGTGGACCAAACGTTGTCAATGATGGATCGCATTTACTGCATTTGTCTCTCTCATTCCTCAGTGTGAATCTGAAATTCAATATAAGTCTGTCCTTTCCACTAATAAATTTTGGTGCCACACAGACCAACAGTGGAAAGATGACGCCATAAAATAACAATACAACAGTAAAAGAGGCAGGAATGAACTATAAACATGATCCTTTATTGAAGACGTCTCAGGCACGCACTGGGCTTAATAAAGTTACAAAAACACATAAAACTCGAAAAACAAACTTTTTTTTATCCGTTTGTGGCTTCATAAAGTATATTGAATGGATTTAAACATCGTTAATAAGTTAATCACATTACACTGCATTTGTGTCCTACCAGAATACCAGGATTAGGTGAAGATATTTTAGCTTTCTGCTAGTGAAGCAGTTAGTAAATTATGCAAAGTTTAGCATTCTGCCTGCGAAGCTTCTAGTAATGGTGAAGATTTTATATTGGTGGAGATTATATTCGTCAGGAAAACAAGGAATAAACACCTAAGATGTTGATAAACATGTGCAACACCTGAGTGTTGAAAGAAGATGTTCGACCAACCGGTGACGTGTTTATAGTCAATTAAAGGATTGTATAAAAGAGATAGTAGAATAAGAGGTAAACAGGTGTTGCAGAGGTGCCTAATTCATCAACTTATTTTTAGTATTGTATGTTATAAAAGACAAATGTCTTAAGACACGTAAATGGCCAGTAAATGCTGCTTGACCCCAGTTGGCATTTTCATCCAGTTCAAAAAGAAGGCGGATCACAACTTAGCAGTAGTGGCTAGTCTATTGTGTAGTCCATATTTATGTTGTGGACAGTGCGTAGAGGAAGAATCGAAATACAATAAGAAATATCTGTTTACTCCAATTTTGGTATTTGGCTGCGTGTAACACATACGAGGGAAAATAGCGAATCTTTTTTCTCTCTGCCGAATTTTCAATCTCTCTCTTTGGCAAAACAACTTTTTTTTTTTTTTACTTTATTCCAGCTGCTATCAGTACAAAAGCTTTTACCTCTACTTTAATACCACTTTTGTCTATATAAAACCTTTTGCCTCTAATCTGCTGTTGTCATTCTTAAACTGTTTACCTCTACCGTGATTATGCTGTAATTAACATGAAAACCTTACTTCTAAACCTAGATCATTCAGCTTAAAACCTTTTACATTAACTATGATCCTACAGGTGTTAGTATGAGGAGGAGGAGGAGGAGGAGGAGGAGGAGGGATACTGCCATGCAAGACCCAGCAGCTGAGTGAAGGGAAGTGGGGACAGGCGAAGACCAGCATGGAAGAGGAATGTCTTCAATTTTAGATAAAGAGCCGGCGCTAGGCCCAGCAGCATGGCGTTGTATGGTGATGTAGAACTAGCAGAGAGGCAGGCAGTGCTCGCTGATAGGTGACATAAGCAGATGATGCTGATGGTGACTGGCTGGGTTCAGATAGGCAGGGACTCGGGTCACATGGTCAATGGGGATATAACTCATGGGAAGCGGTGCTGTGTGTGTTGGCTTATCTTCTATAATTACATTACTAGGTGATCTGTTTTGGAGTTTTCTGAAGAGTTTTCTGGAGAGATAGAATAGTCATTGTAATACATGTTTTAGTGGTATGTTGAGATATGTTTTACATGTATACTTGACGGTTCCCTCTTGTAGGTGTGAACATAATTCTTTGCTGAGCATATCTTTACTTTCGAAAAGATTGTGTAAAACTCCAGGTTTTCGTTGTAAATTCCGCGGTTATAGTAAGGAGCTTCTTCCTCATCGTTGGTGTACTCATCAGAACATTCAGATACATTCGCTTCTTCGGTTATTGTCGCAAGAAAAGGCTAGGAGTCTTGAGTAGAGAATTGTTGGAAGCTGTTGGTCGGAGACATTGTCGATAGTTGGAGATGGTTCAGGAACATTTCTTGGGCAGAGGCAGGTGAAGGGTTTACCGGTGCAATAAAGTTGCTAATGTTTGATATGATCTTGAGAATGTCGGCATAAGGTGAAGAATCAGGGAAAATGAAGCTGGGTATGTTGTTTAGGCGGAAGAACTCGTTGATTGTAATGTTGAAAGTACCAGGGTTAATTGCATTAGCAAGGTGCGCATACACCATGCAGGAAGGAAACACCGTCAGGAAGTGAAGAGAAGACGTTGCTGGGTGAGGGTGTATGTTGTGTTGCCTGGAGAATCTTGGGAGTGTCAGATTGAAGTTTAGTATGGCGGTATATGTTGGAGATTTTGAGGTGTTCTTCCTGAGGTCTTCTTGAATCTTCTTGGGTATGATTTCTTTTCTTAGTGGGCACTTAGAACATAAGAACATAAGAAAAGAGGAACACTGCAGCAGGCCTGTTGGCCCATACTAGATAAGTCCTTCACAGTCCATCTCAGTAACAGAATATTATGATTACCCTTACAGTTAACACATGTTGGAGCAGTGGTGGTGGTGCAGGATTTGAAATCGAGTCCTTCTTTCCCATAGTTTCTAAAGAATTTATTTTCCTTGATAGGGCAGTCCTTGGTAGTATGGTTGTAGAAGATTGAGACACTTATGCAGCATATGGGAATCTTTATTCAGGAAACGTTTCGCCACACAGTGGCTTCATCAGCCCAATACAAAGAGGAAGGCATAAGGAGAGGAGGAGTATGAGGTAATCAGTCCCTCAGCCTGGAGTCGACGTGTTCAGTCCATCAATCTTGTAGAATGTACAGCATAGGGCCGTAGACGTGGCTTATATACTGTAGTGAGGTGAGATGAAGCAGGCGGAGGCGGGGTCATAGTGGTACCATCCACTAGTCGAAGTAGGTCTTCGTCCAAAGGTTGAACAAGTGTTGAAGAATTCTTTGTAACAAGATCCCACGATGCTGCATTGTCTGACAGCTGTGATGAATGGTTTGAAAAACCGACAAGTTGAAGATTGAGACACTTATGCAGCATATGGGAATCTTTATTCAGGAAACGTTTCGCTACTCAGTGGCTTCATCAGTCCAATACAAAGAGGAAGGCGTAAGGAGAGGAGGAGTATGAGGTAATCAGTCCTACTTCGACTAGTGGATGGTACCACCATGACCCCCACCTCCGCCTGCTTCACCTCACCTCACTACAGTATATAAGCCACGTCTACGGCCCTATGCTGTACATTCTACAAGATTGATGGACTGAACACATCGACTCCAGGCTGAGGGACTGATTACCTCAAACTCCTCCTGTTCTTCACCAATCTCCTTTGCATGGACTGATGAAGCCACTGTGTGGCGAAAAGTTTCCTCATTAAAGATACCCAAGTGTCGCACATGTGTCTAATTTATCAACTTGTCGGTTCTCTGAACCAGTCATCTACAGGGAGACAACACTGGAGAACTTGACTTGCAGGCTGTTTTTAAGGGCAGCTGCAAGATGACGCTTGGAGGCGTCATTTACCATATGATGTGACATGAAAGAATGAAGGTGATACTGTAGACTATGAATTCCCCTCCCCCGCGGGGATCGATGGGAGACTTCTTTAGTGGGAGCAGCTGTGTCCTGCCAGTGGCGAGGACAACAGTCATGACATCCCGTTGTCCTCCAAGGACAGTGGGATATCATGGATTGATAGCTAATTTTTTTCATTGAAAATTTTGTAAAGATTTTTATTTTTGGACCAAAACTAACAGAGAAACCTCTCCTGACATCCCTTAAAAAAAATTCTAATTAAAGTCTGCTATATATACCATAGGTTAATTAAAATTTATTTACTATTATTTTAAATCATTAATATATATTTTTTCGTTGTGCTCAGATCGATTTCCGGAACCTAACGAGAAAATATATTTCATTGTATTTGTTCATTACTAAATTATTGCAAACTTGTCTGAAATATATTTAGTTGGATTAGGCTAAATTAAATTGCGCTTGTTATAATAAGGTTAGGTAAGTTTTCTAAGTTTCTTTTGGTACAAAATTATTAATTTTTACATTAACATAAATGATATATATATATATATATATATATATTATATATATATATATATATATATATATATATATATATATAATATATATATATATATATATATAATATAATATATATTATATATATATATATATATATATATATATATATATATATATACATATCATGATAATTTTGTGAAAAGTAGGAAGTATGGGGGTCCATCTATCATGGTTTGATACGTCAATTAAAATTGCTGTAAGCAGACGATCCAATATACTTCTTGGCGAGCGGTTTAGCTATGTAGTAGAAGCCTTTACTGTGGCTGAAAGTGCTGAATATGCTGATGAGTGCTGATTCCAGGATTCCTTGTCTCTGAGTATCAGGGTATCCACTTCCTTGATAATGAGAAATGTGCCCTTGCAATTAATCAAGAGACTGTGGGAGTTACAGTGAGTAATGCAGGTGAAAATAAATGGTATAAAATACCGACACAATGGAAACATAAACACATATGCAGTTTAATGTGGTCCTTTATTGACAACGTTTCGCCCACACAGTGGGTCTTTTCAAGTCACACACACAGATCTACCTGGGGTACGAACGAACGAACGAAAGTTCAGGTAAGATCCCAACTGGGATGAGCGGGGAAGACGGGACAGACGTAGAATAGTGCTGGAGAGGAGTGTTCTTAGTCGTAGAAATAGAGCCAGGGCTTAACCCAGCAGCGAAGGTGATCGTGGGACAGATATTAAGAAGAGAAATTTATGCTCTTCTGTTGGGACTCCTGTGGGGTGAGCGGGGAGGAAGGGACATGCGACGTTTAGCGCTAGAGAGGAGTGTAGAACTGGGCCATGTCTTACCCCAAAAGCTAAGGCGAACATGGGTCAGAGAATGGTACCTGTCATAGAAGGTACCTGTCAGCGAATCCAAGGTTATTTGTAAATAGGGTTAGGAGCAGGATCATGGAAGGAGTAGAAAAGGTTGTGTTGGTTTGTGGGTCTGCGAATGTCTTCGTCAAGGAGAGAGGTCCAGTAGTCATGTCGTGTCTCAAGTTTGTCTATCTGTCTGTCACTGAGCGTCTTCCAGTACAGATTCAGCGCAGGAATGTCTAATTGGGCATGGAGAGACTCGCTTGTGGCGAAGTCCTCCCATCTGACATCAAGCATCCAGCGCAGCGCCTTGTTCTGGACACGCTGCAGTTTAAGTAAGTTTGTTTTTGATGCAAGAGAGAGAGCTAGAGGAGAGTAAGTTATCAGAGGACGTATAAGGGATTTGTAGAGGTGTAGTTTGGTGCGTTGAGAGGCATGTTTCAGCTTGTAGAGGCCCGCAAGGGCCTTACTAGCTATTGCATGCCTTGATTGAATGTGTCCGTGTAAACGAAGAAGGTAGTCAAGATTAACGCCAAGGATAGTGACAGATTGTGTGATGGGGATGTAAGTGAGGGTGTCAGCTGTTCTGAGCTCGACAGGTAATGGAGGACCACGTTTCCTGTAATTAAAATATGTAATGCTGGATTTAGCTGTATTGGTTTTGATCCTCCATTTTTGTTCCCAGATGGCTATCCTGTCGACCTCATTTTGTGTTTTGTGTGAGTGTATCTATATTGGCATGAGTGATAAGTTGTGTAATGTCGTCTGCATAGGCTAGTGTGATGGAGTTGTGGTATACAGGTGTTGGAATGTCGTTAGTGTATAAAATGTAGAGGGTAGGGGAGAGGACAGATCCCTGGGGTACTCCGGCATTTAGTGTGAAGTAGTCAGAGTAACAGCCTTGGAATTTGATTCTCATGGTACGGCCGTCTAGGAAGTTGCAGAGGAGTTTACGAGTATTGAGAGGCAGGTTGAAGTTACTGCAGAGTTTGTACTTGAGCCCTTCGTGCCAGACAGTGTCAAAGGCTTTTTCAACGTCTTTTGCAACCAGGCTGTCCTGTTTCTTTGTTTTGTGTTGATGTGGATGTAGTTGAGAATGATGTTAATGGCATCCTGTGTGGATCTGTGTGTTCTAAAGCCAAACTGGCCATCAGAAAGTAGAGAATTGTGTTCCAGGTATCTGCGATGGCGATGATTGATGAGCTTTTCAAAGAGTTTTCCTAAAGTTCTTGGGAGGAGGTAAGAGAGTCTAGATGTTGTGGCTGTCTGGTGTTGTTTCGTGTGTGTGTGTAGTGTTCCAGTGTTCTATGTTCTGAATGTGTTGAATAGCGTTGGGGTGGGGTGGGTGAGGGTGGAAGATGTTCTCCCAGATGTGTTTGAAGATGTCAGTAGCAGCCTGCTGGTCTGAGATGTGTGTGTTGTTGTGGGTGATGTGTTTGAATTTGTTGGTAGGAGTGGTGCCTCTGATTTTTTTGATAAAGTTCCAGAAGGCTTTGGTGTTTTTGATACGCTCTTTGCCCGCTTGTAGTATGAGCTGTGACCAGTGATTGTTGTGGTCTTGGTCTAGACTGTGTAGAATGTTTCTGAGGTAAATGAGATCTAATCGGACTTGATTAAATCTGTGTGTGTTGTAGAGAAAGCGGTTGTGGTAACAGATAATTAGTCTTCTTGTTCTGATTGAGGGTTTGAAGGAATAACGAGTGGTGTGGGTTTTCTTTGGTATTGCAGTGTTGGCTGCTTGTGTAATGGTGTCCTGGATGAGAGCAAGTTGAGTGTCAATGTCAGAGATGGGTTTGTTGTTGTAGTCATAGGTGAGGTTAGTATTATCTATGTGTTGTTTGAAGGCATCCAGTCAGCTTTCTTGTAGGAGAAGGAAGGTGTGGCCGGGATGAGGATAGGGTTGGAGGAGATGTGTAAGATAACGGGAATGTGATCAGAGCCTGTAATAGGGCCAGGTGATATGTAGTGTTGAAAGAGAGAGCTGGCTAGGTTTGCCAGAATGATGTCGGGTTTGCCTTGGCCAGTGTGATTGTAGAAGGTGTTGAAGTCTGGGCCGAGGTGAACTAGGTGTTTGTGGTTTGTGAAGTTGAGTAATTGGTGACCAAGTTGGTTGTTAGTGGTGTGATGAAAGGTGGTGTGTTTGGCATTCATATCAGCTAGTAGGTATGTTGGTGTGTTGGTGTAGTTGAAGACTAAGGAATGATCGTGTATGTTGAGAGTAGTGTTTGGGCGAGCATAGGTGGTGAAAAAGATAAAGGGGCCAAGGTGGGTGTGTATTCTGACCGCAAGACAGTGTTGGTGAATAAAAGGGATTGGGAGAAATTCGTGTTTTATGTTGGAGTTGACAAGGATGGCAACCCCATCGTGGGGATCATGGGGGACTGTAGTGCAGTATAACCATAATGGCAGATATGTTGAGGGGCTTTGAGGCAGATATTGTTCAGCAAAACAATATCTGGCCTCTCTGCTTCAAGGAGCTCGGCCAGTAGGTGTCTAATTGTGAAGTAAGAACGTACATTGAACTGAATCACCTTAAACATGATTTAATGGTTTCGTCATAGCAAAGTTAATGTCGGGGGAGGAGTTTGGATTGAAGCCCGTGATAGTGGTGCCATCAGTGGATGTGTGTTTGTAGGTGCTACGGACCCGTTTCCTGGAGGGGGAGGAAGAGATGGATCTGTTTTTATGTTCTTTGGTCTGTCTGTCAGAAGTTGGGGCAGGATTAGGTTTGAGTGGATTTTGTCTGGAGGAGATGGAGTTGGACCTGGATGAAGTTTTTGTTGTGGTGGAGAAGTGGGCGAAGGTGGATGCAGAGGAAGTGGAAGCTTTGGTAGGGGATGAGGAAGAGGAAGCTACGGTAAGGGATGAGGAAGTGGAAGCTTTGGAAGGGGAAGAGGAAGTGAGTAAGGAAGTGGGGGGAGGGGTGGTCGTAGTAGCAGCAGTAGGGGTATTGGTGGGAGGTGTAGAAGTAGTGAAGAGGGGTAGGGGAGGAGGAGAGCTGATGGGAGTAGGAAGTGGGAGGTTGGGAGAGAGGAAGGAGGGAGAGGTTGTAGGAGGCTTAGAAAAGAAGCAGGAAGGAGGGATAATTAAAGAGGGGAGATTGTTAGCAGACAAGATTAGGTTAAGGACATGTGAATAGTCTGATTGGAAAGCTTGAGAGATTACCATCGCAGAGTGGGCAGCAGTGGCGAGTTGACAGTTAGTTTTGTAGTCTAGTGTGGGTGTAGGTGTAGAAGAAGTGCTTGTAGTCTAGTGTGGGTGTAGGTGTAGAAGGAGAAGTGCTTGTAGTCTGTGTGTAGAGTAGAAGAGGTAGACCAAGTGCGTGGGGAGGCCCAGGCATTGGGGGTAGGGGAGGGAGGTATGGAAGGGGAGGGAGGTATGGAAGGGGAGGGAGGTGCAGGGAAGGGGTTGGGGAGGGAGGGAGGTTGGCTAGCTCTGAGAGAGGAGAGAATGTGCTTTCTAGAAGGGCAGGAATTTGCAACTGCAGTGTGTGACCCACCGCAGTTAGAACATTTAAGGGGGAGGTTGCAAGTATTCCAGAAGTGGCCAGTTGCTAAACATCTGGAGCAGACTTGTGTAGATGTGCATGTGTTTTTGTCGTGGCAGAATTTGTAGCATTTAAGACATTGTGTGATTGGGTGGAAGTTCGGAATGAAGAGACTGTTTGGAGGAATACGGATGGTCTTGGCAAAGACTCCTTGACTGAAGAGTGTAGAACAGCGTATTTTGAGAATGGTAGAGTTTTCGGGTTTGTAAATATCGTCAACAGAGACTTTGTTCTTCGTACTGATATCTTTTATTAAGTCTTCTTTGTCTGTGTCATAGGCTGTCAGGAGAGAGTAGTCTACGTGTTTAGCAATGACTGTGCTTTTGGCACGGTGCTCAGGAGTCCAAATAATGGTGAAGTCTGCGTTGAGAAGTTTTTGTCTGGTATCGCTTGAGGTGTACGCTTCGTAGGAATGTTTGTCAAGGAGGAGTTTGAAGCCTGAGTTGGTTTCGAAGACTTTAAGTTGAGGCGCACCAGTGATCTGATATAATAAATTTTCAGGACAGATAGTGGCATCAGGATTAGAGAATTTGAGGTTTAGCGAGAAGGAATTGGATTTGGAAGAAGCAGAGGCAGGTGTGGGAGGTTGGGGGAGAGTGGAAGGGGGGTGGGAGGTGGAAGGCAACGAAGGCATCGTCTAATTACGAAAAGATGTAATTTGGCGGTGACAATCGGCCAAAAAGTGAGAGTACTCAGCTAGGCAAGTACGTGTAAGTAGACACACGTACTTGCCTGGCGCAGGACACTGAGGAGGTGAACTGTAGCTTGATGGAGCACTGTATATTCTGAGTGGCGGCGAGACTGGCTGTATGGCGTGCAGTCAACAGGCGAAGAGAATTCAGGCAGCAACAGGCTTCCTGCCCTTGGGTAGGCAACCACCGACGCACCAATCCTGATGGTGGAGAGGGAGACGAAGGTCCAGCAAGCACTACTCTAAGCGAAGTCTCTCCCAACACGGGGTAATTCGAGAGAGGCGAGATCGTCGATGTATGAGTGATGTGTTAGGTAAGCACACGTCACCACTCGAGCTAAGTCACAAACGTTTGTGATCGGGGTGATTGTGACCTGGGGTGCAAGCAAGCAAGCAAGCAAGTTCAGGTAAGATCCCAATGGGATGAGCGGGGAAGACGGGACAGACGAAGAATAGCGCTGGAGAGGAGTGTTCTTAGTCGTAGAAATAGAGCCAGGGCTTGACCCAGCAGCTAAGGCGATCGTGGGACAGACTTGGAGAAAAAACGGGAAGAGAGCAAGCTGTGTATGGAACTGAACTTCTCCAGGCCGAGGGACCGACAACCCCAAATTCCACGACCTCAAGGGCGATGGACCGACCACACCGCCCCCACACCTGTACTGTTCCCGCCCACCTTCTGTACTGAAGAAGCCCACTGTGTAGGCGAAACGCCCCGGAACAAAGTCGCCCATCTGTTGCCTATATGTCTCCTCACCACCAGTCTCGTGGTAGGTGAGGTCTTTGAGTCTCAGAGCTGGAAGTTTCCAGGTCGCAGGAGAGGGCATCAGACATGTGGGAGGTTATTTTAGTAGTTGAGGAGGCAGGTTTGCAATGGAGCCATTTGCAAACTTCTTGAAGCTGCTCCTGGAGAGGTGGTATAGCGTTGTCTTGTTGGAAAAAGTGAAACGAAGAGGCTTGATGAACTCAAGAACTTGCGTGAGTGTGAAGTGAAGAGGTGATTCGCAGGCATACTTGACTGTTCCATCACCGAGGCCTTTGTAGAGTTCAGAGCAGGTCATGGTGTCAGCGTTCGAGGGAGAGGTGTAGAAAGTAAGGTTTTCCCAAGAGGGTGTGCTGGAGTCGTCGCTATCTGCTTCGTCGGGGGATTCGTCAGGAAATTCTTGTTCAATTGCTTCTACAGTGATTGTGTCAAGAGGAGGCTGGGAGTCTAGAGTATTTGCGGTCTGGCTGGCTGTTGGTGGTTGTTGAGAGGTGGCAGTGGTCACTGGGCGTGGTTCAGGAGTGTTTTTTGGGGCAGAGTTAGGATTTTGGGCCTGAAGTTGATGTGAAGTTAGCGATGTTTGGGATAATCTTGAGGAAGTCCTGTGATGTTGGCGAGTCAGGAAAGTTGAATGACGGCATGTTGTTAAGACGGAATAGTTCGTTAATTGTAGTGTTGAATGTGCCTGGGTTTGCTGCATTTGCAAGGTGTGCATACATCATGCAGTACAACACCTTAGAGGGAGCAGCGTCAGGGAGTGCAGAAAGGGAATTGCTGGATAGAGATGACTGCTGTGTGGCTTGTAGAATTCTGGTGGTGTCCGACTGGAGTTTTGAAATGGCGGTGTATGTCGGCGATTTGGGACTATTCTTCTTGGTTTCTTCTTTAATTTTTTCGACATTACTTCTTTTCGTAGTGGGCATTTTGCTGCAAGGGTATGATGAGTACCCTTGCAGTTTAGACATGTTGGAGTGGCATTGGTGGTGGTGCAGGCTTTGAAGTTATGACCTTCTTTTCCACAGGTAGAACAGAACTTTTTGTTTTTAATGGGACAGTCCTTTGTTGAATGTTGATAAAAGTAACAGTTCCAACAGGGAGAGACATGGGCAAAACGTTCAGGTTCAATGTGGCGTGGATGTATGTGGTAATATGAGATAGCTAGTCCATTAGCGAGTGCTTGGGTAGCCATATCTATGAACATTAAAATGGTATGAAATACCGACAGATTGTTAGGTAAGACACATATGCAACAGTTAGGTATCTTTATTTCGAAACGTTTCGCCTACACAGTAGGCTTCTTCAGTCGAGTACAGAAAGGTTGATAGAAGCAGAAGATACTTGAAGACGATGTAATCAGTCCATCACCCTTAAAGTTTTGAGGTGGTCAGTCCCTCAGTCTGGAGAAGAGCATTGTTCCGTTGTCTGAAACAATATGAAGTTGAAGTGACAGAATGGGGCCTTTATATAGTGCCAGGGGGTGAGACGTAGGTTGCTTTGGGAGGGTAGGTCCTTCTCAAACCCAGCCGTTCTCACTAATAGAGGTTGTCGAAGTGGTCTGTACCAAGATACCCTTGTGTTGCAGTGTCTGACAGAATGAACATTAAAATGGTATGAAATACCGACAGATTGTTAGGTAAGACACATATGCAACAGTTAGGTATCTTTATTTCGAAACGTTTCGAAATAAAGATACCTAACTGTTGCATATGTGTCTTACCTAACAATCTGTCGGTATTTCATACCATTTTAATGTTCATTCTGTCAGACACTGCAACACAAGGTATCTTGGTACAGACCACTTCGACAACCTCTATTAGTGAGAACGGCTGGGTTTGAGAAGGACCTGCCCTCCCAAAGCAACCTACGTCTCACCCCTGGCACTATATAAAGGCCCCATTCTGTCACTTCAACTTCATATTGTTTCAGACAACGGAACAATGCTCTTCTCCAGACTGAGGGACTGACCACCTCAAAACTTTAAGGGTGATGGACTGATTACATCGTCTTCAAGTATCTTCTGCTTCTATCAACCTTTCTGTACTCGACTGAAGAAGCCTACTGTGTAGGCGAAACGTTTCGAAATAAAGATACCTAACTGTTGCATATGTGTCTTACCTAACAAGCCATATCTATGTTTGAAAAGGTGATTTTGATCATAGATGAGGCATTGGAAATTCGTGTGATGGTATCTACAGAGGCCCAGGTGTTTTGGTCTTCGATAGAGGTCTTCAGTTCATCCGTTGGAATGGATGCGATTATCTTATCCAATTGTTTAACAAAAACTGAACGTTTCGCCAGCAAGGAGGGAGACGGTGATATGATGAATTGACGGTCCCGTAATGTGTTCATTGCAGTGTCGTCCATAAGTTTAGCTGCTTCATTGTCGTCGGTGCAAACGACAATAAAGGAATCCTTGAGTGAGTGAATCGCTGTGAATTTGAGATGTAGGCAGGTCCTCATAGCAGCAGCAAGTAATAGTTTAGTGGAATCATTTATAACACCACTGGCTGGTTTGATTTTAACACGATGTGCGAACATTGTCGAACAGGTAGAGGTTACCCTCCCCAACGGGAATCGTTGGGAGTGGGGTGGAAGGTACGGGAGTATTTATAGTCAGGTTCAGAATGTTGAGGTCAGATGGAAAATGCTGCATCTGATGATCTACCGGGTGGGGTTATAGTCTTGGGTAGCTTGGCAGGGGTATTGGACAAGTTGTGAGTAGACCTTCTGCAGTGTTCTATGTTCTTATGTGGGATAGCGATGAAGAAGTTTCTTGGCAAGTGGTTCAGCTATGTTATAGAAGCCATTGTTCTGGTTGAAATTGTTGGTTATAGAGATAAGCGATGATTCCAGGATTCTTCGGTCATCGCTTATCTCTATAACCAACAATTTCAACCAGAACAATGGCTTCTATAACATAGCTGAACCACTTGCCAAGAAACTTCTTCATCGCTATCCCACATAAGAACATAGAACACTGCAGAAGGTCTACTCACAACTTGTCCAATACCCCTGCCAAGCTACCCAAGACTATAACCCCACCCGGTAGATCATCAGATGCAGCATTTTCCATCTGACCTCAACATTCTGAACCTGACTATAAATACTCCCGTACCTTCCACCCCAGGTAGATCTGTGTGTGACTTGAGAAAGCCCATTGTGTGGGCGAAACGTTGTCAATAAAGGATCACATTAAACTGCATATGTGTTTATGAGCAATGCAGGTGTTATGCAAGTAATTAAGACCATCGGGGTACTGGTGTTGAGAAAGACGCGTGTGGGGTCTGTAGGAGAGTGACGTCAATGATTTTATCGAGACGGAGACAAATTTGTTTTGATGTGGAGGTAACGATTTAGACAGGAATGTTCAGACCTCGTCAACAGGTACCCAGGTGAACAATCAATCAACATCTGAACTTTGTATCTCTTTTGCCATTCAGATTACTTTTTTTTTTATTTGTTAACGTCCTCCGAGAGGACAAAATGTGAATAAGACTTTAATGCTGAGAGTAATTTGCTTATTATATACCAAGATTATATGACATGGAGCCAATGTTTGTCATAATATATCTTGAGGGCATGTTTCCAAGACGTTGTCTGTTCATTGTTGAAGTTTACTGCCCTCTTTCCTCCTATAAACCAACGTTTTCCACTGCTGATGATCTCAAAACAGAGATTGAAACATTTAGTCCGCTTTTTAATACTGTGATTCCTTCTCTGTGGCTGTCTCTTACGGTGAGGACAGTAGGAGACGTACGGGTGAATTAACAGTGCAGGTGACAACTGTTAAGTCAGATGGGTGAGTTTGCCAAGTAACAGACGACAAAGGGATCATACCAGAGGATAACTTCCCTGAAGGGTCGTGAAACACAGGCCTTTAGGGTTAACCTTTAAAATGACAGCAATATTCCTAAATAAAACACAAATAACCCACACACAGGAGAGAGGAGCTTACGACTACCTTACTGTCTGACTTAGATCATTTACAAAAGTGTAAGCTCTTCTCTCCAATGTGCGGGTTATTTGTGTATTGTTCCAGTGACGGTATTGTGACGTTTTAGTTCTTTATTCCTAAATAAAGACACCGACATTATCACGAGAAGATACAAACAGAAGACAGCGCCTAATATTACTTTTAATCAATTTCACAGACAAACAGACACAGACAAACACACACACACACACACCACACACAACACACACACACACACACACACACACACACATACATAGATCTAAAGGGAATGTCCTATGAAGAAAGGTTAAGGAAAATCGGACTGACGATACTGGAGGACAGGAGGGTTAGGGGAGACATAATAATGACATACAAAATACTGCGTGGAATAGACAAGGTGGACAGAGACAGGATGTTCCAAGGAGAGGACACATAAACAAGGAGTCACAATTGGAAGTTGAAGACCCAGATGAGTTAAAGGGATGATATGAAGCATTTCTTCAGTCATAGTGTAGTCAGGAAGTGGAATAGCTCCAGCAAGTGAGGTATTGGAGGCAGGAACCATACATAGCTTTAAGATGAGGTATGATAATGCTCATGGAGCAGGGAGAGGGAGGACCTAGTAGCACTTAGTGAAGAGGCGGGGCCAGGAGCTGAGTCTCGACCCCTGCAACCACAATTAGGTGAGTACACACGCACACACACACACACACACACACACACACACACACACACATACACACACACACACACGCACACACACACGCACACACGCACGCACACACACACACACACACACACACACACACACACACACACACACATTAGTTATATATATATATATATATATATATATATATATATATATATATATATATATATATATATATATATATATATATATATATATATGCAAAACAACCACTGTGAAAGAGTAGTGAAATTCCAAGCGCTTTCGTGACTACTCACATTGTCAAGGAACTATGAAAGTAATGCATCAAAGGAAGGCAATAAAAGGGCTTAGACAACACCTCACAGTCAACTCGCACAACAAAGAAACACCTGACGCGGGACAATACCGGACTCATACGAAAAGAGGAACACTGCAGTAGATCCGCTGGTCCAACTAGACAGGTCCTCCCGACAACCCACTAACAAATTATTCTACCCAAAAAATAAGGTTTGTTATTTGTCCAATGTATTATTAAACTCTAACCAAATTTTATTAATTATAAATGAATCTAATTTATATAAACCAAAGGAAATATTCATATTATTTTCAAAACTGCTTTTTATGAAACAAGATTCAATTATATTCCTGTCGACCATGGACTTGCTTGATACAACTTTCTCAACTTTTTGGAAATCAATTGGATGGTTAAAATCTCTCATATGAATAAATAGAGCATTGGAATCTTGTCCAGTTCTAATGCTATATTTAGGATGTTTTAATCCAAGTTCGAGACTTTTACCAGTTTGACCGTAATAAACTTTATCGCAAATTTTACAAGGAATCTTATAGACACATCCGTCAGCATTTTGGGGGGAATTCTTTATCAAAAGTTTTTTTACTGTATCAAGATTTTTAAATACAACTTTAGTATTAAAAGTCTTAAGAAGAGAAGGCATATCAACCAAGTTTTCATGGTAAGGGAGAACCAACATATTTTTAGTTGAATAAGGCTGATTGTCCCTTTTTGGATTGTAAAAAGTATTTCTAGCAATTTTAATTGATTTATCAATTACATTTCTCTGGTATTTCAGATCAATGGCTATTTCATAAATTTTGGATATTTCTTCATCTATGAACTCAGGACTACAAATTCGTAAAGCTCTCAAAAACATTGATGAGAAAACAGACAGTTTGACTCTATCTTGATGCGAGGAATAATAGTGGACATAGGAACAGTTATTTGTAGGTTTTCTGTAAATTTTAAATTTGAATTCATTATTACTCTTAAAACTAAATTTACTGTGATCTTATTGCATATATATATATATATATATATATATATATATATATATATATATATATATATAATATATATATATATATATATATATATATATATTATATATAATTATTATTATAATTAATTTCTTTACACATACATCACGGTGTGCGCGCATCCCTCAAGAAAATCAGGAAAATGGAGAAAATGCTTTATCGTGTATATTTCGAATCTGCCAATACCACAGTCCCTACGGCAATCATGAAAAATATATTGTGATGTGTGTGTGTGTGTGTGTGTGTGTGTGTGTGTGTGTGTGTGTGTGTGTGTGTGTGTGTGTGTGTGTGTGTGTATGTGTATGTGTGTATGTGTATGTGTGTGTACTCACGTATTTGTACTCGCCTATTTGTGGTTGCAGGGGTCGATTCATAACTCCTGGTCCCGCCTCTTCGCTGATTGCTACTAGGTCCTCTCTCTCCCTGCTCCATGAGCTTTATCATACCTCGCCTTAAAACTATGTATGGTTCCCGCATCCACTACGTCACTTTCTAGGCTATTCCACGGCCTGACAACTCTATGACTGAAGAAATATTTCCTAACATCCCTTTGATTCATCTGGGTCTTCAGCTTCCAAATGTGACCTCTTTTTTCTGTGTCCCATCTCTGGAACATCCTGTCTTTGTCCACCTTGTCTATTCCTCGCAGTATTTTATATGTCGTTATCATGTCTCCCTTGACCCTCCTGTCCTCCAGTGTCGTCAGGCCCATTTCCCTCAACCTTTCTTCGTAGGACAATCCCCTTAGCTCTGGGACTAGTCTTGTTGCAAACCTTTGCACTTTCTCTAATTTCTTGATGTGCTTGACCAGGTGTGGATTCCAAACTGGTGCTGCATACTCCAGTATGGGCCTGACGTAAATGGTGTGCAGAGTCTTGAACGATTCCTTACTGAGGTATCGGAACGCTATCCTTAGGTTTGCTAGACGCCCGTACGCTGCAGCAGTTATCTGACTGATGTGTGCCTCAGGAGATATGCTCGGTGTTATACTCCCCCCGAGATCTTTTACCTTGAGTGAGGTTTGCAATCTTTGGCCACCTAGACTATACTGTGTCTGCGGTCTTCTTTGCCTATCCCCGGTCTTCATGACTTTGCATTTTGCAGGGTTAAATTCAAGGAGCCAGTGTGTGTGTGTCTTTCTCTCTCTTACGTCTCTTTCTCTCCCTTTTGTAACTCTCTCTACCTCTCTACATCTTCATCCTTCATCATCTCTTTCTGTTTCCCTTGCTATCATACTTAATCCTCTGTTGCTATTTATCTTCCTGTCATCCTTAATTTACTCTTTCTGTTTCCGTTGCTGTCGTCCTTCTCCTGTTGTTTCTCTTGCTGTCATTCCCAGTCTACTCTTGCTGTTTCTCTTCCTATTATCCTTAATTCTCTCTTGTTGTTTCCATTGTTTTCATCTGTAATCCACTTTTGTTGTTTCCCTTCCTCAGGGTTACAGCTGTAAGCAAATGAGTAGCAAAAGTAAGTCAGGTTCATAAGGTTGGCCAGAGTATTAGCAATTGAGTTGTGAGAAATATTCTACCAAGATTCTCTGGTGTTCCTGTGTCAGACAAGCATCGTTAAATGAGTGGTATGACTGACAAGTTGATGGGAAAGATCTAGCTAGACTAGTGGACCACGCCCACTTGCGAACAATACTTCAACTGCTGCATTTCCTCACATTATATAGTGCTCTAGTGCTTGCTGTTTCCGCTGTCATCTCTTCTTGCTCTGCTAACTCTGGTACTCGCTCTCACTTGTATTCACTCGCTAAAGCTCGCTGCCTTCCGCCTCCACCATTCCTGGGTAACTTTCCTTCACCAGAATATAACGCCTCACCCTCAACTTTTAACCCAGTTTGAGTTTCCGCTGCCTTTGATGCTGCTCTCGTGAGACACAGACACACACACACACACACACACACACACACACACACACGGACACGCAGACACACACAGACACACACAGACACACACACACACACACACACACACACACACACACACACACACACACACACACACACACACACATACACACACACACACACACGCACACACACACATACACAGCATCAAAAGCCAAATCTGACTTAGAGTTGTTGTACAGTCATATCAGAAGGAAAATGTGGCATGCAAAGAGTATGTTACAATTTATTCGGCGTATGTACACACTCCCATATAGGCTTCCTCCCAGCCAGTGAACCGGGCGCTAAGGGTTTAACTATTTTTAGAGTACCTGTCGTTAAATCAGTACCTTGGTTCAATGTTCAATTACAGGCGAGTCCGCCAAATGCTGAGGCGACGTGGTTCACTCGTGGTCAGCATTTGCCAGACTTGCCTCCAACTGGTTGAGTACGATGCTCTCTCTCTGGCTTCTGTCTTTGCCATTCTTTATCATCGTGTGGTACTCTTATATTCAACTCCTGTACATAGAGTACGTAATTGTATATATATCTGGTGAACGAAATTCAAGTTAAATATTACTTTTTTTTTTTGGCTCCAAACCCATTACGACCAGGCCACAGGCCATTCTTACCTGTGTTCATAATAGAAAACAAAAGTCAAAGACCAGATAATCAGGCTGAGAAAGGAAGGAGGGGAGCTCACAAAGAGTGACCAGGAAGCACTTAACACAAGATTTAGAGAAATATTCACAGTAGAGACAGAAATGCTTCCAGCAAACCGAGGAGGTAGGGCTCACCAGCAATTGTTGGAGACTCTGCACATAACCAAGGAGGAGGTGAAGAAACTGCTAGGTGAACTAGATATCTCGAAGGCATCATTCTTCAAATCTATCGAAACAGGCCAGCTGCTTGAGGCGTGGAAAACAGAAAATGTGTTTCCAGTTTTTAAGAAAGGAGACAGACAGGCAGCATTAAATTGCAGACCAGTGTCACTGACTTGCATAGTATGTAAAGTCATGGAGAAAATTATCAGGAGAAGAGTGGTGGAGCACATAGAAAAAGATTGGGATCATACATGACAATCAGCACGGCTTCAGGGATGGGAAATCTTTTGTCACAAATCTACTTGAGTTCTACGAGAAGGTAGCAGAAGTAAGACAGAAGAGAGAAAGATAGGTAGATTGCATCTTTTTGGACTCTAAGAAGGCTTTCGACACAGTACCACACAAGAGACTGGTTAAAACACTGCAATGAATGAGGGAATACCTGACAGGAAGGAAACAACGAGTGTTGGTAGGTGATGAGGTGTGAGAGTGCGCCTATGTGTCGAGTGGGTTACCACAATGGTCAGTCCTAGGTCCGGTGCTGTTTCTTGTATATGTGAATTATATGATGGAAGGAATAGATTCAGAGGTGTCCCTGTTCGTCGATGATGTGAAACTAATGAGGAGAATACTAGCGGATTAGGTAAAATTGCAGGCTGCAAGCCTGCTCCAACAAATGGCCCCTGGAGTTTAACCTCAGCAAGTGCAAAGTCATGAAGATTGAGGAAGGACAAAGAAGACCTCAGACGAAGTACAGGCTAGGGGATCAAAGGCTGCAAACCTCAGTTAAGGAAAAGGATCTTGGGGTGAGCATTATACCGAGCACGTCCCCTGAGGCGCATATCAATCAAATAACCACTGCAGCATATGGGCGCCTGGTAAACCTGAGAACAGCAGTTCGACATCTAAATAACGAATCATTCACGACACTGTATACCACGTACTTCAGGCCAATATTGGAGTTTAAAGCACAAGAATGGAACCTACCAGTGGTCAAATACTTCAAGAAAATGGAGAACCGCAAATGTATGCAACAAGATTAGTCCCTAAACTAAGGGATATATCTTATGAGAAGAGATTAAGGGAATTCAACTTGATAACATTAGATGACAGGAGGAATAGGGAAGACATGATAACGACGTATAAAATGCTGAGAGAAATTGATATGGTGGACTGGGCTAGAATTTTTCAGAGTTGGTACACAGGAACAAGGGGACACAACTGAAAACTGAAAACTCAGATGAGTCATATGGATTTTAGGAAGTATTTCATTAGCCTTAGAGTTGTCAGGCAGTGAAACAGTCTGGAGAGTGAAGTAGTGGAAGCAGGATCCATACGATAAGGAGTACGATAAGGGAGAGAATGATCTAGTTGCGGCTAGCAAAGAGGTGGGGCCAGGAGCTGCGACTCGACACCTGCAACCACAAATAGATGAGCACATTTAGGTGAATACAACACTGACACAAAAACTAAACAAGCCAAATGTCTATTTAACAAGAACCTTACATAGATGCAAGACTAATCGGGGAGTGTACCGTGGAGCGACAAGGACTTGATGCACTTGTTACATATACATTGTCACAGTAAAGTGGTTCACCACTCCACTGTGACAGTCAAATCACAGCACGGGTGTGGCTAGAACCCACGGCAGGAGATCCCTAAAACCTCGCAGCCCAGTATAGTAATTAAACTAACATTACTATTTTGTATAAAAATACATGTACTTAGTCGAATCTTGTTATTAGCATGGTGAATCTTGTTGGCATGAACCAGTGGTTAGCACACTGGCCTAAGAGTTTAGGAACTCACCTGCCATGGGTTCGAGTCCCACCAGTTCTGTGATTTATCTGCCATAGAGTTATTAAAATTTCTTGAGTCATGGAAATAAAAGTGCAAAGCCGAAGCATCGTGCACTGTACTATGCTACGTTTCAAAGGAACGTCGATGTATCAGACAAGTCAATACGTCTATCACAAGACAATTTATGTATGATACAGGTCAATTTATGTAAGATACAGGTTAATCACTTATCACACAATCAATGCTTGTATCACACAAATCCTTGCATGTATCACACAAATCAATGCATATATCACACACAACAACACACACACACACACACACAAATATATACTATATATAATAATATATATATATAATATATATATACATATATAATATATTATATATATATATATATATATATATATATATATATATATATATATATATATATTAAACAATTTCTTGTATCTATCCAAGGTCAATTCACTTTTTTTTTTTAGCCCGTCGGCCGTTTCCCACCGAGGCAGGGTGACCCTAAAAGATGGAAAACCCCAAAAAGAAAGAAAAAACTTTCATCATCAATCATTCAACACTTTCACCATCACTTATACATAATCACTGTTTTTGCAGAGATGCTCAGATACGACAACTCAGACGTTCGTCCAAACTACCAATATCCCAAACCCCTCCTTTAAGTGCAGGCATTGTACTTCCAATTTCCAGTACTGAAGTCCGTCTAACCGGTTTCCCTAAATCCCTTTACAAAATTTTACCCTGCTCACACTCCAACAGCTTGTCAGATCCCAAAAAGCATTCTTCTCCATTCACTCCTATCTAACACGCTCACACACTCTCGCAAGAAGTCCAAGGTCCTCGTCCACAAAACCTCCTCTACCCCCTCCCTCCAGCCTTTTCCGGGACGACCCCTACCCCACCTTCCTTCCCCCTACAGATTTATACGCTCTCCAAGTCATTCTACTTTGTCCCATTCTCTCTAAATGACCAAACCACCTCAACAACCCCTCTTCAGCTCTCTGACTCGACAAGGTGGACAGAGACAGGATGTTCCAAAGATGGGACACAACAAAGGGTCACAGTTGGAAGTTGAAGACTCAGATGAATCACAGGGATGTTAGGAAGTATTTCTTCAGTCACAGAGTTGTCAGGAAGTGGAATAGTCTAGGAAGTGATGTAGTGGAGGCAGGGTCCATACATAGCTTTAAGAAGAGGTATGATAAAAGGCATGGAGCAGGAAAAGTGAACCAGTAGCGACCAATGAAGAGGCTGGGCCAGGAGCTATGACTCGACCCCTGCAGCCACAACTAGGTGAGTACACCATTACTTCACTCGACTCTATGGAAAGCAAGTTTTAAAGTATGTCACAGAGAACATGACGCTCAACGAGGACAAATCTGAGTTATTCCGATATGGAAAATTTAAGCAAATAAAAATTTAACACTTCTAAACTATCTGAAGCCGTCGGCAGAGCGGATGATGTACGAGGGTAACCTGGCGGCGTAACCATGTCAGAACTTACGTTCAGTGAGCCTGCAAACCAAGAATTACAAAATCATTAATGATACAGTTCAGAGAACGTGTGCTTTAGTGTATCCTGACATTACCAGAGAGTGCACCGACAACTTTCACAACTTTCACTGCCCTCAAGTACTTCCTTAAATACACAAATTATTGGAAAAGTCTAAAAATTCTTCTAACTTTACCCCCTGCAGAGCTGCCGAGAGAAGATATAACATAATTTACACCTGGAAAAATTGGCGGAACTAGTGCTAAATCTTCACCGTAATAACCTCCTCCTCCTCCTCCTAGGAGCGCTGAATCCAGGGAAGACGGACCTAAAAAAAATATTTAAATAATGCCTCCACTTAGAAGGAAAGACGCAACATATGTCGTGGCTCAGTAAGTGCAAATGTTCCAAGGCTTCGTGAACACATTCACTCTATACAGAAGGAGGGGTGTTAATGTTGCAGTTTAAAAACTGTAGTGTAAAGCACCCTTCTGGCAAGACAGTGATGGAGTGAATGATGGTGAAAGTTTTTCTTTTTCAGGCCACCCTGCCTTGGTGGGAATCGGCCAGTGTGTTAATAAAATATATATATATATATATATATATATATATATATATATATATATATATATATATATATATATATATATATATATATATATATATTTATATATATATACAATAAGATCACAGTAAACAGGTGATATAAAAATATGCAAAACAACCACCGTGAAAGAATAGTGAAATTCCAAACGCTTTCGTGACTTCTAACATTATCACGAAAGCGTTTGGAATTTTACCATTCTTTCACAGTTGTTGTTTTGCGCATATATATATATATATATATATATATATATATATATATATATATATATATATATATATATATTATTTACTTTCAAACAACGCCTATCCACGAGGCGTGGGTGGCCAAATAGGAAAACGAAAGTGTTCTCTTTCATTTAGTAATAATCACAGGAAAGAGGTTACTTATCCCACTTGCTCGGCTTCTTAGTTGCATCTTCAAACAACAATGCTACGGAGGAGATTCTCGTTCACTTCCCCATGGAGATAAGAGGAAATAAACAGAATAAAGAACTCCAGAAAATAGAGTAAACAGAGGGGTGTGTATATATGTGCTTGTAACATGTATGTGTATGTGACCTAAGTGTAAGTAGAAGTACCAAGACGTACCTGAAATCTTGCATGTTCATGAGACAGAAAAAAAGGACACCAGCAATCCTACCATCATGTAAAACAATTACAGGCTTTCGTTTTACACTCACTTGGCAGGACGGTAGTACCTCCCTGGGCGGTTGCTGTCTACCAACCTACTACCTATAATATATATATATATATATATATATATATATAAATATATATTGAGTGTGTGTGTGTGTGTGGTGTGTGTGTGTGTGTGTGTGTGTGTGTGCGCGCGCGCAAGACAAGCCACGGGGGGTGGAAATCTGTAGCTCAAGTACTTTCCCACTTCTCAGTGCGTCATCAGGAGCTGTGCAACATTGCAAGAGAGCAACTAAAGCAGGGGCAGTTCTCAGGGTAGCGTAGCCCCTTACTCAGCAACCTGTATATGGAATTCTATGAAACCAGACTTCTTAAAGACATTCTCCCAGATAAAGCTAGTTGGTTCAGATACATAGATGATCTTTGCTTGTGTTCTAATGATCATAACACTGATGATTTCCTCCCGAGACTCAATGGCTTAGTACCTTCCATTAAGTTCACCACAGAACATGAAATAAATAACACTTTGCCGTTCATAGATGTTTTAATCTATCGTGTCGATAGAATATTCAAATTCACAGTTTATAGGAAGTCCATCAATGTGTTGTCATACTTTCACTACTATTCCAACCACGAAACCAGGGTAAAAAGGAGTGTGCTCCTCACAGTGTTCTTGAGAGCCTTGTGCATCTGCAGACCAAAGTACCTAGAAGATGATATCAGCAGGATAATCAATATAGCCACAAAACTGAGATACCCTAGGGATTTTGTTGAGAAGGCACTAATGTCAGCAAGAAAGTCTTTCTACAGGACTCAACCTAAGGAAGTGACGGCCAGTAAAAATGTACCAGTTTTACCATACAATGAGAACCTGGTCTGCCTGCGTGAGGCATTAAAAAATATCAATATAAACTTTACTTTCAAGAACACGGGGACAGTGAAACAAAGACTGATTAAAAACACATCCTCCAACAAAGTTGGTGGGGTTTACAAGGTCCCATGTACTCAGTGTCCTCTCACATATATATTGGTCAAACAGGTAAATTTCTGGAAATCAGATTAGGCCAACATAAATACTCAGTCAGGACAGGGCAGGAGTCGAATACTATCTTTAACCATGTTAGTGCATGTAATCACCCACAGAAATGGGATGCTGCCCAGATTATAGTACCAAACAGTTCTCTCATGGAAAGAAATATAATTGAATATTCCTTCTTGAAACATGAAAGGAATACAGTACATAACTCAAATTATGGGTTATACAAGCTCGATAGCTATTTAGTAGAGTCCATTGTACACAATCTTAAACACCAATGCTATACAAAATCACAGGATTGTTCATTATGCCAGTTGGTTTGTTGGATTGGTGACGCCCGACAGTTGTGATGGTAATATAACGCGTGTAGCTGTTAGTGTAACATACAGTGACAAGCACACAAGATTACGAGATAACATAAGGAGAGGTTAAAGAGTATCAGCAGAAATTAGAAATTTAGATCATAGAAATATTATCGGAAAAGCATAGAAGATTCCCTAGTAAGGCATATTAAACGGCACTGAGTAGAATATTAGACAATAATTAGGAAGAGAAACTTCTGAATATCTTAGCAGAACATTCGAGTACCCCAGAGGAAGACATTTAAACGCACAAAGAGCATATTCCATTATTTCTTTTATTATTTAAAAAGGTTACGCAGAATATAGCAATCCATGTGTATATATTCAACAAGAAACACATTTTCTCAAACCAAATGACCTGTTATAAACGACTAGAAAAAGCAGGACCTGACTATTAATTCTTATAATTTCTTATTTGACATCTCAGAAACCCTCCTACCATATATAGGGAAGTAGGGGGATGGCAGTAGGGTGGGATTGGCACTGACCACTGACCACATTTTAAGGGAAACCGTTGCCGGTGACATCCGCACTACTCTACCCTGAGAACTCTCCGTGTTTTAGTTGCTCTCTTGCAACGTTGCAGATTTCCATCTGTAGGTCAAGCACTTTCACACTTCTGAGTGCATCAAGAGGTGTGCAACGTTGCAAGAGAGCAACTAAAGCACGGAGAGTTCTCAGGGTAGCGTAGCGCGGATGTGTAACGCTTTATATATAAGAACATTTGGGAATCTTTAATGTGGAAACGTTTCGCTAACCAGTGGCTGTATCAGTCCGGTAACAGACAGCGACGTCACTGTTAAAATTACGTGTGTGATGCCACCTTAATTTGCCAACATCATCTGTCGTGACTAATTTACATCGTCACAGGTCTTACATCAAAGTAAAATTTTGGCGAAAGGGTAAATAGCACGGCCACAAACACCAAACGTTTATTATCAAATACTCGGTGGGTTGAAGGAAAACTCCACTATCACTTTCACACTCAGGAGACCAACCAAAAGGAAAATGGGAAGGGGGCTAACTTACTGCTGCATGCTGCAAGCAGCAACAGCCTGCAAAACCAAGATGCAATCACGAACCTTAATTAGAGAACCATCACCAGGTTGACACCAATCGGGCGGACACACACACAGACACATACACACACATGCACATCCCTTAGTAAGGAATCGTTCAAGACGCTGTACACTGTGTACGTCAGGCCCATACTGGAGAATGCAGCACCTGTTTGGAACCCGCACTTGATCAAGCACGTCAAGAAATTAGACAAAGTGCAAAGGTTTGAGACAAGGTTAGTTCCAGAGCTAAGGGGAATGTTCTATGAAGAAAGGTTAAGGGAAATCGGACTGACGACACTGGAGGACAGGATGGTTAGGGGAGACATGATAACGACATACAAAATACTGCGTGGAATAGACAAGGTGAACAGAGACAGGATGTTGCAAAGAGAGGACACAGAAACAAAGGGTCACAACTGGAAGATGAAGACCCAGATGAGTCAAAGGGATGTTAGGAAGTATTTCTTCAGTTATAGAGTAGTCAGGAAGTGGAATAGCCTAGCAAGTGAAGTAGTGGAGACAGATACCATACATAGCTTTAAGATGAGGTATGATGAAGCTCATGGAGCAGGGAGAGAGAGGACCAAGTAGCACTCGGTGAAGAGGCGGGGCCAGGAGCTGAGTCTCGACCCCTGCAACACAATGAGTTGAGTACACACACATAATGAGAACATTATTTAGGATCACTACAATACTCCTACTGGTCTCTAGGCAGGTTCTCAGTCACGTGGTCTCTAGGCAGGTTCTCAGTCACGTGGTCTCTAGGCAGGTTCTCAGTCACGTGGTCTCTAGGCAGGTTCCCAGTCACATGATCTCTAGGCAGGTTCTCAGTCACGTGGTCTCTAGCAGGTCTCAGTCACATGGTCTCTAGCAGGTTCTCAGTCACGTGGTCTCTAGGCAGGTTCTCAGTCACGTGGTCTCTAGGCAGGTTCTCAGTCACGTGGTCTCTAGGCAGGTTCTCAGTCACATGGTCTCTAGGCAGGTTCTCAGTCACATGGTCTCTAGGCAGGTTCTCAGTCACGTGGTCTCTAGGCAGGTTCTCAGTCACGTGGTCTCTAGGCAGGTTCTCAGTCACGTGGTCTCTAGGCAGGTTCTCAGTCACATGGTCTCTAGGCAGGTTCTCAGTCACGTGGTCTCTAGGCAGGTTCTCAGTCACGTGGTCTCTAGGCAGGTTCTCAGTCACGTGGTCTCTAGGCAGGTTCTCAGTCACGTGGTCTCTAGGCAGGTTCTCAGTCACGTGGTCTCTAGCAGGTTCTCAGTCACGTGGTCTCTAGGCAGGTTCTCAGTCACGTGGTCTCTAGGCAGGTTCTCAGTCACATGGTCTCTAGGCAGGTTCTCAGTCACGTGGTCTCTAGGCAGGTTCTCAGTCACGTGGTCTCTAGGCAGGTTCTCAGTCACATGGTCTCTAGGCAGGTTCTCAGTCACGTGGTCTCTAGGCAGGTTCTCAGTCACGTGGTCTCTAGGCAGGTTCTCAGTCACATGGTCTCTAGGCAGGTTCTCAGTCACAGGTCTCTAGGCAGGTTCTCAGTCACGTGGTCTCTAGGCAGGTTCTCAGTCACGTGGTCTCTAGGCAGGTTCTCAGTCACGTGGTCTCTCAGGCAGGTTCTCAGTCACGTGGTCTCTAGGCAGGTTCTCAGTCACGTGGTCTCTAGGCAGGTTCTCAGTCACATGGTCTCTAGGCAGGTTCTCAGTCACATGGTCTCTAGGCAGGTTCTCAGTCACGTGGTCTTTAGGCAGGTTCTCAGTCACGTGGTCTCTAGGCAGGTTCTCAGTCACGTGGTCTCTAGGCAGGTTCTCAGTCACGTGGTCTCTAGCAGTCCAGTCCAGGTCTCTAGGCAGTTCTCAGTCACGTGGTCTCTAGGCAGGTTCTCAGTCACATGGTCTCTAGGCAGGTTCTCAGTCACGTGGTCTCTAGGCAGGTTCTCAGTCACGTGGTCTCTAGGCAGGTTCTCAGTCACGTGGTCTCTAGGCAGGTTCTCAGTCACTGGTCTCTAGGCAGGTTCTCAGTCACGTGGTCTCTAGGCAGGTTCTCAGTCACGTGGTCTCTAGGCAGGTTCTCAGTCACTGGTCTCTAGGCAGGTTCTCAGTCACGTGGTCTCTAGGCAGGTTCTCAGTCACGTGGTCTCTAGGCAGGTTCTCAGTCACGTGGTCTCTAGGCAGGTTCTCAGTCACATGGTCTCTAGGCAGGTTCTCAGTCACGTGGTCTCTAGGCAGGTTCTCAGTCACGTGGTCTCTAGGCAGGTTCTCAGTCACGTGGTCTCTAGGCAGGTTCTCAGTCACGTGGTCTCTAGGCAGGTTCCCAGTCACGTGGTCTCTAGGCAGGTTCTCAGTCACATGGTCTCTAGGCAGGTTCCTAGTCACGTGGTCTCTAGGCAGGTTCTCAGTCACATGGTCTCTAGGCAGGTTCCTAGTCACGTGGTATATAATAATGAGAAGTTGACGATTAAGACATCGGAAAGGAAAAGATACGAGGAGGTAATTCTGAGGAGATGAGTCCCTCAGCTGAGATAGAAAATAATCACCTATCAAGACGGAGGGACTGATTAACTCAAAATTACCTCTCCAGTTCTACTGTCTCCAGTACTGCAAACACATCTATAGATGACTGATCGGAAGTCGTCAACAAAGTTACCTAAGTGTTGCACATGCGTACTATTTATCAGTTTCTTCATAATCTCTACCTTTTTTTTTTTACAAAATTTTTAAAGCTACCCGAGGTGTTAGTTTCACTGGGTAGTATGTTACACGCAGCTACAACACTACTGATCAACAAGTTCTTTCCTATGTCCTTTCGGAATCTGGATCTGTCCCCCTTAAATCCCAACCACACCAACGTACTTTTATAGTTAGGCAAAACGTATAACAGTACCCATTCCATTGATTAAGTAGAGGTTGAAACTCGTAAGTTAATTGATAGCGAAGCAGATATGAGAAAGATTTCCCTGAATTCTCCTCTCATATTTGGTGCAGCAGAACACGGGACGCATTCCTGGAACTTCACAGTTACCCTATAGAGACGAAAAATTGAATCATTCCTGGAACATCACTGTTACCTGTTAGTGATAAAAAATGGTGTCCCAGATGAATGTCTTGGTGTTGTGGAGGATCCCCGGGGATGTTGTGAAGGAGATGTTGTGAACGAGGGGATGCTGTGAACGAGGGGTTGTTGTGAACGAGGGGAGGCTGTGAACGAGGGGATGTTGTGAACGAGGGGATGCTGTGAACGAGGGGATGCTGTGAACGAGGGGATTTTGTGAACGAGGGGAGGCTGTGAACGAGGGGATTTTGTGAACGAGGGGGGCTGTGAACGAGGGGATGCTGTGAACGAGAGGATGCTGTGAACGAGGGGATGCTGTGAACGAAGGGATGTTGTGAACGAAAGGATGTAGAGAATAAATGTATGCTGTGAATAAATGAATGCTGTGAATGAAGGAATGTTATGAATAAATGAATGCTGTGAATGAAGGAATATTGTGAATAAATGATTGCAGTGAATAAATGAAAGCTTTGAATAAATTAATGCTGTGGATGAACGAATGTTGTGAAACAATGAACGCTGCGAATGAATAAACGTTACGAAAAGATGGATTTTACCAATGGATGTAAGTTGTAAATGAATGGATGTTTCGAATAGAAGGATGATAAGAATGCCGATTGATACGAATGGATTGACTTTACGAATGGATGGATGTTAAAAATTGAATGCATGATAAAAGTGGATGACTCGTAAAAAAAGATGGGAATGAAAATATGCGATTTAAATGGTTGTACCGAAAAGATGTTTTTGTATTGATCGATGCTGCGGCGTCACAACTCATTACGGAACTTTTTTTTTTTTTTTTGATAGATGTCCTGAACCTCGGTTTGAATTTTGCAAATAGATGAAGGTTCATTTTTTCCCCATGGTGGTGGTAAGAGTGACACGTTCGGATCGTAAGATCGAAAGCAAAGAAGTGCAGCCGACCGTAAAGTTTAAGCTTTGCAGTTTGTGTTTCCAGCGGTGATGTCACGCGGACACGCAAACGTCAGTTTCTTCCACTCTTGGAGTTGTGAGCTGCTGCAGGAAGCCAAACTTTTCCACCCCTGATGTTTGAATTTTCATCACTAGGGTACGTGCTGGCTGTCATCAGCCTGTCCAGAAGAGGAAGAAAGGAACTAGAAAGTGATTTGTGGGGTTTTCAACAGTGCTGCCTTCAGTTGTTCTAGGAAAATAATTGAGGGTATGTTTCTTTGTCTGTGCTTCACTTCCGACATTTCTCCTCAATATAGGTATAATTGCTGGTTAGTTCTTCTCCCTTGTGATCGAACGTTGCAGTCTGGTGAACTTGACGAGGCTATCAACGAGTGAAATGACAACGTTAAGGTTGAATTTAGTGTCTTTGAGCTTCGAGTTAATGGTGCTGAATCGTTGAACTTCGTCTCTGAGTGTAGCCATTATCCTACTTTCTAGCTTGTCCATGGTGTTCACCAGGCCTTTTGCTTCCAAAAGACACTCTGGTTTCCGTTTTGTGTCGTCTCAGAGTTCCTTTAGTGCATTTTTGATGACTGAATCACCAGAGCGAAACACTTTCGTAGCGTCTTCATGCGTGTACTATATCGTGGCACTGAGCAGTTTGACAACTGGGAGCATTCAACAAAGCCTTAGTGAGTAGTTTCGACATGTGGGTTAACTGAGAAAAAAAAATGGTCAAAGTTGAAGAAGGTAATGGCAATTGAGCAAAAGGGCATCCTAGCTAGATTTGGTAAATGTTCAGCCCAGGTAATATAAACTGCCAAACTGTTTTTTGTCATTAATGCATGCTTGCATTCCTTCGTAAGTGCCACTTATATTGGAGGTCTTGCTCTTCGAGTAACACTGACAATATACAGCTTCATTATTCAACTACTCTTTAAGTGACAACAATTCATTTACAAAACTTCCTCCACTATAACTTTGAATTGGAAGAAAGTCAATAAATCCCTCCACAGGAACGACTGATGTCACTAGATTGTTATCAGCTGATCTTAATGCGTTAAATCGACACGAACATAGTAATATTTCAACATCATGATATCCGTTAGAGTTTTGTCACGAGCTTTTCTTTTTTGGCTGGAAAGCAATAAATTCATGGCGAATTACGGATGAAAGATAAAAATCCTGACCACTACCACCATTCACTTGCTGAGTCAGATGTTGCGCCAAGAATGGGACAAACTCAAAATGTCTTCCATGTCTTCCCAAAAGTTACTGTTGTTTGATGAACCGACGTCGTCACCACCAGGAAACGCCAAGCCCCGGGCTGGTAGCAGCTTAAACGCGACCACAGTTCTCTTTAGTATTTCACCAGCATCTGGAAGCGAGTTCAGATTGCTTGGTGAGTTCACTGTCAATCCTGCTTTCTGAGTTTGAACGCAACAGCATTGCTGCGATGGTTTCCAAGTGATGTTCGGGAAATAGGTCACTCGGCATGTTTCCAATCAGAGAAACCTGTGCAAAATTAGCTACAGGAAATCTTGAGGAGAAAGAAGCAAATTAAATAGGATAGAGTAGTAATAATGGTAGAATTACCGACAAAGTGTTAGGTAAATGGAAACAGATGCAACTAATGTAACATTTTATTGTGGGAACGTTTTGCTCTCCAAGAGGTTTGTCTAGCCGTTACCCTTCTGGAGAGCGAAACGCTGCCACAATGAAATGTCATAGTTGCATCGGCGCTCATTTACCTAGAATACATTACTTTTGGATGGGGAATAAAGCCAGTTGCGAAAGGCCTTACTTAAAATTATGAACACTGGTAAACATAGATCGTGTGCATCATCGCTTTACCTTGCCATCAATCCTTGATAAGTCCGCTGAGTCATTCAGGTATTGATAAGTTAAGGAACCTTAGCAATAAAGAAACAGCTGAGTTTTCTTTCATTTCTTCCCGGACCCACTTTCCAAGATTGTGTCCTGCAAGCATGAGGATGGATGACTCTGGCTTCACTACCTCCTCCTCATTCTCATCACCAGAAGATTATTCTTGTTTTTTTGCGATTCCTTTGGGCTTTTTAATCACTTCCCAGTATTTAAAAAAAAAAGTAATAACTTACAGAAATTGTGCAATACAGAACTGATTATTTGAAACATGTTCTGACAGCTATATTCCTTTGTAATTTGAGAGGTTTCAGAGAAAAAAATATTAAATGTTTGTTGGCCAATCAAGATCTGGGGCCGGGGGTAAACGTCCCCTCTGACCACGCTATAATCAGTCTGTGTGTACATGCATGGCTAGCCTTGTGGAGCTATGCTCACACGTAGACTTACGTAATGTTTCTTTGAAGCTACTGTGAGATTAAAATCTAGGAATGTTCTACACTGAAAAAACTGCATAAAGGATCAGTCAGCACGGTGGCAGGTTATGCTGAGACAATAAACATCAATTTTACTAGAAAATAACGAAAGTGACATTGAAAATTATAGCTCCACCTGCAACTTCCAAAGCCCTTTACTGAGAACTTGAGAAGCTGCGCGCAAGTGACGAACAAGCGTCCGAGAAAGAAAGTGTAATTCTCTCAGTGACTCCTGGACGTGATGACAAGTATGGCCCACTAACTCCTCATCTGAACCTGACCGAGGCTTTAGGAAGTCTCTACTCACACTAAATGCTCGAATTAAATCAGCACCAGCTTATTTTAAAGACTTTAAAACGCTTCCAGTAAATTCCCCTTTCACCACACAACGTAATTAAATAATGACACGAGTGGCTCTCATCAAAGAGGTCTGTTGATCAGTTCTCAAAGCAACAAAGTCACTTTAACGAATAAATAGGTTTATTTCACGCTTGAATAATTAAGAGACACAATACCATGACTGGAATAATACATAAATTAAAGGAAATAGGACTGAAACGTAGACATAATTTCATTCTCTTTTGTGCAGGTTATTTGAGTTATAGTTTATATCACAAGGAGAATCATTCGTCCTTCCTCTCATTGTCTAAACTTCCCACAAAACAGCAAGCAAGCCTCTCCTGTGTTCGGGACATTTTTGTAAGTGAACAATATCACTGGTGCACGTTTGACAGCCAATATGGCGTGAGGTTATGAACCTTGGAATGACCTTGTAAACATTTGTATGACCTTGTAAACATTTGTATAACCTTGTAAATATTTTTATGACCCTCCAAATATTTACATGATCTTCCAAATATTTTAATGACCCTCCAAATATTTACTTCATGTTCCAAACATTTACATGACTTTCCAAATATTTAAATTTCCGTTCAAACATTTTAATGATTCTCCAGATATTTTTATGATCCTGAAAAAAATTGTATGACCTTTAAAAGATTTATATGAATTTGTAGACACTTTTATGACCTTATAAACATTTGTGTGATCTTTCAAACATTTAAGTGGCGGTGTTTAAACTTGCGTGAAATTTGTAAACATTTGTATGACCTAACAACATATAACCTAAAAAACATTTGAATGACCTTACAAACACTTGTATAAACTTTCAAATATGTGTATGACCTTCCAAACATTTATATGACCTTGTAAATATTTGTGTGAATTTGTGTACGTTTGATCGAACTCGTAAGCATTTGTATGACTGCAAATATTTGTATATTGTAAACATTTGCATGACCTTGTAAACATTTGCATGACCTTGTAAACATTTGCATGACCTTGTAAACATTTGCATGACCTTGTAAACATTTGCATGACCTTGTAAACATTTGCATGACCTTGTAAACATTTGCATGACCTTGTAAACATTTGCATGACCTTGTAAACATTTGCATGACTTCGTAATATTTTTTATGACCTTAAAACATTTGTGTATTCTTTCAAGACTGATGGACTGGTTACATCGACTCAAGGCTGAGGGACTGATTACCCTAAACTACTCCTGTTCTTCACCATTCTCCTTTGTATGGACTGATGAAGCACTGTGTAGCGAAACTTTTCCTCATTAAAGATACCCAAATGTTGTACATGTCTAATTTATCATCAGGATATACACGAGGATTGCAAGGAGGAAAGAGAGATATAGCTTTAGAGACAATAAAGAGGAGGATTAGCGAAGAGGAGATGAGATTATTGTATTTAAGAAAACAGTAAACCCGAGGGGGTCATTGAGCACAAGGAGTGGTGGATGCTCAATCATCCGTTCGTTAATCTCTGTTTATTCTGTAACCAGCCAAGTTGTTGGTTCTCGTGCCTAGAGAACAAAGCGAGGGATACCAGACAAAAAGCAACAATACCTAGACACAGAGGGATACCAGCGAGAGGGATTTTTAATTATGTGGAATAATCCCAGAGCGGTGCGTGCAGACTTGATCCTCCTTGCGCTAATCGCAGCTTAATCGTACTTACCTAGATCTCTAGATCTCTAGTGAGGCGGAATGACTGAGAAGAATAAGGAGTTGAAAAAGAAGGAAGAACAGAAAAACTAGTTAGATGGAAAAAAGACACGAGGAAAAAAAATTAGCTAGAAGGGAATAGGAAAGAAATAACAAGAGGAGGCAGAGAAACGTGGCACACAGATAAAGAAAATAGGCAATGGGTGAAAATCTGTACCTCTATAAGGCAGGAAATGGTTGGGAAATATAGCTATACAAAGTAGGGAATGGGGGAGGGGAATAACATTTTATAAAAAGGCAGATGAAAAGGTGGGGAAAGAAATATAGTAAATAGGGAATGGTCGGAAAACAGTTATAAAAAAAAGGGTAGGATCGCCATAGCTTATAAAGACAACTGGGGAGTGAGTGGGGATTGACTGAGGAGTGATTAGAGAGTTGATATATGGAAGAAGTACTAGCCATAACAAAGAGCAAAGATATATTGTCTGGTATTATGAAGGATCTGTTGATAGATGATATAAAAGATCTATTATTTGTAAGAGGATTGATGTATTTTAGATAAAAGAGCTAATCTATCGATAGGTAAGAGGGCAGATATATTGAAAGGTAAGAGGAGGTAGCCATTACCATAATAATACAGAAACAATGTGATTTATTATTATTATTTTTATTATTATTATTATTATTATTATTATTATTATTATTATTATTATAATGTATTTGGTATTATAATTATTTTTATTACTGTATTATTATTATTTTTTTTATTATCACACTGGCCGATTCCCACCAAGGCAGGGTGGCCCGAAAAAGAAAAACTTTCACCATCATTCACTCCATCACTGTCTTGCCAGAAGGGTGCTTTACACTACAGTTTTTAAACTGCAACATTAACACCCCTCCTTCAGAGTGCAGGCACTGTACTTCCCATCTCCAGGACTCAAGTCCGGCCTGCCGGTTTCCCTGAACCCCTTCATAAATGTTACTTTGCTCACACTCCAACAGCACGTCAAGTATTAAAAACCATTTGTCTCCATTCACTCCTATCAAACACGCTCACGCATGCCTGCTGGAAGTCCAAGCCCATCGCACACAAAACCTCCTTTACCCCCTCCCTCCAACCTTACCTAGGCCGACCTCTACCCCGCCTTCCTTCCACTACAGACTGATACACTCTTGAAGTCATTCTGTTTCGCTCCATTCTCTCTACATGTCCGAACCTCCTCAACAACCCTTCCTCAGCCCTCTGGACAACAGTTTTGGCAACCTCGCACCTCCTCCTAACTTCCAAACTACGAATTCTCTGCATTATATTCACACCACACATTGCCCTCAGACATGGCATCTCCACTGCCTCCAGCCTTCTCCTCGCTGCAACATTCATCACCCATGCTTCACACCCATATAAGAGCGTTGGTAAAACTATGCTCTCATACATTCCCCTCTTTGCCTCCAAGGACAACGTTCTTTGTCTCCACAGACTCCTAAGTGCACCACTCACCCTTTTCCCCTCATCAATTCTATGATTCACCTCATCTTTCATAGACCCATCCGCTGACACGTCCACTCCCAAATATCTGAATACATTCACCTCCTCCATACTCTCTTTTATTTAATTCGGATTTTATTAAGGGAATGAGAGGAGTATTTCCAGTTCATTGGATGAACAGCCCCTCACCGATATCAAGGCAGGTACGATAGTAAGATGGGCTGGTCTGATATTAACAAAAGCTGTCTTGACAGTAATATGGACATGTTTGACATCAAGGGCAGCCTTGACTGGGAGAAGAGCAAACCTGATAAGAAGATGGACAGGTCAGATAAATAACAGCAGGTCTGATAGGAAGATAGACCAGACAGGAAGATGGATAGATTTAGCAAGATGGATGGCAGGCGTGAAAAATGTATGTTTCAGAGCAGCAACAGGGGGATATAATGATGGGGAGAGAAGATGGGACAGGGAGATATAGTAACGGTGAGAAAAGATAATGAGAGTTAAAGTAATGAGAGGATGGAGAAGTATGTCAAGGTACCATGGCCAGATAAGATGTATGAGTAACATGACGGGTATGAGGATAAAGAGTGATGCAAAATTATACGAGAGAGGAAGAGAAAGAGAAAGAGAGAGAGAGAGAGGAATAAAGGAGAGGTATAAGAGAGATAGGTTGAAGGGGGAGATATGCGGGAGAATTACATGAAGGAAAAGTGAATGTGTGAGAAGTATATGGGTGAGAAATATATGTTGGAGGTATGTGAGTCATGCTTACCTTTGCTTTCACACTAGGATCGGTTGTAAACAAATTCACTGTGTGTTAAACTGAACATCTCATTTCTGTCTACCAGTACATAGATTTGTTATGCAAGAGCGTAATGCTCATCTATCTCTTCTAAATTAAGACATTTTGTACAAATATATTTATAGTCTTCAATATAGAACATAATAGTAGAAATGCTTAATTACGTATCTAACAACACATATGTCAAATGCTAATTAATGAACCGTAAAACGAAAACTTAGACCAGTACTGGACTACTTATACGTAAGATACATCATACAAAAGTCTTAATACTTCACAAATATCAGAGTATGCAGTACACTAGCTCATGACACATGATATACTCTCATGTGTGTGCAGATCCTCTCTAGCCAAAATGTTATGTTCGCCCAATGCTAAGTATGGAAGAGTTGTCTCTACATGTGACCGAGTCCACACCAGACAACCTCAGAGAATGGTCCACTTAAGGTAATGTGTGGATGAAGTGTATGTGTGCATGTGTGTGTGTGTGTGTGTGTGTGTGTGTGTGTGTGTGTGTGTGTGTGTGTGTGTGTGTGTGTGTGTGTGTGTGTTTGTGTGTGTGTATGTGTGTGTGTGTGTGTGTGTGTGTGTGTATTTTGGGGCTACTCTGAGCAACAGAAATGAGAACCCTCTTGCGCCAAGAGATAAGTCAACATTGTAGTTAAAACGGTAGATCCCACACATGAAACTTAAAGTTTTCACACAAACGACAGTGTGTAGACCACCATGGCTCTCAGAAAGAGTCCGTAGAATGGACAGTGCCTATATACACAAGACAATGGCCATAAATCTATGCCTGAACATATGACCGTGTAAGGTATTTGTGGAAGTGTTACTGATAGGACATCCTAGCTCGCATGCTTCTCTAGTCACTGACAAAAACGTCAACTGAACTTTGAGCGAATGTGGGAGAGGAAAAAGGGAATAAGTTGCAAGAGTTATGTCCCACCCCCGCTTGTTACATAGACTTGTTATATAGCTGACTCACTGCTACATATTCCAAACCAATCATTCATAAAAATGATGCTTAAAGAGAGAAAATTATATGACCTGGACGTTATCTCAGCTGTAGAATAATGACGACTGTCATTGTAACAAGGATTAATTATCACTAAAAATTAATAAGGTACCTCAAAAAGAAGCCCTTTGATTGATAACCTATTAATTATAATCCACCAAATTTTCAGTTTTATTTCTTTTATAACACGACGAGGCTTCATTCGATCGGCTTCAAGTTTTCTACACTGGTTTACGGTGACTGAAGCAGAGGTCATGCAAGTGTTGGAATGTGCACGCGCCCTGTGATCAAAGCTGAAGAACCCATTCCAAAGATTTTATAATGACTCCTATAAGTTTCAAAAGATTCTGTTGCATGTGCTCAGGGTTCAGAAACGTTGCCTCATAATTTGTCAGTGGCAGAGAGTAATATTGAAGTGTGAAGCTGCGCATATGTCAGTTTTCTGTGTAAAACAGTATATAAAAATTTTTAGCATTAAATTGCATTACATATTTTCGAGTCTTTCTCGTCTGAATGTCTTTGATATTTAATAGCTGATGCATCTTATAGAGAGGATACTACCCATTAAGTTTACTGTTTTACCTACTTACCAACTAATGTGCTAAATTAGCTATTAAAACTTGAAATGGATGGCATCCAAGCGTTAATTGGTGACTGCCTATTCTCATCAGCTTCAGATTTTCAGCCTTAATGTGTTTTCCAGAAACCAGGACCTCAGTGTTAATGTGTTATTTTTGTTTGGTTTCTTATATATATATACAGTATATATATATATATATATATATATATATATATATATATATATATATATATATAATATATATATATATATATATATATATATATAAATCGTGCCGAATAGGCAGAACTTGCGATCTTGGCTTAAATAGCAACGCTCATCTTGTCATATAGGACAAGCGAAAATTTGTATATGCAATAATTTCGCCAAAATCATTCTGAACCTAACGAAAAAAATATATTTCACTGTGTTTGTGTAGTATTAAATTACTGTAAACAAATCTAAAATATGTGTATTTAGTTGTGTTAGGCTAAAATAAATTGCTCTTGTTATAATAAGGTTAGGTAAGTTTTCTAAGATACTTTTGGTGCAAAATTAAAATTTTTTACATTAACATTAATGAAAAAAATATATCTTTAAACGTATAAGAGAAAATTTTAGAAAACACTTAATTTTAAATGAGTTCTTGCTAAATGACCAGTTTTACATCTTCGGCACGACATATATATATATATATATTTTATATATATATATATATATATATATATATATATATAATATTACATAGTCCTATATTTTTATACTATTGTATTATTGAACTATTTACATATTGTTTAAATTTAATGTAATTTTCTACCCAAATTTCAGTTAACATTTCCTAAACATGCGTCTTCATGCATGGTTCCTTGGTGCGATGAAGAGGCTCTTGGTCTGAGGAATTACACCTTTTGATCTCGCTCCTCAGACGAACGTAATTTCCTCCCAATTCCCTCCTTCCCTATCCCACCCTCTCCATGCCTCCCCCTCCTTTCTTTCTCCTTTCCTCTCCTCTCCCCTTGTTTCCCGTCCCATTTGTAGTCTTTGGGGTCCTCCCCTCGGGCATTACGGTTTCTTGGTAGGGGGAAGTGTGCCGGGGTTCATTCCACCCCTTAGGGTCCCTCGGGGGTAGTGTGGTTTGCCGGAGTCTGAATTGCCTGAAGGTGCCCTGCTTCCTTCCCGGATTTACGATAAGTGAGCAGGGTGCCCTTCGAATAATGGGTGTATCTCCGGAAGTTGCCTGTCGGTTCTGGGAGGTGGCAGCCGAAGGAGGTATGCTTTGTGGCGGGTTTCCGTCAGCCCTTTCTTTTGTCCGCCGAGGTGGCTCGGTAGATGTGAGGCTGCTATCCCGGAGCGCTGGTTTATTGGCGTGAAGGGTAGGGTATGGCACGGGTTCCACGCTGCATCTTCTCTGCCCGTGGGCTCGAGGCCCTCTCGGATATCGGGGTGAACTTCCGGCCTTTCCGTGCCGCCTAGTGACTGTCCCTCCACCGTCCTTTTTTTTTCCTTTCCTTCTTTTTTTTTTATAAAAATAACAAGAAAGGAGACATCGTGGAAGAATCACTTTTATTATGGAGTCTTCACTTAATGAAACCCTTCCTCCTCCCAGAAACCTTTCTGATCTCACACCCTGTTCTGACCCGGCCTCGTTATCGATCCATTCTCTCGACTCTTCTCATACCCCTGTACCTTCTGCCGGTGACGCTTCGTCACCTGCTTAAGGTGCTGCGGCGTCACCCGTTTTGGTCCATGCCGCCACTTCTAGTACGCCTTTCACAATGCGTCCGCCTTCCCCGAATATGGTGCGACGGTTTTAGAAATCGCCGCCTCTCTCGGGTCAGACCTCTCCCGTTACTACTAAGCATCCAGGACAACCTACTGGTGACAGTTCGTCGATGACCGTTCAAAAACGACTTACACAGCACTCACTACCTTTGCGTACCGGGCTAACGAATGCGCAATCTACAAAAATTTTTTCTTTACAAACGACGTCTCAAATGGATTATCTGTCTGATCATGGAATTGGTAATACTCTTTTAAGGCACGTTGGCCAAAATATATCTTATAACGTTATTCGAAGCGGTGCATGTGTCGTAACTGTACAGAATTCAGAGCAAGCGCATGCTCTCTCCCGCATCACTTCATTGATAACATTCCGGTCACTGTCCGTATGCACGCTTCTCTTAATTCTTGCAGTGGCACTGTGCTCTTACCGTGTACCATTATACAGAGTGATTTTTTTATCTTGCGGTGATGATATTTTGGAACAAATAATCCTTCAAAACCTCCCTATTCTTAAGGTAGACACATACATCCTGACCGCTCGTGGGCAGAGGCGCTTTCCTAGTAACATCGCTCGTTTAACCTTCCACTGCCGTGAACTTCTGTCCTCTGTCTATATTGCGGGCCATCGTTTAGAGGTCCGTCAAGTAGTTCCCACTCCCCAACAGTGTCGTAACTGCTGGCGTTTTGGGCACCCTGCTAAACACTGCGCTGCACGGCAGATCGGGCGGAATGCCCGATCTGCGGTGCAGCGGATCATTCCAATACATCTTGTAATCTTCCCCCCCCCCCTCTTGTCTCAATTGCAAGGAACTTCATCCTTCCTTTTCCCCCCATTGTCAGGTCTATAGTAATGAGCGAGATCCGTTACTTTAAAGAGCGCGAGGGCCTTACACTATGCAGTCTCTCAGCTCTGCCTTCAAGGAAAACTTCCTTGTGTCCCATATGCTAGAGTAGCCAGTAGACCTCCAGCTTCGACAGTCCTCCCGCCTCCCAATCCCTCTGCGTCTGTGTCTCCCGGGGTCACCACAGTTCCTAATGCTTTTGCAGTTTTATCCTCTGACACTCCTACCTTTGCACCACTTTCTATTTCTTCATCTCGCTCGCTCACTTCTCAATCTACTAAACCTCGCAGAACTACACTTTCTTCGCGTCCGTCTCCTGTACAGAATCTATCTTCTACCTCGGGGACTAGTTCTCACCCCCTTTCCAGCTCTCACACAAAGGTGGAGGTTCCCCCCCCCCTTCCATAGTGTAGTTCCCTATTCCCCTGTTCCATTCCCCCCCCCCGTCTTCTTCCATAGTTGCCTTCCAACCTACTTCCTCTCCTGTTACACTGCAGGACTCTTCCCCCCAGCCAACGCATCTCTCCAGGCTTATACTCTCTGCCCTCCTCAGACCTCTTTGGTTGCTTTCGTAGTTACTCCAACCTTTACTTGCAATGCCTCTCCTGTCTCTGACATCATGACATCGTCGGCTTCCTTATCAACTGAGACGTTAGACGGTATCTCCAGGTATATAGCGGAGACGACACCCCGATGGAAACCAACGCGCCTCCATCTACCCCATCTATTTCACGACTTATACATTAATCTATTCCTCCGCAATATTCTAATTCTTCCTTGCTTACAAGCTTACCGTTACCCCCACACGTTAACTTTACTGATCCTTGAAGCCCATAGGTTTATCGTTTCTTATTGTTGTCATTTTATTTTTGTACATAATGCCTTTTTTGCAATGGAATATTCGTGGTCTTAGGGACAACCGAGAAGAGCTCCAAGTGTTGCTCTCCCAGTTGTCCCCAGTATGTGTTGGGTTGCAAGAACCCAAAATTCGTTCTGCTGTCATTCGCCCCGTTTCGGGCTACTTGCTGATACATTCTTCAGATCCTTTACCTGACGAATCTTTTAATGGCTGCGCGCTTCTTGTGCGCGCTATTATACCGTATCAAAAAGTTTTTATTCGTTCCCTGCTGCATTATACTGCACTTCGTATTTATTTACACCGATGGTTTACAGTTTGCTCTCTTTATCTGTTTCCCTCCCCTGCATTTTGCATCTCTGATATCTCATTTTTCAATTTCATCTCTACCACCGCCCATATTGTTGTTGGGTGATTTAACGCTCACCATCACCTGTGGGGAGGGTCCCACTGCGACTCTCGTGGTGATCAGTTGGAGACTCTTCTCGCTTCTTATTCTCTTCATGTTTTAAACACGGGTGCTCCTACTTATTTTGACTCTCGTACTCAGTCGCTCTCTGGCACTGATCTTTCTATCTGTTCCTCGCCCAGTGCGCTTAATTTTGTGTGGTCTGTTCTTCCAGATTTACACGATCGTGATCACTTTTCCATCCTTCTTACTTCTACGTATGCCCAACCGTTTCGTAGCTCTCGTTGGCAGTTTGTTCGAACAGACTGGGACTTGTACTCCCATCTTACCACCTGTTGTGAGGACACCCTTTCGTCCTCTATTGATGAACTGGCGCGCTACTTTTCGACCTTAGTCCTAACTGCGGCGACGCGTTCTATCCCTCAAACCTCATGTAGGCATTCTTCTGGTATGCATACCTTGGTGGTCCCCTACATGCGCCCTTGCAGTGCGTTTAAAACGTGCTGCATGGGGCCGTTATCGATTTAATCGTACCGCCGAGCGTCTTCTGGACTTTAAGCAGGCAAGGGCGTTGCTCGCCGCGTCATACGCGATGTAAACGCACTTGCTGGCGAGACTACGTGTCTATCATTAACTCGTCTTCCTCTATGTGCGTGATTTGGAAAAAGGTGCGAAAACTGTGTGGTAAGTACACTCCGGAGCCAGTTCCCGCTTTAAGGGTTGCTGGAGTTGACGTCGCGGACCCATTAGAAGTTGCCACAGCAATCGGGAACTATCCTGTCTGTATCTCCCGAGGGCTTCATCTCTGTCCCTCATTTCTAAACCTACCAAAGAGTAATTGCCCCTAGATTTCTCCTCCGATGGGTTGGAGCCGTATAACGTACCTTTTACTCTTCATTTGCAGGCCGTCGTCACCGGGATCTGATGATATCCACATCATTATGCTTCAACATCTCCATTCTACGGCTCTTCCCGTTCTTTTACCTCTTTTCTATCTAATTTGGAAACGAGGGGTTCTCCCTCAACACTGGAAATCGGCTATTGCACTACCGTTTTGCAAACCGGGCTCCTCTGGACTTGACACTTCTCACTATCGTCCCATTGCCCTGACAAGTGTGGTCTGCAAGGTAATTGAACGATTGGTGAATAGACGCCTGATGTGGTTCTTAGAGACACACAATAATCTTTCCCCTCGCCAATATGGCTTTCACAAAGGCCGCTCTACTGTAGACCCCTTGCTTCACTTAGATATGTATATTCAAAATGCCTTTGCTAACAACCACTCTGTCCTAGTGGTCTTTTTTGACCTAGAGAAGGCATATGACACCGCTTGTAGGTATAACATCCTAGCCCAAGCTTACTCCTTAGGCCTCCGCGGTAATTTACCAAACTTCGTCGCTGCTTTCTTGTCTGATAGACATTTTCGGGTCTGTATTGGCGCCTCGCTTTTCTCGGATTTTGTACAAGCCGAGGGAGTTCCACAAGGTTGTGTCCTCAGCACTACTCTTTTTCTCTTAGCTCTAAATGACCCACCTTCCGTTCTTCCTTCGCATATTTGCTCGTCACTTTATGTTGATAACTTCGCTATAGCTTACTCGGGCGCTGACTGTCGAATAGTAGCAGCCTCCCTTCAGGTTGTGATAGACCGAGTCTCCCATTGGACCACCTCTCACGGCTTTAAATCTTCTAGTTCAAAAACCCGGTTCATTACATTCACTCGACGTCCTCTAATTCCGGATACTCCCTTGTACGGTTCACGTATTCCGGTATGTGATACGGTCAAATTTCTGGGCTTGTTCTTTGATCGCCGGCTGACGTGAAGACCACACATTTCTTCTTTAAAGACAACTTGCCATGGTCGGCTAAATCTCCTTAAAGTTCTCGCGCATCGTTAATCGGGAGCAGATCGTCGCACTCTCCTACGTTTGCATTCCACCCTAGTCTTGTCCAAGCTGGATTATGGTGACCAAATCTCTTCTGCGGCTTCTCCCGCAACTTTGTCTAAGATCCCATTCATCACCAAGGTCTCCGTCTGTGCCTTGGTGTCTTTCGTTCATCCCCTGTTGAGAGCGAATATTCCATCCTTGTCTGATCGCCGTGATGCTCATTGCCTTCGCTATTATGTTCGATCTCATGACCTCCACAATCCTTCCGTATATAGGATGGCCACTGATTTTAGAAGACGTTCTTTATTTGTTCGTCTCCCCTGCTTACTCCGCCCCTTTTCTCTCCGCCTCCATTCGCTCTTGTCTTCTCTTCAGTTACCACCTTTCTATGTTCATGTACCATCTCACTTTTCCCTGCCCCCATGGGAAGTTCCAGCTGTTCGTGTCTGTTCTTTCCCACTGCCATGCGCGAAAGCCCAACTACCTACGATGGCTTCCCGCTCTCTTTTTCCTGGCCACCTCCTCTCTCATTCTCATGCCATCGCAGTATACACCAATGGTCTTCTGAAGGCGTCGGATTCGCAGCACTGTTTCTGGACAGTGTCGTGCGAGGATATTTACGGCTGAATTGTATGCCATTTTCACGGCTGAATTGTGTGCCATTCTAGTAGCACTGATCCGTATAGCATCTATGCCTGTGTCACCATCTGCGGTTGTTTCAGACTCCTTTAGTGCTATACAGACTATAAAAAAATTTGATTCGCCTCACCCCCTAGTTCTTCGTATTCAACTTTGGCTACGCCGTATCTCTAGCAAACACAAAGATATTGTTTTTTTGCTGGGTCCCTGTTCATGTTGACCAGGTCAGCAGTACATGACCTCCTAGTTTCATATAGATGTGTTCCATTCACAGACTATTTCGCTGAAATTGCTACCCACCTTCTCGCCCGTTGGCAACAATGTTGGTCTGATCTGCTCCATAACAAATATCATTCTATTAAACCGTGTATAGGTTTCTGGCCGTCTTCTTGTCATTAATGTCGAGGTTGGGAGATTACTCTCGTCTTCGCATCGGCCACACGGGTATCTCATGGAGAGGCGCCCTGCTCCTCTCTGTGAGAATTTTCAAGTTCAGTATCTGTTAGCCACATTCTGTTGGACTGTCCACTATCAACGAGCACGCAGAATTTACCTCCAACGTCGTCTCCACTCCGCTTCCCTTTCTTTTCCTTCTCTACTTGCCGATGGACGCTTCTTTAATCCAGATTCTCTCACTGACTTTTGACAGCGACCGATTTACTACACAAACTCTGACGATGATGCATCTAGCACTCTCCTCTGTCCTTTCTACCTTACTTTCTAGCTACCCTCTACACCTGCACTACCCACTGCCCCGCTGCACTCCATACCCTAATAATCATCCCTCTCCCTCTTCCCACCTATTTTCCCTACATTCTTCCTTGCCCTGCTATGCTGTATAACCCTTGCGGTTTAGCGCTTCCTTTTGATTATAATAATAATTCCTAAATATGTTTGGAGGAAAGTGAAAATTTTATAAAATAATGAAGTATTTTATTTAACATGATTTCATTTAAATTTTCCCCTTTAAATACATTTATTAGAAATAATAATCGTATAAATTATGCACAAAATTACCATAAGATTTAGGCTGAAGAATTCTGCCTACCGTATTACAATTTTAAATTCAATAATCATAATAGGCAAGGGAATGATGGTACACCGTTGTCAGTACACGAAACAATTTTCACACTGCCACCATCACCACTATCATCATACACAAAGCGTTGCTGTGCAGTGTTTACGGTTCATCAGGTGAGGTTAGAATGCTCCGGGGAAGATTAACCTCACGCTTGTAGCGCCTGTGGACCATTACACGAGGTTAGCATCCTCCCTGGGACGTTAACCTTATATAAACATCACACCTGAGTGTAGCGGGAGGAAGATCCTGTGTGTGTGTGTGTGTGTGTGTGTGTGTGTGTGTGTGTGTGTGTGTGTGTGTGTGTGTGTGTGTGTGTGTGTGTGTGTGTGTGTGTGTGTGTGTATGTGTGTGTGATATGTGTGTGTGTGTGTGTGTGTGTGTGTGTGTGTGTGTGTGTGTGTGTGTGTGTGTATGTGTGTGTGTATATGTGTGTGTGTGTGTGTGTGTGTGTATGTGTGTGTGTGTGTGTATGTGTGTGTGTGTGTGTGTGTGTGTATGTGTGTGTGTGTGTGTATGTGTGTGTGTGTGTGGGCATTTAATTCCGTAAATATTATTGCTGTACACGAGGCTCTAAATAAAGTTCAGTATCCAGACTGATCAAAGAGAATATTAAGTGAAACGTGGGTGGTGTTCTCCGTAGAGTTACATCCTTTACTCCTTTGTTTTCGTATAGTAGCGCTTCACGTGTTAACGTTCTGTTCATTTAGCGCTTTTTGTGTTTCTAATGCACTTGCTACATTACATTTTAACATTTAGAATATAGTTGCGTTCATTATTTGTTAATTTTGCATATTCCATTCTGATTCTTTTTTCTTCATAACCCCATTCTAGCATCCCCCCCCCCCCTCTCTCTCTCTCTCTCTCTCTTATATTTTCATATATCATTTCACAAAACACTGATCTTATGCAACACGTAGACTACAGAATACCTTGACACAACAGGACAATTCAAGACCTGAACCACACAAGTCTTAAACAACAGAAGACCAGGATCATACAAGACCAGAAAAACGGAAGATCAGGACAACACAAGACTCGAACCACACAAGACCAGAACCAAACAGAATCACAGGTACCACAGAAGACCAGCATTACATAGGACCAGGACCACATAACACCACAAGGGCCACACACAACCTCATTACCAAAGGCCACATCAGAAAATAACATTATTTCCGATCTTTAATTCATGAACTTTATATGTCGGGTCAAAACACATTCTCGTCTCAGTGAAACTGTTGACCAGGATGAGCTTAGTGATATTCCCCTCGCAATTAGATTACCTTTTGGTAGGTACTGGTCTTATGCTTTGTTTAATGAGTTGAAAATACAATTAACCTTCCCTTAAACAGAAGGATCTAGCCTCCTCTTAAATAGAAGAGATTAAGCTATACCTTGAATAGAAGACCTTCCTCCTCTTATACAAAAGTATTCTAACTTTCCCTTATATAGAAGGACTAAAGTTTCCATGAAAAAAAGGGTTCTTGTCTCTCCTAATGTCTCCCATTGAATAAAAGGATTATAGTCTTCCCCCAAATAAAAGGGTTCTAGTAACCCATTAAATGGGATTCTAGTTTCACATTAAATGGAGGAGTTCTAATCTTACATTAAATAGAAGGGTTCTAGTTTAACGTTAAACAGACGGGTTCTAAACTCACATTAAGTCAAAGGGTTCCACTATCACATTAAATAGAAGCGTTCTAGTATCACATTAAACGAGTGTAAAAGATATCTAGAATAGTGGAATGTCAAATATCGACAAGTTACTTAAAAATCTATTCTGGTCTTGGAGAAATGTGTGCCACAGTATGGTCAGCAATTTAATAGTGCTTTCAGCAGAGCAAAACATAGTGCTCTACATAATATACAAGTAATTGGTCAATTCTTTGTTATTTACAAGTTAATGGCTCTTTTAACTATGAATTCTGTATGGAAACCTTACCATTGTTGATACATATAAAAAATAATCCTCATAAAAACATTATCCAAAAAACCACACACCTTAAATATCCTGTCCAAGATAGATACAACGCTGTGAAACAGTAGCCAACATCTTGATCAACGAGAGTAAACAAATAAGAGAATAGTTGCCATCAGACATCCTAAGGAGGGTATACATGCTCTAAATGCCACAACAAAGTAATGGTTGCAATGCTCGAGAGTGTAATTACCATGTGCCCTTACTGTGACAGTGAACAGTAACCACAACTTAGAATATCTGGAGCCAAGCTCTGGAGAGGAATGTATCATGACAGGAACGCCCTTCAACAATCCACAAGACAACTACGTACATCCTAAGATCCTTTTGAAGTAAACCCAAAAGAATATCAATATGCACTCTGACTCACCAACAGAGCGGTGTAAAGACATACACCAAAACAACAACTCTCGGAAGTGAGAAAACAGCCTTGAGACGATGGGAACATAAGCAGCACGTCTACCCAGTATCATAGACAACCTTATACTACCTCAGAAGCAAGACAGGAACACCTGATGAGAGGTAAAGTTCATGAACCTTCTCGGAATCATTTTATGGGTGAACGAAACGTCATTCACTCGCACAAAACACTAAAGTTATAAAGCATCCAAAACAGAAAGTAAGGAGGGGCAGTAATGTGACAGGAGGCCACGGCCCATTCTTGGTTCCAGACAATCTGGAAGAGCGTAGAGAAAGTCCAGAACATAGGTTAGATGCTGTTGGCTGCATCACCCACGAAGCTGGAACTTGTCAGGTGCAGGATCCTAACTCAGCAATAGAACAACACAGCTAATATAATATAACATATGATTGGCATTCCAGCAGAGAAAAAGAATAATACTCGCTTTTTACGATATTAGGTACAACCTACATCTTGTGCCCAGAATTTAAGAATTACTAAACATGCATATACGTATACAAATAAAAGGTATGTAAATATTTAATTGTCTGTGCGTTATTCTGCATATCACTTTTTACTGTATTTTCAAACACTGATATACCTATTTATCAGGTAAATGTCTGAGAGATTGATTATCACCTTGTATGTATATCACGGTCACCCTTAAAAAATGGTTCTAGTTCTGCTTAAATATAAGGGTTCGTGTTGCACCTTAAATAGAGGGGTTCTAGTTTCACCTTATATAGCTCTTGTCCCACCCTAATTAGAAAGGTTCAAGTCCCACGCTAAATAGGTTCTAAACCCACCTTAAATGGAAAGGTTACAGTCTCACCTTCGGTTAAAGGATTCTGGTCACCCTTAAATAGAAGAGTTATAGTCCCCCTTGAAAAAAATGGTTCTTGCTTCACCTTAAATAGAAGTGTTCTAGACTGGCTCCTATTATTCAGACGTTGATTCGAGCCTTCACTGACCACTTTGGCTCCAGGTGAGCGCCAAAAGACGTAAACTACCACACATAAATCGTTAAATTTTCCTCATAATTTTCCTCTTAAAATTCACTTTACAGAGAAGTTTCAAGAAAAATTATGATGATTTCCCGTATGTGTATCTGAGCATAATTCTTTTATTTACATTTCTTATTTTTCCTGAAGATTTTACTTCCTTCTTTCCTTAATCGACTGTTCCTTCCTTCCTTCCTACTCTCTTATACCGTCGCTCATTTCCTCCCTCATCGCTGTCTCCCCCCCCAATCCCCTCTTTCTCCCTTCCTTTTTCCCCTGCTTTCCTTCCACCTTCCTTCCTCCCATTATTATTATTTATTATTATTATTATTATTATTATTATTATTATTATTATTATTATTATTATTATCAGTACGGTTGTGTAATTGCACTGTAAAATGTATTTCCTTAATTGATTTTCGAGGAAAGTCGTGAGTTAAGATCCAGCCATTTATTGAGTTACTCTCCGTAATATTTCCATTATGGTCCGCAGCTGATATCACAAGTATTATTCCGTCTCTCGGAGGCGATATTCTATCGCGCGAATCTGTTTACCTCCCTCGATTTACCCGGGTCCATTTACCCAAGTGGAATGGACCTGGCCGGTCCCCGGGAGACCATCAAGGACGTGAGACCATCAGTCTGGTTCCAGTATCCTATGAGAGGTGTCTGTTGGCACGTGCAGTATGTGTAATTACCTATTTGTAATTGCCTATTTGCAAATACCATTATATACTTGGCTATTTGTGTTTTATGATTCATAGGAACCCATTTCTAATTGTTTATTTGTAATGATCGGTTTCTAACTACAGGAGCAGATGCTGTGTACTCGTGGTGAGGTGTCTTCCTCCTCTAATAGAGAAAGTTACATTTCTATGTGTATATCCCTTTTAGAAACAAAGTTATGTTGCGTTAGTGTGTGTGTGTGTGTGTGCGTGTGAGTGTGTGTGTGTATACTTACTCACATGTACTTACTTGTTCGTGGTTGCAGGAGTCGAGTCCGACCTCCTGGCTCCTTCGCCTCTCAACCTAGAGCTTGCCAGATTCACTGTCACCTATCCTTGTGGGACCAGTCGTAACTGCTTTTAAAACTATGTATGAAGGATGCTTCCCTCATTTCTAGGTAATTCCATTACCTGAGTATCCTGATGTTTAAGAAATATTTCCTCACATTCCTGTGCATTATCTGTATCTACAATCCAGCAGTACCTGCTTCTCGTCTCTCAAGCAGTTTATTCCTGTCTATCCTATCAGTCCCTCTAAGTATTTTGCATGTTGTTATCAGGTCTCCCTGGTTCTTTTGTCCTCAAATGTCATTAGATTCAGTTCCGTCAGCCTCTCCTCGTGACTGGTATCTTTTAGTTCTGGCACTAACATCGCTGTATACCTTTGCATTTTCTCCATTTTCCTAAAATAGTTTTTTAGCTGCTAATGTCATACTCAAAATTGGCTCAGAATGATTGTTGAGATTCCTGAAGCTTACTCTTAGATTTGCCAGACAAGCAATGGCTGCAGAAATATTCAAGTGATGTGAGCCTTTTCGATATTCCAGCAACTACACTTACCCCTAGGTTAGTGATGGCTGCAGCTTCTGTCGCAAAGTCTATACTCCGTGTCCGGCCACCAGGCTCCTTCCCCAGTCTTTATAACCAAGCATTTGTCGGGGCTAAAATAAAGCAACAATTCATCTGTCCAATCCTGCAATTTTTCTAGATCTCTTCGTAATCTTTCCCGGTCATCGTTTTTTATTTTCATTAGTTTTGCACTAGCAAAAAAGGGATACCTCCGACTAAATCCTACGTGGAAAGTTATTTATAAATCAGTAACAGTACTGGTCGTAATACCAAACCTTGCTGAACCCCGCCCTTCACTCTTCGCCATTCTGACGTCTCTTCCCAGATACTCTTTGATATCTTCCATACTCAGTGACACGAAGTTTTCCCAACCAGCTCCATCAACTTAGCCCTCCAAATTTATGGTTCCCGTCTGGGTCCCTGTTGTTCTAATCTCTGGATTTGTGGTTGAAATCACTCATGATGAGTATTTTTTATTTAGCCCACTGTGGTCTCCTACTACTTTTACAGTTTCAGTCAATGCTTTGTTGTCTTTGTATTCGCTTCTTAGTCGCCTGTTACTTAGCAGGCTATATATCACTAAGTACTAACACGGGTCTTCTAGTCTCATCTGTGTGTTTGATTTACATTTCTTCAAATTTCCACTAATTTCTGATTACTAGTGCGACTCCTCTGCCTCACCTGTTTCCTCTTATCACATGAAACTGAGCTGTGAATATGGCATCTATTATTTCAGTTAACTGTGTATGTGACAGCTAAGTCTAGGGTCACATCTGTTATTCGTTCTTTCAACTAATCACTTGTTTCATAATCCATCTCCATTTGTGTATCAGACTCTGAGCATTCATTCCATTACCATGTTCTGGGTTCTGATGTCCAATCATTCTGCTTGTTGCTTTTCCGACAGGAGCGGGGCAGGTAGGGCTGGAGATGGACTGTGCATCATTGCAGGGAGAGAGGTCAGGGATAAAGGTGTGGGGAAAAGGAGAAAAGATAAAGGTTATTGTTGGTGAAGTTTAGGCACGCCTAGAGTTAAGCCAGCTTGGAAATGGTCTGAGGATGCACCTTGAGTAGTTTATCGAGGCTGGGCTTTCCGTCCTTCTGGCCACTCGTCTGCTACGCCGAGCCTGACGCCCTTTATACATACACCCTCAGCTCTTCACTTTCCGATACCAGGCTGTCCCGATTCTGGTATAAACGATGATAATGTGTGCTCTTCGGGGTAGCTCTCTGTTTTATGATCCTGTCCTGAGTTACATGTGAACGGAAGGTCACATGTAGCTCAGGACAGGATCGTTATTTGCCGAGGAGACACCTCCACCCTAACTCTTCCTCTCAGCCTATGCACTCGATGATCGATATAATCTCACAATATTAGTTCTGCTTCCTGCTTCCCGGCCCCACTTCAGCATCCCGCAGTCCACAGATCATCGACCTCCCTCGGCCTCCCACTGCCTTTCCCTTCAGATTTTTTTCATCATTTTCCTTCCTGTCTCTTTTATTACTTCCTTAAACTCCCCGTCTTCAGGGAGCATCACTGCTAATGAGTTTCCTTCTTTGTGTGTGTGTGTGTGTGTGTGTGTGTGTGTGTGTGTGTGTGTGTGTGTGTGTGTGTGTGTGTGTGTGTTGTGTATATGTGTGTGTGTGTGTGTGTGGTGTTTGTGTATATGTGTGTGTGTGTGCATGTGTGTATTTGTTTGTCATTATCCTTCCAGAGATTTACTCTAAAATAATTAACAAATAATAAATATTAACTGTAGCTAAAATTGCTGAACACAAAATAAATCACAGAAAAAATAATTAGTAATGTAACACTAACAATAAAACACTACAACAAAAATCAGAAACACAATAAAATGTGAAAAAAATAAGTGACACAAAAATAATTAGAAATGCAGCACTAAAAAAATAACAGTAAAAATCAAAACAATCAAAACAATACCAAAAAAAAAATATATATCAGAAACACTGGCGCCAAGTGCAAATAAAGAACAAAAGTAAAAAGTAATGAATGTTCAATACAAACACAACCGGTTGGAACACCTTTCTGCTTGGACACGCAAAACACACATGGGGGGAAAAACACAAAAACACCACCACTTGGGAAGGTTGAAATGAACAAGGGAAGAGTCCCGTGCTACACAAACTAAATATAACATCTGTATTCTACGTAACGGGACTAAATGTAACTATTACGTTCCTCGACATTACTAAATGTTACTTCTGTACCCTCCGACAGTGCTAAATGTAACTTGTTTACTCTATGACAGTTGGTTTAGAAAGACACGTAAGCAAACACTATGACATATTTATTAGAAAACGTTTCGGTCCTGGGACCTTGATCACTTCTAACATACAGAGGTAGAAAGGCATTATATATAGAGGCGCGGAGAGTGAGGTGTGACGCACGTGACCTGAGGAATGTCATAAGAACATAAGAACATAAGAATGGAGGAACACTGTAGAAGGCCTACTGGCCCATGCGAGACAGGTCCTTATCAAAACAACCTCTGCCTATGATGAGGACGGAGTCACATGATTTCATCGTCTACCCGTCCTCATCATAGGCAGAGGTTGTTTTGATAAGGATCTGCCTCGCATGGGCCAGTAGGCCTTCTACAGTGTTCCTCCATTCTTATGTTCTTATGTTCTTATGACATTCCTCAGGTCACGTGCATCACACCTCACACTCCGCCTCTATATATAATGCCTTTCTACCTCTGTATGTTAGAAGTGATCAAGGTCCCAGGATCGAAACGTTTTCTAATAAATATGTCATAGTGTTTGCTTACGTGTCTTTCTAAACCAACTTGTCGGTATTTATTACCAAGGTTTATACCACTCTATGACAGTACTAAATGTAACTTCTCTGCCCTCTGAGAATACGAAGTGTAATTACTTCAATCTCTTGCGGTGCTAAAGGTAACTTCTATGCCCTCTGACAGTGCTAAATGTAACTTCTGTGCCCTCTAACTAAATGTCATGGACTGGGGAAGAGCACAGCTGTCACACTTCGAGAACGACAGTGCCAGACGTAGAGTTTCGGAAGCAGCAGCGAGTGATCTGCCTCATCAAAACCACTGAAAAAGAAAAACAGTGGAATTTAAATGTTGGCTGGACCTATTGTCCACATTGAACAAGATTCATATAAAGTTAATAAATTGTCTGTCACCTTTCCCCTTTTCGGTGTATTATTCCCCGAAATGCACTTTTGCATTATTGTAGCAGGAATGTAAAATTTTGTACTCTATAATTGGCCTAAAAATAAATTTGTCCCTTGCGCACAGTACTAAATTAATTCTGTACCTTGCTGACACAAAACTAAATGTAACTTCTGTACCCTCTGCTGACCAACACTAAAGAATTCTGTACCCTTGCTGAACAACACTAAAAGTAACTTCTGTACCCCTGCGCACAAACCAAAGTAACTCCCGACCCTTCTGAACATATAAATGTAAAAATCTGTAACCCCCTTTCTGACAAAACAATGTTACTTCCCCGTCCCCCTCTGACACATAAAATGTAACTCCTACCCCTGCTGACAATCTAAATGTAACTCCGTACCCTTGCTGACAAGTATAAAATTAAATCCCGTACCTCTGCTGCCCCTATAAATGTAAATCCCGTACCCCCTGCTGCACAGTAAAATGAACTCTTTAACCCCCTGCTGAAAAGTATTTAAAATTTAAATTTCTGTACCCCCTGCTGCACATTTTAAAAAGTAAAATTCTGTACCCTTCTGACCAGTATAAATTAACTCCGCCCTTGCGAACGTTTTAAATGAACTTTTTTTTACCCCTTTTGACACATAAAATGTAACTCCTGTACCCTGCTGCACTACTAAATGTAACTTTGTCCCTCTGTGACACAGTACAAATGTAATTCTGTACCCTCTGCTGACACAATTCTAAATGTAACTTCTGTACCCTATGCTGACACAATACTAAATGTAACTTCTGAACCCTATGCTGACACAATACTAAATGTAACTTCTGTACCCTGTGACAGTACTAAATGAAACTTCTATATCCTTTGATGCAATAATAAATGTTGCAACTGTACCTTTTGACAAGGTACGTAATGTACCTCTGAATCCCCTGACCTAGTTGCTTTCATCAAGACAGCCACACCGGTATACCTCCCTTGAGAAGGGAGTAACAAGAACACCAAAGACTGAACAAAGAAGACGATACAACACAGAGAGGGAGAAAACTGAACTTGATCCATTGTATTGTAAATTGAGAATAAAAATTGGAGACAATTTTTGCCACTCTAGACAGCCAGAAGTGAAAGGAAAGTGAAAGCAGAGTGGAAGGTAATTATTTCATTGCACACACACACACACACACACACACACACACACACACACACACACACACACACACACACACCTTGATGTACCTTTGACCTCTGATGGGTTACGATAATTTCACTACTCTCGCAGCCCCATCCTGGGCCAGGTTTGCTTGTCGCTTGAACGATCGACCAGGCTGTTACTGTCGGCGGCCCGGTAGCCAATACATCCATCACAGGCTGGATGAACTGGCACTTAGCTGAAGAAAATGCCTGATTTCCTCTTGAAGACTTCTGCACAATGTTTTCTCATTATAACCATAGCCTTTCATGTTGTTTATCTTGCACATTCTCTGTAACTTATACCCCAGTTTGCTGTTATTTCACCATCCAAGAATAGCCATACGTC
>NC_069418.1:47769225-47796725 GCF_026875155.1 Cherax quadricarinatus | reverse complement strand
AAAAGACATAGGCCCAAAGGAAAAAAAAGAGATTAGTGGGACCCCCCAAAAATGGGGCATGCCAGATAAAGGAGGGAGGCCCAGGGGAAAGAAAGAAAATGAATAGCATAAAAAAGTAAAAGTCTGCCCCGAAGCTTTTTGTTAGCCACATAAAAGGGGAAAAAACAACCAGTAAAAAGGACAAGGTAATTGGCCCTGGGAAAAAAAAGGTGGAAGCCCCAACAAAAAAGCCCAAAAAGAAGTATGTGAGTGTTTATATATATATATATATATTAAAATATATATAAAAAAATATATATAAAAATATATATAATTTTTTTATAGGTACAACTGGCCAATTGGGAAAAAAAATCTTTTAAAAATTAATTCCTTTCCAATTTTTTGTCTTACACGGTTAAAAAAATTTTTTTTAAATTTAAATTTAAAAAAAAACCCTTAAAAAATTTTTGTACCAAAAAACCTTGGGAAAATTTAAAACCAAACCTTTTTTAAAAAAAGCGCTTTTAATTTCATTTTCTTTCCAAACTAAAGTTTTGGGAAAAGTTTTTTCAAAATTTTAAAAAAATAAAAAACAAAATGAAATATAAAATTTTGGGTTGGGGTTCGGAAAAACTTTTTCGAAATTTTTGCATAAAAAAATTTTCCCCCTTTCCCTTTAAATTCGGCAAGAAAGTGCTTTTGGGCTTTTTAAAACCCAAAAAATCGCAATTTTTAAACAATAGGTTAAACTTCCGTAAGAGATTTAAAATTTTTCCCAATTGATTTTAAAAAATTTAAAAATTTGTAATAGAAAATCAATAATTGAAAAAACGTAACTGAAAAACCCCTTTAAAAAATAGTGTTTAAATGTATTTAAAATTATTAGAAAAATTAATTTTTAAACGTTTAAAAAAAAGGGGACTATGACACTTTTGAAAAATTTTGCGAATCTTTAACCCCCAATAAAGATTTGCAGATGCTGAAAATTGTCTTTCTTCAACTTGGGGGTTTTTCCCTATGTTTTACATCAAAATTATAAGCCTGTTGACAAACAATTTTACTTTTTACTGTACCTCACATGTCACCCCTTTTTTAACCTGACTAAAAATTTCAGAACATGGGAAATGTGTCTGGAGAGTAAAATTAAACGACGTAATTTAACTCCCACTGACAGTTTTAAAGTCGGTTCATTTTGGGGAAGGGGGGTGAGTGGGGGCGGCGAAAACTAACATCCCACTGATTTTTAAAGTCAGGTCCATGTTGGGAGAGTGGGGACGACGTAATAACATCCCACTGACAGTGTAAGTGGGGGTCTATTGGGAGAGTGAGGGGTGCAGGAAAATTTAACATCCCACTGAAGTGAAAATTTCAGGTCTTTTGGGGGAGATGAGTGTGCGGGGTAACAACACCCCAACCGACAGTGTAAGTCAGGTCGTTGGGAGAGTGATGGGGGCGAAAACTAACACCCCCACTGACATTTAAAGTCAGGTCTTTGTTGGGAGAGTGATGAGCGACGTAACTAACACCCCCACGGGACAGGGGAAAGTCGGGTCAAAATTGGGGGGGGGGAAGTGAGTGTGCGAGGTAACTAACATCCCACTGACAGTGTAAGCCCGGGTTTCAGGGTTGGGGAGAGGGGAGTGTGGGGAAAAAGGTAACTAACATCCCACTACAGTGTAAGTCGGGGTAAAGTTGGGAGAGTGAGTGTGCGAGGTAACTAACACCCAAATTGACGTGTAAGTCAGGTTGTTGGGGAGTGAGGGGTGCGAGGTAACTAACATCCCACTGCATTTTAATTTCAGGTAAATTTTGGGGGAGATGAGTGACCCGAGGTAACTAACACCCACTGACGGGTTTAAAGTCAGGTCATGTTTGGAGGTGAGTGTGCTGGAAAACTAAAAATCCCACTGACAGTGTAAGTCAGGAAAATGTTGGGAGAGTGGTGTGAAAGGTAATAACATCCCACTGACAGTGAAAGTCAGGTCTTGTTGGGAGGTGAGTGAGCGAGGTAACAACACCCCACGGGACAGGGGTTAAGCAGGTCATGTTGGGAGAGGGGGAAGTGTGCAAAGGAAACTAACACCCCAAAAAACCTGACAGTGTAAGTCAGGTCATGATGGGAGGGTAAAGTGTGCAAAGGTAACTAACTCCCACTGACAGTGTAAGTCAGGTCATTTTGGGAAGTGATGTCCCGAGGTAACTAACACCCCCCCTGACATTTGAAAATTCAGGTTATTTTGGGAGATGATTTTTTGGGGGGGTAATTTAACATCCCACTGACAGGGGAAAGGGTCGGGTTGTTGGGAAGTGGTGGGGCGAGGAAAACAACACCCCATGCCCAGTTAAGTCAGGTCTGTTGGGAGAGTGAGGGTGCGGGGTAACTAACATCCCACTAAACATTAAGTAGGTCATTTTTGGGAGGGGAAGTGTGCGGGGGTAACAAACATCCCACTGACAGTGTAAGTCAGGCATGTTGGGAGAGTGAGCGAGTGAGGTTAATAACACCCACTGACAGTGTAAGTTGGTCATGTTGGGAGAGTGAGTGTGCGAGGTAACAACATCCCACTGACAGTGTAAGTCAGGTCATTTTTGGGAGAGTGGGGCGAGTGAGGTAACTAACATCCCACTGACATGTAAGTCGGGTCATGTTGGGAGAGTGAGCGATGAGGAAAACTAACATCCCACTGACAGTGTAAGTCAGGTCATTTTGGGAGAGTGAGTGTGGAGGTAACTAACACCCCAAACTGACAGTGAAAGGGCGGGTCATGTTTTAGAGTGAGTGTGGGGGGTAAAAAAACACCCACTGAAGTGTAAGTCAGGTTTTGGGTTGGGAGAGTGAGGGGTGCGAGGTAACTAACATCCCACTGCCCAGTGAAAGTCAGGCCCATTTTGGGGAGAGTGAGCGAGTGAGGTAACAAAACACCCCACTGACAGGGGAAATTTGGTCATTTTGGGGGAGAGTGAGCGGTGAGGTAACTAAAAAATCCCCTGACAGTGTAAGTCAGGTCATTTTGGGAGAGTGAGTGAGCGACGTAATAACATCCCAGGGGACAGTGTAAGTCATCATGTTGGGAGAGTGAGTGGGGTTTAACAAAACACCCCAACTGCAGTGTAAGTCAGGTCATTTTTGGGAAGAGTGAGGGTGGGGGGAAAAACTAACATCCCACTGACAGTGTAAGTAGGTTTTTGTTGGGGGGAGTGAGTGTGCGAGGTAACAAACCCATCCCACTGAACGGGTTTTTAAGTCCAGGGGTAAAAAATTTGGTTGGGTGGGGGAGGGGACGAGTGAGGAAAACAAACATCCCACTGACATGAAAAGTCAGGTCTTTGTTGGGAGGTGAGGAGTGGGGAAACTAACACCCCATGACATTGTAATTTCGGGGTTAAATTTTGGGGAGGGGAAGGATGAGGTAACTAACATCCCACTGACAGTGTAAGTCAGGTCATTTTGGGGAAATTTGAGCGAGTAAAGGTAACTAACACCCCCATGACAGTGTAAGTCAGGGTCATTTTGGGGAGAGGGGAGGATGGGTAAAAAACACCCCCATACAGTGAAAGGGTCAGGTCATTTTGGGGAAGGTGAGGAGTGAGGGAATTTAAAAAACCCACTGCATTGTAAGTCAGGTCATTTTGGGGAGAGTGAGCGATGGGTAACTAACACCCCATGACAGAAAAAGTCAGGTCATGTTGGGAGAGTGAGCGAGTGAGGTAACTAAACATCCCACTGACAGTGTAATTTTCAGGTCATGTTGGGGGGAGGAGCGAGTGGGTAATTTAACACCCCCATTTGGGGGGGGGGGGGTGGGCCAGGGGTTTTTTGGGTTGGGTAATCGGGGCCTTTTTGGGAAGTGACGAGTGAGGTAACTAACCCCACTGACAGTTAAGTCAGGTCATGTTGGGAGGGGGAAGTAAAGCGACGTAACTAACACCCCATGACAGTGTAAGTCACGTCATTTTGGGGGAGAGTGAGTGGGTAACAAAACACCCCACTGACAGTGTAAGTCGGGTTTCCAGGGTTGGGGAGGGGTGATTTGTGCGGGGTAATAAAAATCCCACTGACAGTGTAAGTCAGGTCTTTGTTGGGAGGGGTGATTTGTGCCGAGGTAACTAACATCCCCCCTGACAGTGAAAGCGGGTCATTTGGGGGAAGTAAAGGGGTAGGGGGGTAACAAACCCATCCCCCCTGACAGTGTAAGTCGGGTCATTTTTGGGGGGAGTGAGCGGGGTGGGGTTAACAACATCCCACTACAGGAAGTCAGGTCATTTTTTGGGGAGAGGGAGTGGTAAAGGTAACTAACCCCCACTGACCAGTTAAGTCGGTCATGTTGGGGGGGGTGAGCGAGTACGTAACAAACACCCCACTGACAGTGAAAGGGTCACGCATGTTGGGAAGGAGCGAGTGAGGAAAACCAAAACACCCCACTGACAGAGAAAGTCAGGTCATTTTTTGGGAAAGAGTGAGTGAGTGAGGTAACTAACACCCAAAATAAAAACAGTGAAAGGGTCGGGTTTCAGGGTTGGGAGGGGTGAGCGAGTGGGGGTAACAAACTTTCCCACTGACGTGTAAGTCGGGGTCTTTTGGGAGAGGGCGAGTGGGAAAATTTAACACCCCACGACAGTGTAAGTCAGGTCATTTTGGGGAAAGAGTGAGCAAATTGAGGTAACTAAACATCCCACTGACATGAAGTCAGGTCATGTTGGGAGAGGGGACCGAGTGAGGTAACAAAACATCCCACTGACAGTGTAAGAAGGTCATGTTGGGAGAGTGAGCGAGTGAGGAAACTAACTCCCACTGACAGTGAAAAGTCGGGTCATTTTTTGGGGAGGTGAGGAGTGAGGAAACAAAACATCCCACTAAAAAGTTTTGTCGGTCATGTTGGGAGATTTTGAGCGGTGACGTAACTAACACCCCATGACAGTTTTAAGTCACGTAAAATTGGGGAGAGTGAGCGAGTGAGGAAAAACTAACACCCCACTGCCCCCAAGGAAAGCCCAGGTAAAGTTGGGAGTGATTGATTTGAGGTAACTAACATCCCACTGCAGGGGTAAGTCGGGGCCCAGGGTTGGGAAGTGAGCGGGTGACGTAACTAACATCCCACTGACAGTGTAAGTAAACGTCTGGTTGGGAGAGTGAGCGGTGAGGAAACCTAACCCCCCAAACTGACAGTTTTAAGTCAGGTCATGTTGGGGGGAGTGAGTGATGAGGAAAACAAAATCCCATGACAGTGAAAGGGTCAGGTCATTTTGGGGATATGAGCGAGTGAGGTAACTAACATCCCATGACATGTAAGTAAGGTCATTTTTGGGGAGATTTGAGTGAGGGGAGGAAAATTTAAACACCCCAAACTGACAGTGTAAGTAGGTAAATTTTGGGGAGAGTAGCAAAAGTAAACGTAACTAACACCCCACTGACAGTGAAAGTCTCGTCATGTTTGGGGAGAGTGAGCAGTGGGGTAAAAAAAAACCCACTGACGTGTAAGTCAGGTCATGTTGGGAGTGGTGAGTAAAGGGTAACTAACATCCCACTGACAGGTAAGTCAGGCATGTTGGGAGGTGGGGCGAGTGAGGAAAACCAACACCCCACTGACAGTTTTAAGTCAGGTCATTTTTGGGGAGAGGAGGAGTGGGAAAACTAACATCCCACTGACAGTGTAAGTCAGGTCTGTTGGGGGGAGGGAGTCGGGGGGTGGGGGAAAACTAACACCCCAACTAAAAGTGTAAGTCGGGGTCATTTTGGGGGAGAGTGAGCGAGTGGGGTTTAAACTAACATCCCACTGACAGTGTAAGTAAGGTCATTTTGGGGAGAGTGAGCGATTGGGGTTTAACAAAACACCCCACTGACATTTGTAAGTCAGGTCATTTTTGGGAATTTGAGTGACGACGAAAACTAAAAACCCCACTGACAGTGAAGTCGGGGTCATGTTTCGGGGTTATAAAAAATTTCTTTTTTTAAATTACTTTACTTTGCCTTCATAATGTCAAGTAAAGCAAGTTTTGTTTTACTCGGGTTTTATTTTGTATATTATGAGGGCATTTCTCTCTCTTTTTGTTTCTTTTACACAAAACCACAAAACAAAAACACAAACCCACAAAAACAACACCCCAAAACCAAAAAAACAACACACATACACACACACACAAACCCCCCCACACACACACACACACACACACACACACCCCAACACACAACAAAACACCACACACACCCCACCCCAACACAACACAACCACACACCACAAACACAAACACAACAAAAACCACAACAGCACACAACACACAACAACATACATAACACAAAATACATCCCAACAACACACATACATACATAAAACACCACACAACAACAACACAAAACATCCATACATACATACAAACCCACACACACATAAAACACAACCAAAAACATACATCCAAACACACACCCCAAAACATAATACATCCCCACACCCCAAAATAAATAAACCACACACCCACAACATACATACAAATACATACACACCCCAAAACCCAAACTTACTCACCCCCCCAAAACCCTAAAATCAAAAATAATACACCACACAACCCAACATAACCCCCCTTACATCATCTAATAAAACCACAAAACCACATACTTTAACATCATACAAAAACCCAAACCAACATACCAAAATACAAACACAAAAACCCATTCTTTAATAACCAATACAACATACCCAAAATAAAACACAAATCTCCAACATACCCCAAAAACCATACAAAACACACACACAAACATACTTTACATACACACGCAAAAACATAAAAACATACATAAAATACATACCCCCACACACATACATACACCCACACATACATACATCATACATACTTTCCCTACATACATACATACATACACACACACACAAAAATTTCACTCCCACACACACACATACATACATACATACATACACACGCACACATACAAACATACATAATACATACATACACACATACATACACACAAAAAACCCCACATAAAACAAAACATACATACTTTAATACTTTCATACATACTACACAACAACAAAATACAACACACACCACATACAAACACATACACCCCACACAAAAAACATACATACATACATCATACCCCACGCACCCCTAAAAACATAAAACATACAAAACACACACCCCCTTACACACACAACATATTTTAACATACATACATATATACATACACAAACACACACATACATACTTTACACTCAAAAATACATACATAAATTCCACACCCAATACTTACCCCACACCATACATACATACATACTACACACAAAAACCTTTTACACACACAACACAAAATTTAATACAAACACACACACACAAACATACACTTTACACACACACCACAAATACATACATACAAACTTTCATACACACACACACTTACATACACACACAAATATATACATACATACATACATATAAAACATACACAAACACACAAAACATACAAACTTTACACTCCCCAAAACACATTCTTTACAAAAACTTTACACGCACAAAACATACGCCCCACTACTTTACATACAAAATAAACACACACACCATACATTCCCACACACCACACCCCACAACACATACGTACAAAACACCAACACACACATCCTACACACACGCACACACATACATACAAACATACTCTTTACAAAATTACATACATCATACTTTACTTTACACACACAAAACATACATACACCACGCACACACCCCCAATAATACATACATCAATATAGACACCCCACACATACATCCCATACTTTGGGACACACACACATACATACACCACACACACACACATTTAACACACACACTACACATACACATAAACACACCCACACCCCACACACACCACACAACCCCACACACCCAGAACGACAGCAGCTGAGGGAGAGGAAAAAAAAAGCAAAAGGGGGGCTGGGAAAAGGGGCCCAAGGAGGGAACCAGCGAGGTCTGTCAGACCCGGGAAACAGAACAAAAGGGGCAAGCACACACAAACTACTCTCAGAACCCTACAACCTATCACACCATCCCAACACCCCCCAATCCATTAAACCCCCAGCCCCCACCCAACCCCCAAACTTTTAGAACCCCACAGTATGGGCCCCCAGGCCCCCCCCACCCTCACAGGGGCCCCCCAAAACCCCAGGTTGGAAAGGAAAATGAAGGGATGGTACACAAAAGCTGATGGAATAAAAAAATAAGTGGGAGGGGTTTGGGAAGAAAAAGTCAAAGAACAAACACCGGGCATCATGCTCTCACGAAACCCCAAACTTACAGGTATGATAACAGATGCCATCTTTTTCCCAAAGGGATACCAAAAACCCGAGGAAAGACAGAGGGAAAGGGGGGGTGGGGGGGTGGCGTTGCTGATCAAAAATTTGCTGGAATTTTGATTGAGCTGGAGAGAGAAGGATGCGGAGAAAAAAGTGATTAATAGTGGGGAAAACTTTACTCTGGAGGTCCCAAGGTGGTAATAGCAGTGATTTATAACCCACCACAGAACAGCAGGAAGGGCCCAAAAGGGAAGAGTAAAGACGAGAGCAATAGAGCGATGGTTTGACACAATAGCTAGGGGTGGCCAGAAGAGCTCATGCATGCAGGGCAAAACCCTATCATGGGGGACTTTAAAAACCCCAAGGAGATAGATTGGGAGAACTTGGACCCCCATGGGGGCCAAGATACTTGGAGGGGTAAGTTGGGTGGAGGTGGTATGGAGAACTTCCCTTTTACCAACACGTAAGGGACACTACAAGAGGAGAGGGGAGGAAAGAAAAAAACAAGGCTGGGCTTTGTATTCACCTTCAGTAGTGGGAGATACGAGGACATCACATATGAAAGACCCCCTTTGGGGGCCCGTGAACCCTGTGGTTTTTAAGGGTTCGAATTCACAGTAAAAGCTACAATGGGGGGGAGGGGGAAACAGGAAGGCCCCGACGAATGAAGGGCCCAAAAAACAAAAAAAGGGGGCTCACAGGAAAAGAGGGGAAATAAACCCGAACGGGGTTTAAATTTTGGGGCAGGAACTGGCCCGGGGAAAAAAAAGTTAATGAATGATGGAATATGGAGCAATAAAAGCAAAAGGGGGTGAGGGGAGGTTTGTACCCAAGGGTAACAGGGTAATGAAAAAGCCAGGATGAGCCCCTGGTTTACCCAAAGGGGAGGGGGGGCAAAAACCAAGTGTGCTAGGGGAAAGGAAGAAATTAGAAGGCAAAGGACCCAGGAGAAAAAGGGAAACAGTCGTAGAGCAGAAAAGAATATGCACAAAATAAAAGGGAGGCCCAAAGGGGCAAATATGAAAATGACATAGCAGCGGGAAAACCAAATTTTGACCCCAAAAATGTTGTACAGCACAAACAGGAGGAAAACAACAGTCAAGGACCAGGTAAACAGGGTAAGGAAGGAAGGGGGAGGGACAACAGGAAAAGACCGGGAATATGTGAAGAACTTTAACCCAAAAGATTCAAAGAAGTGTTTTACAGAGGAGACAGAAGGGACTCCAGAAAAAACGGAAAAGGTGGGGCACACCACCAAGTGCTGGACACAGTTTCACACAACCGAGGAAGAAGTGAAGAGGCTTTTGAGTGAGCTGATACCTCAAAGGCAATGGGGGGAAAATAACATCTCCCCATGGGGATTGGGGAGGGGGGACAAAAGGCGCTATGGTACCCCTAACAAAATATTTTAATACTCTATCGAAACAGGGGGGATTTCCTGAGGCCAAAGGAAGACAAACAAAAGTAGTCCCAAAACTTTAAAAAAGGAGACAGACATGAAGCATTAAACTACAGACCAGTGTCACTGACATGTATAGTATCAAAAAACATTGGAAAAAAGATTATCAGGAAAGAAAATGGTGGAACACCAAGGGAAAGGGAAGGATCTCATTTAACAGCAGCCAGCATGGTTTCAGGGCGGGGAAATCCTTTTTGTCACAAACCTATGGGTTTTTATTACATGGTGACAGCAGTAAGAAAGAGAGGGGAGGGGTGGGGGGGATTTTCATTTTCTTGGATGCAAAAAGGGGGGGTTTGACACAGTTTTCCCCCAAAGAGATTGGTGGCCCAAAAAATGGGGGGACCAAACAGGGATAAAAACGGAAGGGGCCCACAATGGAAACCCGGGGAAAACTTGCAGGAAGACAAACAAAGGGGTTTAAGGTACGTGGCGAGGGGTCAGAGTGGGCACCCGTACCAGCGGGGTTTCCCCCCCCGGGGGGTCCTAGGACCAGTGCCGTTTCCCGGTATTTTTTGAACGACATGAAAGGAAGGAATAGACTTGAGGTGTCCCTGTTTGCAGTTTACGTGAAGTTGATGAGAAGAATACACTGATCGAAGACCAGGCCCGAATACAAAAGGGATCTGGACAGGCCCGCAGAAAATGGGCCAGCCCAAATTTGGGTTTTGGGGGGTTTAAACCCAAACCAAATGCAAACATGAAGATTGGGGGGGAAGGGGAAAGAAGGCCGCAAAAAAGGAAATACAGTCAAAGGGGGGCAAGACTACAAAAACCCCCTCAAGGAAAAAAAATCTTGGGGGAGTATAACACCAGGCAAAATCTCCTGAAGCCCCCATCAACCCCCAAAAAACTGCTGCAGCATATGGGCGCCAAACAAACCCCCAAAAACGCATTCCACATATAATAAAAAAGGAAAACGTTTTAGGGCCCCTGTCAAACCCTATACGTTAGGCCCATATTGGAGTATGCCCGGGACCAGTTTGGAACCCAAAACCTAGCCCAAACCGTTTAAAAAAAAATAGGAAAATGCAAAGGTTTTCAACAAGACTAGTCCCCGAGCCCAAGAGGGATGTCCTAGAGGGGAGGTTTTAAAGGGAAAAAAAACCGAAAGACACTGGGGACAGGAGAGATAGGGGGGAAAAATGAAAAACGACATACAAAATACTGAGAGGAATTTACAAGGTGGACAAAAACAGGGTGTTCCAGAGATTGGACACAGTAACAAGGGGGGCACAGTTGGAAGCTAAAGGGCACAGAGAATCACAGGGATGTTTTGGAAAATATTTTTTTTCAGGGCCCCAGAGTGTCAAATAAGTGGAATAGGTTTTGGGAAACGATGTAGTGGGGGCAGGTCCATTTCATAGCTTTTTTAAACCAAAAGGTACGATAAAACCACGGCTCAAGGGGGGAGTGACCCCAGGGAGGATCAGTGAAGAGGGGGGGCCCGGGGCTCGGACTCGACCCCCCGCAACCTCAACTAGGTGAGTCCAAAATTGGTGAGGTTTAGTACACAAACACACACACATAAACACCACACCCCACGCACAATACACACACTTTACCCCAAACACATTTAAAAACACACCCCACACTTCCACACACCCCACACACATTTCACATAACCAAACACAAACACACACAAAACACACACACCCCCCACGCAAATACAAACACACACTCACACATATGTAAAACAAAACACACCAAAACACATATACATGCACACACCCCACACACACTACTAAAACGCACCATAAAAAACAAAAAACACACACCACACACCCCTACACACACACACACACATAAATAAAAAACGAAACCCTAAACACACACACACACACACACACACACACACACACACACACACCGCCCCAAAAACACACACAACACATACATAAACCGGGACACAAAACACACCCACACACACCCCACACACACAAAAAACACACACACAGATTTGGGAAAAACGGGCCCCGACACACTGGGGGACAGGAGGGTCAGGGGAGCATGATAAAAAGACATATAAATTTCTGCGTGGAATAGACAAGGTGGAAAAAAAGACAAAAAGGGTGTTCCAGGGAGGGGACCAGAAAAAAAGAGGGCCCCAATTTGGAAATTGAAGACACAAATGAGTCAAGGGGAGATAGTAGGAAAATATTTTTTTAGTCATAGAGTTGAAAGGCAGTGGAATAGCCCCCGAAAAAAGACGTAGTGGAGGCAAGGGAACCCCTACACAGTTTTTAAAACGAGGTTTTGATTTAAAACTCATGGAGCCGGGGGGGGAGAGAGGGGCCCAGTAGCAACCGGTGAAGAGGGGGGGCCAGGAGCTAGGACTCGACCCCTGCAACCCCAAAAAAGGTGAGTACAAATAGGTGAAATACACATACATACACACCCCACACACCCATACACACCCCAAAACAAAAACAACACAACACCCTTTCAGTAAGCAAAACACACACCCCACATAAAAAACCCCCAACACACACACACACACAACCCCACACACAAGGGAGATTGCCCCGAGGCATGGAAAAACAGCAAAAGGGAGTCCAATCTTTAAAAAAAAGGGGACAGACATGAAGCATTAAACTACCCGACCCGGGGTCCACTGACATGTATGTATGCAAAATCCCTGGAGGGAAAATTAAACAAAGAGTGGTGGAAACACCCAGAAAGGGAAAGAATCATTTAAAAGCAGGGCCCGCATGGTTTTGGGGGGGAAATCCTGTGTCACAAAAACCCACTGGGGGTTTTTTAAAGACATGGTGACAGGGAGTTTAAAACAAAGAGAGAGGGTTTGGGGGGATTGCATTTCTTGGACTGCCAAAAAAAGGCGTTTGCACAGTTCCCCCAAAAGAGATTGGTCAAAAAATGGAGGACCAAAACAGGGATAACAGGGAAGGGGATACAATGGGGTTTAGGGAAATTGTCCGGAAGACACAGCGAGTCATGGTTTCGTGGCGGGTGGGCGAGGGGGGCCCTTTGGGCCAGCGGGGTCCCGCAGGGGTCAGTCCCAGGACCCGTGCGGGGTTTTTGGTATTTGTGAACGAATGACGGAAGGAATAGACTCTGAGGTTTTCCCTGTTTGCAGATGACGTGAAGTTGATGAGAAGAATACACTCGATCGAAGACCAGGCAGAACTACAAAGGGATCTGGACAGGCTGCAGAACTGGTCCAGCAATTGGCTCCTGGAGTTCAATTTCCCACAAGTGCAAAGTCTGAAGATTTGGGGGAAGGGCAAAGAAGCCGCAGACGGGAGTACAGTCTAGGGGGTCAGAGACTACAACCTCACTCAAGGAAAAAGATCTTGGGTGAGTATAAACCAGGCACATCTCCTGAAGCGCACATCAACCAAATAACTGCTGCAGCATATGGGCGCCTAGCAAACCTCAGAACAGCATTCCGACATCTTAATAAGGAATCGTTCAGGACCCTGTACACCGTATACGTTAGGCCCATATTGGAGTATGCGGCACCAGTTTGGAACCCACACCTAGCCAAGCACGTAAAGAAACTAAAAGAAAGTGCAAAGGTTTGAACAAGACTAGTCCCAGAGCTAAGAGGTATGTCCTACGAGGAGAGGTTAAGGGAAATCACCTGACGACACTGGAGGACAGGAGAGATAGGGGGGACATGATAACAACATACAAAATACTGAGAGGAATTGACAAGGTGGACAAAGACAGGATGTTCCAGAGATTGGACACAGTAACAAGGGGACACAGTTGGAAGCTAAAGACACAGATGAATCACAGGGATGTTAGGAAGTATTTCTTCAGCCACAGAGTAGTCAGTAAGTGGAATAGTTTGGGAAGCGATGTAGTGGAGGCAGGATCCATACATAGCTTTAAGCAGAGGTATGATAAAGCTCACGGCTCAGGGAGAGTGACCTAGTAGCGATCAGTGAAGAGGCGGGGCCAGGAGCTCGGACTCGACCCCCGCAACCTCAACTAGGTGAGTACACACATACACACTGGAGGACAGGAGAGATAGGGGGGATATGATAACGACATACAAAATACTGAGAGGAATTGACAAGGTGGACAAAGACAGGATGTTCCAAAGGTGGAACACAGAAACAAGGGGACACAGTTGGAAGTTGAAGACACAGATGAATCACAGGGATGTTAGGAAGTATTTCTTCAGCCACAGAGTATTCAGGAAGTGGAATAGTTTGCGAAGCGATGTAGTGGAGGCAGGATCCATACATAGCTTTAAGCAGAGGTATGATAAAGCTAATGGTTCAGGGAGAGTGACCCAGTAGCGACCAGTGAAGAGGCGATGCCAGGAGCTTGGACTCGACCCCTGCAACCTCAACTAAGTGAGTACAACTAGGTGAGTACACATACACATACACATACACACACACACATACATACACATACACATACACATGCACACACACACACACCACACACACACACACACACACACACACACACACACACACACACACACACACACACACACACACACACAAACCAAATGCAAAGTCATGAAGATTGGGGAGGGGCAAAGAAGACCGCAGACAGAGTATAGGCTAGGTGGACAAAGACTACAGACCTCACTCAGGGAGAAAGACCTTGGGGTGACCATAACACCGAGCACATCACCGGAGGCACACATCAACCAAATAACAGCATACGGGCGCCTGGCAAACCTGAGAATAGCGTTCCGATACCTTAATGAGGAATCGTTCAAGACACTGTACACTGTGTATGTTAGGCCCATACTGGAGTATGCAGCACCAGTCTGGAACCCACAACTGGTCAAGCACGTCAAGAAGTTAGAGAAAGTACAAAGGTTTGCAACAAGGCTAGTCCCAGAGCTCAAGGGAATGTCGTACGAGGAAAGGTTAAGGGAAATCGGACTGACGACACTGGAGGACAGAAGGGTCAGGGGAGACATGATAACGACATACAAGATACTGCGGGGAATAGACAAGGTGGACAGAGATAGGATGTTCCGGAGTGGGGACACAGGGACAAGGGGTCACAACTGGAAGCTGAAGACTCAGACGAGTCACAGGGACGTTAGGAAGTATTTCTTCAGTCATAGAGTTGTCAGCAAGTGGAATAGCCTAGCAAGTGAAGTAGTGGAGGCAGGAACCATACATTGTTTTAAGAAGAGGTATGACAAAGCTCAGGAAGCAGAGAGAGAGAGGATCCAGTAGCGATCAGTGAAGAGGCGGGGCCAGGAGCTGAGTCTCGACCCCTGCAACCACAATTAGGTGAGTACACACACACATACACACACATACACACACACAAACACACACACACACACACACACACACATACACACACACACACACATATACACACACACAAACACACACACAAACACACACACACACACACACACACACACACACACACACACACACACACACACACACACACACACACACACACACACACACACACACACACACATAAACACGCACACATAAACACACATTGAAAATCTTTGGGAATTTTCTTATTCGTTAAATCGCTTGTGTTTTTCCTTCCTCGTTGAGAAGTGATGTACAGTTCCTGTATTGCAACCAATTGTGCCCCCGTTGCAACCAATTGTACTTCCATTGAACCAAAGGTACCTTCGTTGCAACCAATTGTACCACCGATGCAATAAATTCTACCTCCGTTGCAGCCATGGTACTTCCGTTGCAACCAATGGTACCCCCGTTGCTATCAATTGTACCTCGTTTACAACAAGTGGTAACTTCGTTGGAACCCATTGTACCTCCGTTGCAACCACTGGTGTCTCCGTTGCAATCAAGGGTACCTCCGTTGCAACCAATGCTACCTCCGTTGCAACCACTGATGCTTCCGGTGCAACCAATGGTACTCTGTTACAACCAATGGCACGTCCGCAGCAACCAATGGTGCCTCCTTTGCAATTAATGGTATCTCCAATGCATCCAATGGTGCCTCGATTGCAATCAATGGCACTCCATTCAAACAATGACCCTTCGTTTCAACCAATGGTCCCACCTTTTCAACCAATTAGTACCTCTGTTTCTTCGTTTAAGCTAATTGTACATAGTATTGAAACCATCGGTACCTGTATTTTACCTAGTGCTACGTCTATTTCAACATAGAGTACCAATGTTTCAACCAGTGGTACTTCAATTGAAGCCAGTGGGTTCCATGTTGAAGCCAATAGCCCTTCTGTTGTCATCTCTCTGTTGCAACCACTGGTCCTTTAGATGTAACCAATGTTTCCTACGTTCTAAGCAGTGGTTCTTCAATTTCAACCGATGACCCCTCTTTCCTAACCAATGGCCCCTCATTTGTAACCAATGGTCTCTCTTTTGTGGTCAATGGTCCTTCTGTTGTAACAGATTGTCACTGTTGTAATTAATGGTCCTTCTTTTGTAACCAATGGTCCCTTTGTTATAACCAAGGGTCTCTATGTTTCAACAAATGGTACTTCTGTTGTAACAAATGATCCAAATTTATAACCAATGGTCCCTCTGCTGTAACTAATGGTCCCTCTGTTTTAAACAATGGTCCCTCTGTTGTAACCAATGGTCCCTCTGTTGTAAGCAATGATCCCTCTTTTGTAAAAATGGTACTTCTGCTGTAACATATTGTTACTATGTTGTAAAGAATGGTCCCTCTGTTGTAACCAATGGCTCCTCTGTTGTAACCAATAGCTCCTCTGTTGTAACCAATGGTTCCACTGTTGTAACATATTGTCACTCTGTTGTAAACAATCGTTCATCTGTTATAATCAATGATGCCTCTGTTGTAACCAATGGTTCTTCTGTTGTCAACATTGGACTCTCTGTTGTAACCCTGTTTTGTCAACAGTGATCCCTCTGCTGTACCCAAAAATTCCTCTGCTGTACCCAAAAATTCCTCTGTTGTAACCAGTATCCCTTCTATTGTAATCATTGGTAGCCAATGGTCCCTCTGTTGTCAACAATGGTTCATCTGTTTTAACCAATGTTTCTTCTGCTGTAACCAATGGACCCTGTGTTGTAACCAATGGCCCTTTTACTGTAACCGACTGCCCCGCTGTTGTAGACAGTGGTCCCTCTGTTGTAACCATTGGTCCCTCTGTTGTAACCAATGGTTCTTCTTCATAAACAATGGCACTTCTGTTGTAACCAATGTTCCATCTGTTGTAATCAATGGTCCCTCTCTTGTAACCAATGGTCCCACTGTTGTAACCAATGGTTCCATTGTTGTGCCCTCTGGTAACTATTGTAAACAGTGATATCTGTCTCTCAATAGGGCCCTGGATGCTATCAGGTCTCTGTTGAGGAGTTATCTCTTACAGAATAACAATGCTTTCTGAATTATCTGAGTGTCAGGATAATTTAAAAAAAAAAGCACAGAATGGTTACCAAGAAAACGAAAACAGCTGAAAGAACAGTAAAATAGTGAGATAAATACAGTAGTCAAAGAACTGAAGCTCGGGTTGTATGTAGCAACTAACATGTACGTGAATACTGCCAGTAGCAACTAACAACGTACATGTATGTTCTACCAGTAGCAAAATGAAAGAAGCGAATGATGAAAAAGCAGAGAATGATTGAAAAAATGGAAAGAAATGAGAGGAAACAATTAATGGAAAGAAGAATATAACAATAATAAACGTGAATACTAGAGAATGAAAAGAAAGAGGAGGTAAAGAGAACGGATACAGGTTAGATTATTAAGAAAATATTGACTTGATAATGAAGTGAAATATGAAAATACTGGAGAGGGAAAATAAGAGAGAATGAACAAAGGGAAAAGGAAGAGAAAAAGAGAAAATAAATTAAACGAAAAGGAAGATAAACGGAAGGAAAGGAGAAAAGAGGGCCGACAGGAGAAAGTTAGGAGGAAGAGGAAGAGGCTGAAGGAGGAAGAGGAAGAGGCAGGAGTATCCCATCACTAATGTACCAAGAATTGGAGGATGCTCCAGGTTCCAGGTTCCAGGCTCCAGGCTCCACGACTTCCATCTTCCTTAACTTGTTGAAATGCTGCTGGTTCGAGCTCCTGTAAGGGAGCAAGATCGCCAATAGTTTCGGAAATTCGAATATTGTAGCTAAAATTAAGACATTTGTGTTTAAAAAGAAAATATTAAACTTGGAGATTGTTCAAGTTAAAAGAAAAAAAAGTATGCTGAACAGTAGGGAAAGTCACACTGATGAACAAGAGAGGTTGTAACACTGAAATTTTGTTCGAGTGGCAAAGTCATACTGTTTATATGGATTTTTTTTTTTTGGGGGGGGTAAATACTTTAGATACATGAGAAGAGAAATTACATCAGTAATGGTACGCTTAAAAACACCTGCGTTTCCTAGTTCAGTCAGACTAATGCTGCTTCAAAACACCTGAGTTTCCACGTTCAGTCACAACGTTTATACTCTTCTAAACACCTGCGTTTCTTTGTTATTCACAATATCAATACCCTGCAAAACACCAGCGCGTCCTGGTTGAGTTACAACAGTGATGGTACTCTAACATAACATCTGTGCTCCCTCGTTTAGAATACTCTTCTCTACCCACGTCACCTTTAAAAGCAGCAAGGATATCCGAGCTATAAAATATACAGAGGACATTTACTGCTGGCATGGACTCTGTAAAACATTTACACTACTGAGGCAGCTTAAAAGCACTCTGAGGGTACTCTGGATACACAGCTACTGCCTCTACTGGCAATAAAAACACAGATGCAGAGTAAAATTTCGTGACAACTTTTTACTGTGCAGAGTTCTGTCAACTTTATTATAGCCGTAGTAAAGTTGATTTGATGAAGCCTTATGAAAAGTAAAACTTTGTCACAAATCTTGCTCCGTACATGTCTCTCTTCTTCATTAGTAAAGATACTCACTCGACGAGAGAATAGACATATCTCTATACTTGGAAAGTACTGTATAACTACTGTATGGCCAGATACTTAATCTAGGATGAGGGACTGACCACCTCAAAACTACTGCTTCAAGACTGATGGACTGAGCACATCATGTGTACCTCTCCACTGTATCTGCTGTCTCCAGTTTTACTCACCTCCGAATCTGCTTGAAGAAACTTACCGTGTTAGCGAAACCTTTGGCAATAAAGATATCAAATGTTTCACTTGTGTTTATTCATCATTAAAATAAGTTACTGATGTGAGAAATGCCGGAGATAGAGTAAAAACCAATGAAAAGCAGATGCCATAAGTACACTTGGGAAACACTGTCAACTTTCGTCGTTCACGATTCTTAACAGAAAACACAAGAAACATTCCCAGAAAAAAAAAAATGTAAAGACTTTAGGTGGAAATTATAAGTGTATATACAGCAGGTGTTAATTAAGCTGGGTGTGAAGGGAAAATGCATATACGGGATGCAGGTAGCAACAACTTGGTTAATCAAGTGGGCAATATGGAAATGTCTTGACCTAGGATGCTTGTAAGAAACAAACAACTCGCAAAGCCAGTCAAAGATATTGTGACTGTAATAGAAATAGGGGACACCAAACAGGTTGTACGATAATAGGAGTAGCAACAGAGTCTCCCAAACAGGTTGTATGATAGCAGGCCATGATTGTGACCAGATCTACCTGGAGTTCATTACCTTTGTAACTAGTTCAGCTATCATAACTTTGGGGTCCAGTCCCTGGACCCATTATGTACCTCTGTAATCTTTTGACTACCGCCCACAGGATGGGTATGGGGTGCATAATAAAGATCTTAAACTATCTGATAGCAGGAGTAGCAACAGAGTCTGCCAAACAGGTTGTATGATAGCAGGAGTAGCAACAGAGTCTGCCAAACAGGTTGTATGATAGCAGGAGTAGCAACAGAGTCTGCCAAACAGGTTGTATGATAGCAGGAGTAGCAACAGAGTCTGCCAAACAGGTTGTATGATAGCAGGAGTAGCAACAGAGTCTGCCAAACAGGTTGTATGATAGCAGGAGTAGCAATAAGGTCTGCCAAACAGGTTGTATGATAGCAGGAGTAGCAATAAGGTCTGCCAAACAGGTTGTATGATAGCAGGAGTAGCAATAGTTGCCACCAAACAGGTTACATGATAGCAAGAGTAGCAACAGGGGCCAGCAAAAAAGGTTGTATGATAACTGGAGTAGCAGTTGGGGCCAGCAGACAGTACTGTATCTCTCGAGTGAGTTATTTGGGTAGAGCTTCACGAAAGCATGAAAGCCTTTTGTTCTCAATTGTTTGCACCAGTGGGTATGGCATATAGATGTGATATCACTGGTGATGTATGGCCCACTATAAAGAACGTAAAACTGACGTAACAGTGACACAGGCATAATTCATTTGTTATCATTCTTCTTTTATAAACAACATAGCCTAGTGCTAGACTACAATAACCAACACAGCCTTGTTCTAGTCAATAATAACCAAGCCAGCCTAGTGCTAGATTATATTAACCAACACAGCCTCGTTCTAGATAATAACCAACACAGACTAGTGCTAGACTAAAATAATCAACACAGCCTAGTGCTAAATTATAATAACCAACACAGCCTAGTGCTAGACTAGTATAACCAACAGCCTAGGACTAGACTAGTATAACCAACACAGCCTAGGACAAGACTAGTATAACCAACACAGCCTAGGACTAGACTGGTATAACCAACACAGCCTAGGACTAGACTAGTATAACCAACACAGCCTAGTACTAGACTAGTATAACCAACACAGTCTAGTACTAGACTAGTATAAACAACACAGCCTAGTACTAGACTAGTATAACCAACACAGCCTAGTACTAGACTAGTATAACCAACACAGCCTAGTACTAGACTAGTATAACCAACACAGCCTAGTACTAGACTAGTATAACCAACACAGCCTAGGACTAGACTAGTATAACCAATATAACCTAGTACTAGACTAGTATAACCAATATAACTTAGTACTAGACTAGTATAACCAACATAACCTAGTACTAGACTAGTATAACCAACATAACCTAGTACTTTGCTATAAAAACCAATATAACCTAGTACTAGACTAGTATAACCAACATAACCTAGTACTAGACTAGTATAACCAACATAACCTAGTACTAGACTAGTATAACCAACATAACCTAGTACTAGACTAGTATAACCATATAATCTTGTACTAGACTATATAACCAACTAACCTAGTACTAGACTAGTATAACCAATATAACCTAGTACTAGAGTAGTATAACCAACATAACCTAGTACTAGACTAGTATAACCAATATAACCTACTACTAGACTAGTATAACCAATATAACCTAGTACTAGACTATTATAAAACCCAAAATAACCTAGTACTAGACTAGTATAACCAATATAACCTAGTACAAGACATATAACCAACATAACCCAGTACTAGACTAGTATAACCACATAACCTGTACTAGACTAGTATAACCAATATAACCTAGTACTAGATAGTATAACCAACAAACCTAGTACTAGACTAGTATAACCAACATAACCTAGTACTAGACTAGTATAACCAACATAACCTAGTACTAGACTAGTATAACCAACATAACCTAGTACTAGACTAGTATAACCAATATAACCTAGTACTAGACTAGTATAACCAACATAACCTAGTACTAGAATAGTATAACCAACATAACCTAGTACTAGACTAGTATAACCAACATAACCTAGTACTAGACTAGTATAACCAATAAACCTAGTACTAGACTAGTTTTAACCAACATAACCTAGTACTAGACTAGTATAACCAATATAACCTAGTACTAGACTAGTATAACCAACATAACCTAGTACTAGACTAGTATAACCAACATAACCTAGTACTAGACCCAGTAAAACCAACATAACCTAGTACTAGACTAGTATAACCAATATAACCTAGTACTAGACTAGTATAACCAATATAACCTAGTACTAGAATAGTATAACCAACATAACCCAGTACTAGACTAGTATAACCAACATAACCTAGTACTAACTAGTATAACCAATATTAAACCTAGTACTAACTAGTATAAACCAAAATAACCTAGTACTAGACTAGTATAACCAACATAAACCTAGTACTAGAACTATATAACCAATATAACCTAGTACTAGACTAGTATAACCAAAATAACCTAGTACTAGACTAGTATAACCAACATAACTATATAGACTAAATATAACCAATATAACCTAGTACTAGACTAGTATAACCAACATAACCTAGTACTTAGACTAGTAAACCAACATAAAACCCAAATTACTAACTAGTATAACCAATGTAACCTAGTACTAGACAGTATAACCAACATAACCTAGTACTAACAGTATAACCAACATAACCTAGTACTAGACTAGTATTTAAACCCAAAATAACCTAGTACTAGGGCTAGTATAACCAATATAACCTAGTACTAGACTAGTATAACCAACATAACCTAGTACTAGACTAGTATAACCAACATAACCTAGTACTAGACTAGTATAACCAATATAACCTAGTACTAGACTAGTATAACCAACATAACCTAGTACTAGATAGTATAACCAAAATAACCTAGTACTAGACTAGTATAACCAACATAACCTAGTACAGACTAAATATAACCAACATAACCTAGTACTAGACTAGTATAACCAATATAACCTAGTACTAGACTAGTATAACCAATATAACCTAGTACTAGACTAGTATAACCAATATAACCTAGTACTAGACTAGTATAACCAACATAACCTAGTATTAGACTAGTATAACCAATATAACCTAGTACTAGACTAGTATAACAAACATAACCTAGTACTAGACTATTAAACCAATAAACCTAGTACTAGACTAGTATAACAATATAACCTAGTACTTTGACTAGTATAACCAATATAACCTAGTACTAGACTAGTATAACCAACATAACCTAGTACTAGACTAGTATAACCAACATAACCTAGTACTAGACTAGTATAACCAACATAACCTAGTACTAGACTAGTATAACCAACATAACCTAGTACTAGACTAGTATAACCAATATAACCTAGTACTAGACTAGTATAACCAACATAACCTAGTACTAGACTAGTATAACCAATATAACCTAGTACTAGACTAGTATAAACCCAAAATAACTAGTACTAGACTAGTAAACCAATATAACCTAGTACTAGACTAGTATAACCAACATAACCTAGTACTAGACTAATATAACGAATATAACCTAGTACTAGACTAGTATAACCAACATAACCTAGTACTAGACTAGTATAACCAATATAACCTAGTACTAACTAGTATAACCAATATAACCTAGTACTAGACAGTATACAATATAACCTAGTACTAGACTAGTATAACCAATATAACCTAGTACTAGACTAGTATAACCAATATAACCTAGTACTAGACTAGTATAATTAACATAACCTAGTACTAGACTAGTATAACCAATATAACCTAGTACTAGACTAGATAACCAACATAACCTAGTACTAGACCCATTTTAACCAATATAACCTAGTACTAGACTAGTAAACCAACATAACCTAGTACTAGACTAGTATAAACCAATATAACCTAGAAATAGACTAGTATAACCAATATAACCTAGTACTAGACTAGTATAACCAACATAACCTAGTACTAGACTAGTATAACCAATATAACCTAGTACTAGACTAGTATAACCAACATAACCTAGTACTAGACTAGTATAACCAATATAACCTAGTACTAGACTAGTATAACCAACATAACCTAGTACTAGACTAGTATAACCAACATAACCTAGTACTAGACTAGTATACCAAAAACCTAGTACTAACAGTATAACCAAAAACCTAGTACTAGACTAGTATAACCAATATAACCTAGTACTAGACTAGTATAACCAATATAACCTAGTACTAGACTAGTATAACCAATATAACCTAGTACTAGACTAGTATAACCAATATAACCTAGTGACCAATATAACCTATTGTCTTCCAAATATTATTTTCATTATGACTATTATTAACTTCACGCGGAAGCGCTAAACACGTAAGGGTCTTAGAGCCCCGGGGGCATTGGAGGTAATCAAGCTTGTTCCAATGAAAGAGAAGATAGATCCAGCTCCGTGGATCAAGATCTTCTCACAGACCAGTGAGAGATGTGAAGTGTTCACTTCCAGGACACTTCCCTCACTCATTACCTACTTCACTTAGATATTTTACGAAGCTTATCCAGGCCGCCACCTTACCTGTTCATCTTATCCAGGCCGCTACCTTACCTGTTCATCTTATCCAGGCCGCCACCTTACCTGTTCATCTTATCCAGGCCGCCACCTTACCTGTTCATCTTATCCAGGCCGCCACCTTACCTGTTCATCTTATCGAGGCCGCTACATTACCTGTTCATCTTATCCAGGCCGCTACCTTACCTGTTCATCTTATCCAGGCCGCTACATTACCTGTTCATCTTATCCAGGCCGCTATCTTACCTGTTCATCTTATCCAGGCCGCTACCTTACCTGTTCATCTTATCCAGGCCGCTATCTTACCTGTTCATCTTATCCAGGCCACTACCTTACCTGTTCATCTTATCCAGGCCACTACCTTACCTGTTCATCTTATCCAGGCCACTACCTTACCTGTTCATCTTATCCAGGCCGCTACATTACCTGTTCATCTTATCCAGGCCGCTACCTTACCTGTTCATCTTATCCAGGCCACTACCTTACCTGTTCATCTTATCCAGGCCACTACCTTACTTGTTCATCTTATCCAGGCCGCTACCTTGCCTGTTCATCTTATCCAGGCCACTACCTTACCTGTTCATCTTATCCAGGCCGCTACCTTACCTGTTCATCTTATCCAGGCCACTACCTTACCTGTTCATCTTATCCAGGCCGCCACCTTACCTGTTCATCTTATCCAGGCCGCTACCTTACCTGTTCATCTTATCCAGGCCGCTACCTTACCTGTTCATCTTATCCAGGCCGCTACCTTACCTGTTCATCTTATCCAGGCCACTACCTTACCTGTTCATCTTATCCAGGCCGCCACCTTACCTGTTCATCTTATCCAGGCCGCTACCTTACCTGTTCATCTTATCCAGGCCGCTACCTTACCTGTTCATCTTATCAGGCCGCTACCTTACCTGTTCATCTTATCCAGGCCGCTACCTTACCTGTTCATCTTATCCAGGCCGCCACCTTACTGTTCATCTTACCCAGGCCGCCACCTTACCTGTTTATCTTATCCAGGCCGCTACCTTACCTGTTCATCTTATCCAGGCCACTACCTTACCTGTTCATCTTATCCAGGCCACTACCTTACCTGTTCATCTTATCCAGGCCACTACCTTACCTGTTCATCTTATCCAGGCCACTACCTTACCTGTTCATCTTATCCAGGCCGCTCCATTACCTGTTCATCTTATCCAGGCCGCTACCTTACCTGTTCATCTTATCCAGGCCGCTACCTTACCTGTTCATCTTATCCAGGCCACTACCTTACCTGTTCATCTTATCCAGGCCACTACCTTACCTGTTCATCTTATCCAGGCCGCTACCTTGCCTGTTCATCTTATCCAGGCCACTACCTTACCTGTTCATCTTATCCAGGCCGCTACCTTACCTGTTCATCTTATCCAGGCCGCTACCTTACCTGTTCATCTTATCCAGGCCGCTACCTTACCTGTTCATCTTATCCAGGCCGCTACCTTACCTGTTCATCTTATTCAGGCCGCTACCTTACCTGTTCATCTTATCCAGGACGCTACCTTACCTGTTCATCTTATCCAGGCCACTACCTTACCTGTTCATCTTATCCAGGTCGCTACCTTTCCTGTTCATCTTATCCAGGCCGCTACATTACCTGTTCATCTTATCCAGGCCGCCACCTTACCTGTTCATCTTATCCAGGCCGCCACCTTACCTGTTCATCTTATTCAGGCCGCTACCTTACCTGTTCATCTTATCCAGGACGCTACCTTACCTGTTCATCTTATCCAGGCCGCTACCTTACCTGTTCATCTTATCCAGGTCGCTACCTTTCCTGTTCATCTTATCCAGGCCGCTACATTACCTGTTCATCTTATCCAGGCCGCCACCTTACCTGTTCATCTTATCCAGGCCGCCACCTTACCTGTTCATCTTATTCAGGCCGCTACCTTACCTGTTCATCTTATCCAGGCCGCCACCTTACCTGTTCATCTTATCCAGGCCGCCACCTTACCTGTTCATCTTACCCAGGCCGCTACCTTACCTGTTCATCTTATCCAGGCCGCTACCTTACCTGTTCATCTTATCCAGGCCGCCACCTTACCTGTTCATCTTATCCAGCTCACTACTTTACCTGTTCATAATATCCATCCGCCACCTTACCTGCCTGTCTTATTCATCCCTCACCTTACCTGTCCACCTTATCTAGCTCGCCACCTTGCCTGTCTGCAGTAAATCCTGTCAGGATTAGCTCGTAAGAGGTTTACTAGTCTGTGGGTGTAACATTTTTAAATTGTTTATTTTTTCACAATGCTACGACAGTAGTACTTGGGCTGAAACACTGCTGGGATTTACCGTAAGTAATTAGGTGGTGTAGCTGAGCTCTCAGCTACACTGTACGAGATTCGGTTATGCTGACACCATTTTCAGTGAGCTAGCAGCCAAAAGATGTACGTGTTGATTAAGCTGATTTTTAAGCTGCATGGCACCATCTTCAAAGGTCAGGCAGCAGTATGAGTCACATCTGGCACCTTGATGAGTAAGATGTGTGTCACAGCTTGGTATCTTTACTGACGAAATGCAGTCGTAATACAGAGGAGACAGCAACACTGGAAGTGTACAGTACATAAACAATAGCCACTTCCTCCACCTTGGTGTGAGCTTAGATCCACAGAATTGAAGGAAGCCTGCTGAGCAGGCGTTACGTCTCCTCATTAAGAAATACCAAACTGTTGGACATGTGTCTTACACATCTACTTATCTGTAATATCATTAATATAATATTTCTGACACTGTCATACATAAGCAGCACAAAACACGTCTGAGCCAAAAATGCTTCACAGCCAAATCAGAACAAAGACGACAGTCAAAGACCAGGTAATTCAACTGAAGAAAGGGAAGGTGAGAAGGACAACCCACGAGAAACAAAGTTTATGAAGTATTGATCAAAATTTTTAAAGATGTGTTCTCATTGGATACATGGGCAATATCAAATACACTAGAATAAAAGGTGTCCCAGTGAGGAGTTTACACCATACACACAAAAGGGAATGAGTTAAAAAATTATTTTGAGAGAGCTGGATACATCAAAAACAATGGGAACTGATAAGGTGTCACCGTGGATTCTGCAAGAGGGAGCGGAGGCACTGTTCGAACCACTATTTAAGATATAAAAACATTAAATGTAGAACCACAGGCCAATATCACTGACAAACATGCCATGTAAGGTAATGGAGACAATATTCAGAAGGAAATGGTAGATAATTTGGAAGTAATTTCATAAACAGTAATAAGCACGGGTTTACAGATATCAAATCTTGTCTTACTAATATGGAAAAGTTTTTTTGACAACGTGAAAGAAGTAAGACAGAGTGATTGTCCATACGTAGATTTCAAAATGGGGAAGAGTTACAAGGTTTCCTCAAGCATTGGTTTTAAGACTGGTACTATTTCTGATATGTGTGAATGACATTCCAGATGGGATTGAATCAGATGTATCTCTCTTTGCTGATAAAGTAAAGCTAATGAGTAGAATAAAAACCAAGGAAAAACAAGGAAACGTTACAAATGGATATAGATGAACCGCAAAAGTGGTCAGTTAAGTAGTTACTTGAATTCATCTCCAGCAAATGCAAG
>NC_069418.1:47744225-47761725 GCF_026875155.1 Cherax quadricarinatus | reverse complement strand
TGAGATTCGAATAGACAGTAGAGCTACAAGTGGAAGGAGAAGCAGGAAGGCCAGGACGAATGAAGCCATACTACAAGAAAGGGGACTACACAGGAATGAGGAACTTCCTGAACGGGGTTCAGTGGGACAGAGAACTGGCAGGGAAGCCAGTTAATGAGATGATGGAATATGTAGCAACAAAATGCAAAGAGGCTGAGGAGAGGTTTGTACCCAAGGGTAACAGGAATAATGAAAAAGCCAGGATGAGCCCATGGTTTACCCAAAGGTGCAGGGAGGCAAAAACCAAGTGTGCTAGGGAATGGAAGAAATATAGAAGGCAAAGGACCCGGAGAATAAGAGAGCAGTCGTAGAGACAGAAACGAATATGCACAGATAAGAAGGGAGGCCCAAACACAATATGAAAATGACATAGCAGCGAAAGCCAAATCTGACCCGAAACTGTTGTACAGCCACATCAGGAGGAAAACAACAGTCAAGGACCAGGTAATCAGGCTAAGGAAGGAAGGAGGAGAGACAACAAGAAATGACCGTGAAGTATGTGAGGAACTCAACAAGAGATTCAAAGAAGTGTTCACAGAGGAGACAGAAGGAGCTCCAGAAAGACGGAGAGGTGGGGCACACCACCATGTGCTGGACACAGTGCACACAACCGAGGAAGAAGTGAAGAGGCTTCTGAGTGAGCTAGATACCTCAAAGGCAATGGGGCCAGATAACATCTCCCCATGGGTATTGAGAGAAGAAGCAGAGGCGCTATGTGTACCCCTAACAACAATATTCAATACATCTTTCGAAACAGGGAAATTGCCTGAGGCATGGAAGACAGCAAATGTAGTCCCAATCTCTAAAAAAGGAGACAGACATGAAGCATTAAACTACAGACCAGTGTCGCTGACATGTATAGTATGCAAAATCATGGATAAGATTATCAGGAGAAGAGTGGTGGAACACCTAGAATGGAATGATCTCATCAACAGCAGCCAACATGGTTTCAGGGACGGGAAATCCTGTGTCACAAACCTACTGGAGTTCTATGACATGGTGACAGCAGTAAGACAAGAGAGAGAGGGGTGGGTGGATTGCATATTCTTGGACTGCAAGAAGGCGTTTGACACAGTTCCACACAAGAGATTGGTGCAAAAACTGGAGGACCAAGCAGGGATAACAGGGAAGGCACTACAATGGATCAGGGAATACTTGTCAGGAAGACAGCAGCGAGTCATGGTACGTGGCGAGGTGTCAGAGTGGGCACCTGTGACCAGCGGGGTCCCACAGGGGTCAGTCCTAGGACCAGTGCTGTTTCTGGTATTTGTGAACGACATGACGGAAGGAATAGATTCTGAGGTGTCCCTGTTTGCAGATGACGTGAAGTTGATGAGAAGAATTCACTCGATCGAAGACCAGGCAGAACTACAAAGGGATCTGGACAGGCTGCAGACCTGGTCCAGCAATTGGCTCCTGGAGTTCAATCCCACCAAGTGCAAAGTCATGAAGATTGGGGAAGGGCAAAGAAGACCGCAGACGGAGTACAGTCTAGGGGGCCAGAGACTACAAACCTCACTCAAGGAAAAAGATCTTGGGGTGAGTATAACACCAGGCACATCTCCTGAAGCGCACATCAACCAAATAACTGCTGCAGCATATGGGCGCCTAGCAAACCTCAGAACAGCATTCCGACATCTTAATAGGGAATCGTTCAGGACCCTGTACACCGTGTACGTTAGGCCCATATTGGAGTATGCGGCACCAGTTTGGAACCCACACCTAGCCAAGCACGTAAAGAAACTAGAGAAAGTGCAAAGGTTTGCAACTAGACTAGTCCCAGAGCTAAGAGGTATGTCCTACGAGGAGAGGTTAAGGGAAATCAACCTGACGACACTGGAGGACAGGAGAGATAGGGGGGACATGATAATGACATACAAAATACTGAGAGGAATTGACAAGGTGGATAAAGACAGGATGTTCCAGAGATTGGACACAGTAACAAGGGGACACAGTTGGAAGTTGAAGACACAGATGAATCACAGGGATGTTAGGAAGTATTTCTTCAGCCACAGAGTAGTCAGTAAGTGGAATAGTTTGGGAAGCGATGTAGTGGAGGCAGGATCCATACATAGCTTTAAGCATAGGTATGATAAAGCTCACGGCTCAGGGAGAGTGACCTAGTAGCGATCAGTGAAGAGGCGGGGCCAGGAGCTCGGACTCGACCCCCGCAACCTCAACTAGGTGAGTACACATACACACACACACACACACACACAAACACACACACACACAAACACACACACACACACACACACACATACACACACACACATACACACACACACACAAACACACACACACACATACACACCTGCCAAGCAGATCATACACTAAGAAATAATATATTACCTAAAAATAATGATCTAACAAAATTAAACATTTTATTTTTTATCGAAGGAAAATAAGAAGCGGGAGATTTATGTGACGATCATTACTCAGAAGAGACTGAAGAAAGGTACTGCCAATAATTATGAGAATTTTCCATTATTATTATAACAAAAACTAAGCACTGAAACACCAGGGTCATACAGCGCCTCAGGGAAGCGGTTGTAAAGGCGGTGAGGAGTACTGAAGGAAGTAAACAAAGGTGTAATATATCTGTTACTGTCACACAGTCAAGGAGGGAGTCTGTGTCATGGTAGGAGAAGGGAAGGAAGTGGGGGTGTTAGAGCGGTGACGACGTTGAAAGTAAATCCTGCGTCCTCAGTGATAGACTGGACAGTCCAACAGAATATGGCAAACTGAAATTAGAACCTGAGAATTCCCACAGAGTAGGATGTGAAGACGAGAAAGCATAGTCTCCCAACCACGACATCGATAAGAAGACCGGATCCTAAACCCGGCTTGATAGTGTAATTTGCTATGAATCAATTCTGACCAACGTTGTTGCCAACGGTTGCCAAGGTAGTTAGAGGTAACAGTAAAACAATCTGAGAATGGAATACCTCTATATGAACCTAAAAGGTCATGTACCTCTGGCCTCACAGCAGAGTCTGCCTGCTCGTTGCCCTGAACATCAACATGACCAGGAACCCAGCAGAAAGCAATATCTTTGTTTTTACTACAAATGCGGCGCAACTAAAGTTGTATACGATGAATCAGGGGATGAAGCGAATTAAAATTTTTGATAGCTTTCAAAGCACTAAACAAGTCCAAGATTAATACAGATGATGAGGTAGGCTTGGATGCAATACGGATAATCGCAATGAGAACTGCATACAGTTCAGCTGTGAAAATGCTAGCTAAGTCTAATAAATAACTTCGAATAACACTGTACGGGAACACTGCCGCAAACCCGACACCGTCAGATGATTTTAAAATATCATTGTAAACTGCAATGGCATAAGAATGAAACCGGAAGTGGTTAAAAACATGGGAGCGAGAAGCAACTGTAAGTATTTGAGCCTTCGCGCACAGCAGTGGGGAAGAACAGACAAGAACTGTCAGAACCTTCCAAAGGAAAAGAGATGTTAGATTTTCATATAAAGGGGGCAACTGAAGAGATGTCACAAACGAGTGAAGAAGAGAAAAGGGACGGAGTAAACAGGGGCGGCAAAAAAATAATGAACCTCTACTAGCGTCAGTTACTACCCTGTATGTAAAAGGACTGTGGACAGGAGAGGAGCGATAAACACCTAGACGTAAATGTAATCCGGGATGATGGATGGGATCAAGTTTAGAAACAGGTGCGGGAGAGGCCGCAGAATATATTCGGTCTCCATAATCTAGTTTCTATAAAATTAGGACTGAAAGCAGTCGAAGGAGAATTTCGACGATCTGCCCCCAGCGAAAGATGAGCGAGGGTTTCAGGGAGGTTCAGCCGAGCTATGGCAAGTTGCTTTCAGAAGGACAATGTGAGGTTTCCAGGACAGCCGGCGATCAAACAGAAGGCCGTGAAATATGACCGTATTACGTTCAGGGATACCGGAGCCATACAAGTATAATGGAATATCATAGACAACAGAATGTCTGGTGAATGTAATTTGGTGCGTTAGAGCACCAGAAAATTTAAACAAGTGAGTAGTGGCCCAATGGGCCACTATTCACTGGTTTAAATTTGGCCTCTGGGAGAACAGAGGCCAGATCATTTACAGCTAAGGACACATTCCTGCAGGACACCTTCATCCTAGACAAAGTCCAGAGAAAGCAAATTATTAACCGAAAACGGAAATGTCTCTCGGATAAGACGTTTTTAAGGGAAAGTGGCAGATTGCCTCGGAGGTCTGATGAGTGAGCTTAGGCTCACTCATCAGACCTCCGAGTAGTAGTGTCATATACCTTTTCAACATCAAAAAAGACTGCAATAACTGAATGGTTACTAGCAAAGGAATAACGAACATAGGTATCCAAGCAGAGTAAGGGGTCAGTGGTGGAGCGGCCTTTGCGAAAGCCAAATTGACTAGTGGAGAGTCTATTACGTGTCTCTAAATATCACACCAAACGTCTTTTTATTAGACATTCCATCAACTTGCAAACTGCACTGATAAGACCAATGAGACGATAGTGTGAGGCATCATGGCCCGAAGTGCTTGACTTACGAAAAGGCAGAACAACGGCAGCTTTCCACAGCTGAGGACGAACCCCCAGAAAGGGCTGACGGATGTAAATATTGAAGCATACGAATAAGAAAACCATCATGCCCAACTGCCGACGATCGACCAGCGGAAAGCATTGTCTCTAGATCTTGACGCGTAAAAGGTACATTAAAAGACTCTTCTCTGCTGGAAGAAAAATCTGAAGGCAGTAACTTTCTGGCAGACTTGGAGGAAAGTAACGAGGGGCATAGATGGAGCACCTGAGAGATACGGATAAGATCATTTCTAGTTTCTGCGCCAACTTCAAGAGGGCTTGCTATCTGACACTGGCAACCCTAAGAACCGGGGCCGGGTCTGGAGAGTATTTGCCACTAAATTTTTAGATTTTTTTTCAAACTGCACTTATAGAGGAAGTCGAAGTGACGTTAGAAACATAATCCTACCAACAAGTGTGTAAGGCTTCTCGCAACTGGTCCTATTATACGATATCGGCCCCATGCAGCACGTTTCAAACGTACTGCACTAGCACAAGTAGGAGACCAACAAAGGACGCATTTCTGAGGGTGTCTACCTGAGGTTTGAGGGATTGTATTTGAAGCTAAGGTTATAATAGAGGACATAAATAGCTGTAATAGCTCAGCAGTTGAGAACAAAGGAGAAGACCCTTCACTAAAAAAACTGACACAAGTAAATGGCCCAATTAGCCAGTTAAAACCGCCAGCGTGGGCTTCGAGAATGTCAAGAATACATATGAAAAGTAAGAATGGTTACTGTAATGTAAATCAAGGACCACTGACCATATAACGTCGTCGACTGCAGTTGAGAACGAGCAAATAGAGATCTATGCAAGAGAGAGATTGAGTGCGAGGATCAAAATGAGTGAGTACGCATATTTAAAATATAGAGGGGAAGAGAAGTGAGAAGAGCCACTAACTGATCACCACGAGAGTCACGGTGAGACACTCCCTAGAGAAAATGATGAGCAGTAAAATCTCCTAATAAGCGGACAGGATGAGGTAGGGTAGAAATCAGAGATGCCACATCCGGAATAGATAATGGCCGAGAAGGAGAAAGATATAAAGACCAAAATGTATATCACTTGTCCAAGTAGATGCGTGCTGCAGTGCAATGCAGCGAAGTATGGACAAGGACCCTAGAATGTGGTATACTGTGGCGCATGAGAAGAAAAAGATCTAATGAATGTAATTAGATATAGCCCGAAATGGGACGGAAAACAGCGGAACGCAATTTTGGTTCTTGCAGACACAGAAGAAAACTGGGAAAGCAACATCTGAAGCTCTTCCCGATTACCCCTGAGGCCTCTAATATTCTACCGTAAATAACCATGATCTGACAAGAGAGCGTAACAGTAACGTTTGCAAGTGTCTACGGACCAGGAAGGTCAGTAAAGTCAACAGTCGGAGGCATTGGGAAACTAGTAAGGAGTGAAGTATTGAGGTGACGTGAAGAAAGGCGGTGTGAGGAAAGGCGCGGAAGGTGAAAATGTGAAGTGTCAGGGGGCGGACCAGTGTCCATCATAGGTGCTGTCTCCATGATAAACGCGGAGATGGCTTCAATATTTTCATGTGAGAGAGAAGTCTAAGACAGCATGGCAGCAGAGGGTTAAGACGTACACAAATAACCAGCACAGAGGAGAGAGGAGAGAGGACCATTTACAAAGTCACACTGTAGCTTGAGTAAAAGTGGAGAGACATCAGAAGACACCGATGAAGGGGGTAGAGGTGTCTTGACAAATGGAAACTTCCGGAGGGAAAAGCGAGGGAGCAATTGTATGTGGGGGTGGATGACCCTCCACAGCAGTATCAGATGCACCTCGACTCAGAGACAGGGAAAGAAGCTCATTAGGGAATATCATGTGGTTTGGGGGTTGAAGGATGTAAATGAAAATGTAGACTTCGTAGAAGAAGGAATATGTGGCGTCAATTTAGATTGGAGGGTGCAATGAGACGGTGGAACACAGAACTGACTGCGAACTTTGCTGACTGAGTTGACTGAGGCAGTTGTGGGAGCAGGCACCACCGACGTCTGGGACCGTCTAGTGACCCTTGGAGGCGGAGATGGGAAACTGCCAAGGCATAAGAGAAGCCCTCTGTTTCTGGGTAATGGCAAGAATAAGCAGGGTGTGCCTCTTTTCTACATTGTTGTGGGGTGGGGATCGCCTCCTGCACTTGAAGGCGTTGTCCCGCTGTGTAAACAGTTGGTGGCAGTTCAAAGCTGTCAAAAGTTAGCCTAGCTATATTGCAAAGATAGTGCCTCCGCCCACAGGCAGGGAATATGTAAGTGTCATCTTTAATGATCGGGAGATTTTGGAGCTCGAGTTGTTCCAGAATCTCCCGTACCATGCATTGTGCGATCGTATGTGGAAGGACAATAGATCCACAGCAATAATTAAGGAAGACATGATTGCAAATCCTATCTGGTGTGTTGTTAACAACATCAAGGAGTGAAAGATTATGTACCTGCTCTGCATTTTGTACTGTGACAAAGTGTATGCCACTCTTAAGAGCATGGAAGGAAATGTTATGCCCAACATGGCGAAGGAGAGCCTTGCTGATGCTGTGGTCGAAAGATAGTCAGTAGTAGAGGTTGGCTAGAGAGTAAAGAATTTTGTCCAAGAAGGACTTTGAAACGTAGAGCTTAAGGGAAGGAACTGTTTAGTTGGACGTTTCTTACAAGCGTGAAAGAAAACTGAGGTAGGGTCATCAGTGACAGGTCGAGGTCGTTTGGACAGGCTAGAGTCGGGCCGTCCAGAGTCATGTGTACTATTCGAAAATCGATACACTGTATGTGGAGAAGCCGGGATCATAGTCAAAGCCCCCCGGATCTAAAGGGTCGGTCAAAACCGCGATACCAGAAAAGGGTAACGGAATGTTACCCGGAGAAGGTACCAGATTTTAAGAGATGTCCGAAGAATGGTATGAAGGTGTGCAGGGTCTGTAAGAGGTGCTGCAGGAAAGCCAGGAAGGAGGCAAGTCATGGGTATGGGTCTCCATGATCAGTTTTCTTTTTTATATTTATTTAAAAAAGGAGAGAAAAAAAGGGGGTGGGGGAATGTAGAGGGATAACTTCCCAGAGGGCCTCTCAGTGCAGACAGCAGTACAGATGCAACGTGAAACCCGTGCCATATCCTACTCTTCATGCCAGTAAACCAGCAATCGAGAATAGCAACCTCACATCCACTGAGCCTCGGGCGACAAAAGAGAGGTCATCTGGAAATCCAAAGCATACATCCATTAGCCACCACCTCCAGGAATCGACAGGCAGCCTCCAGAGATACACCCGTCACCCAAAGGACTGCCTTAGCCGCTCCCCACCCCCAGAACCCCAGAGAGAATTCGGGGCATCCCCAGTTGATCCAGATACCATGGCAAACACCACCACCACCAAGGACCGCAAGGGAACTGGACGGATAACGACATCCTTTCCCCAACAAGGAGATAATATTTCAGAGGGAAAGACCCTGAAGACCAGAAGCAGGAAAAGAAGATGAGAGGAATGGGGAAAAGACAGGGAAGGGAAAGGAGGGAGGGGAAGAATGTGGTAGAGATGGGAGAAGTAGGGTAATTAGGTTCGGTCGGAGGAAGAAGGCCGAAAGGTCCAGTTCCCCAAACCAAAAGCCTCCACCGCGCCAAGGAGCCCATCCCCCCCTCCCCGTTGAAGAGATGAGAACTTGGAAAATTCAGTGAATGAAATGACTGAAAATATTAGTGACACTAATTCAAACATGAATTAAAAAAAGTAGATTTTGAAAAGTATTAAAACATTCTCTTGGAAATGATCAGCAAAGACTGACGACAGTAAACATATGAAGGATGATGAACAGCAATAAGAGACAGAACGAAAGATAATGTTTTGAATCAAGTTAAAAGAAAAAAAAACTATAGCATAAATATAGAAACAGAACTTAGCTTTATGTAGATTTTCATCAAGTCATACTAAAACTCTACACAGAGCGAAACATTGTCTGTAACAATAGTTTGATTTTTAACGAAAGTTCGATCTGTAACTAAAGTCTCATCGATAACAAAAGTTTGATCTGAAACCAATATCTGCACTGACTGTCCTCTCATACCTACATACTACACTTCAATTGCTTTTTGTTTTAAAAAATTTTCAAAGAACATTACAATTTTAGCTTGCCGCCTAATATGAAAATATTGCGAACTTTAGATGGAAAGGAACATAAGAGATGGACGCAGTAGGTCTTTTAAATTTAATTTTGAAATGTAAAACATATGGAAGAAGTTTCAGCAGTGTCAAGCATTTCAGGAAATAAAGGAACATTAGAAACAGGAAAAAAATTCAAAGACGGACCAAATTTGCAACGTGACAAATATAGAAAAAGAGCCAAAAATTGAAAAGGGGAAAAATCTGGAAGGAAATCACGTTTTGAAATAAAATAACAGGCAGCGAGCCTTTAACGAAGTGGAATTTCAAATTAAAAGTGGGAACAATAATCTACCAAAAATAAGAGATTAGTAATGGAGTATATTAAGAGACAGACTTGTGCCTATTTATATATATACATATTAGATAGACTTTAATTAAAAGACTTTGAGATAAAACTGGCAAGGAACGGGATGTAGTCGGTCTGACAGTACTAACTTCAAAGGGAGTGTTTTGTAAATAACTTCAATAACTTACTCTGGTTAGAGATAAGAGTTGAGGTCCTACAGATGTTATAACTTCCTTCCCATATCTAAGTAAATACAAAAGAGAGAAGCAAAGATTCTGTTAGCAGAGCTGGAGAGAACAGAGCTAAAGAGACCGTAAATAAATCAACTTAGATATTGAAGGAAGGAGTGACAGTTCTAAGCGTGTCAATGACACGAATGAGGGATAAAAACTACAAGAAAACAACAAACGCAAAATACAACTACTGACTCTCCTTTAATGAGCGGAACTCATTACAAGCAAAATTTCACCAACCTAAAATTGTATATAACAATTCTACAGCAAAAGAAAACAAAATTTTTGGGTAGACTGCATATCTCTTGACTGGAATAAAGTCTTTGATAAAATACCGCACAGAAGACTATACTAAGTACTATGACGCAATGCATAAAGGATTGTACGAAGGATTGTGACACAATACTGCACGGAACACTTGCACAGCTTAGAAAACTAGCCAGAGTAACAAAATAATAAAAAATCCACATACGAATAAGCCTTTCTTTGAGACATCATATTGCTCTAGTCACGTTTTATCCAATAAATGACCATCCTAATCCCATGCAAATCGGTGTATACAGAAAAAGTTTTGTCTTTACGTAATGCTTCCAAAACCTGCCATAGACAGAGAAGGTATTACAAAGGACAAAAGTGTGCATGAGCTACTGGAAGTAATCGTGGAGAGAGATGAAGTCTCCAGATGGGCGAAGGTAACAAATGGGCTCCCTAAAAGATCTGTTCTACTGCGACCTTCCCCTCTGTTTGTGATGTTACTGAATTACCTGAATATATAGAATCCTGTGTATGTGTTCGTAGATAATGTAAAAATGTAAGTAAAAGCTACTGAAATACTGCAAGAATTGCAAGACGATCTGGACATAATTCAGAAATTGTAAAACGTTTTTTTTTTAATTCAGCTCCAAAAAATACAAACAATATTTAAGAGAAAAAATAGACAAACCGGGACGCAACAAATGTAAGTCGCACATCTCACAGAATTAGTAAAAATGTCTATGGTCATTATCACTCAGAGCTAATAAAAGAGGCAGGACACACCACGATAACAGCTATTAAGAACAATACTTAGAAACCAGAAATAATCGTTGAGTGATAGGCAAATAACCCGCACAGAGAAGAAAGAATTTACAATGACGTATGGGTCCAACTTTCACCATTAACTAGTCACACACTAACACACGAAGATAGGGAGCCCTTATACTGGTTCCCTTACCTTACCCTAACCAAGTCGTCCGGATAAGTTTCTTTCTCCTATGTGCATGTTATTGGTATATTGTTCCAGTTACGGTTTTGTGCCTCTTATTTTCGTTGAGTGATATTCAACGTATATAAGAGTGATTCTCGTATACACATTACAGGCGTCAACCTCTCGCCTAGTACAGTAAATGAAACAAAAATGGACTTAAAATATTCTCCATCAGACTAGGATGGAACCGAGGAATGAGAGTGACGAATAGACAAGGAGCAGAATCTCACGACCCTGGAATAACCGAGAGCTAGAAGAAAGATAATGAGAAACAAAGAGTTCACTGTGGAACGAAGCAGCACGAGAGAGTGAGACAGACAGACAGAGAGAGAGAGAGAGAGAGAGAGAGAGAGAGAGAGAGAGAGAGAGAGAGAGAGAGAGAGAGAGAGAGAGAGAGAGAGAGAGAGAGAGAGAAAAGGAAACTTTAAAACGCAAAGTCACAGAAATGCGAGGCAACATTTTTACAGTATTGCAACACTAACGTATTCGGAGGGACTGAGACACGAAATGATGGAGGCTAAGACGATGCACAGCTTCAAAAGCAATTATAACTTAGTAATTACACACGCATACACACACACACACACACACACACACACACACACACACACACACACACACACACACACACACACACACACACACACACACACAGTCACACAGTCACAGAAACAGCAAATATATCGATCCATGAAAAGAGCATTATTCGTCTTCGGGTGCAAATAAAATACCTTGAAAAAATACAGCACAAACAACCCAAGAAAACAAGTAAACAACGAAGACTGAAAACAACACCCACGAAAAGACTGAACGTTAAATAATCCACATCAAAAGATAAACAAGAGCGTAAGATCAGGTTACAAAGATATAGAGAGTCATCGAGCAATGTCACAAGGCAGTGAAGAACGAGGTATAATTCATGAAGATTAGTTGATCTGGGCTGGCAGGCATTAAAATGACAAACTGTGAAATAATGATGTTCTTGAATGCAAGAAACACGTCATGGACGGGATGCAGCAGCGTGCTGCTGAGTACAGTTTAAATACAGATATGGAATAAGCATTTATTTGGATAACTCTCCGCTCTAGTGTACAGTAAGTCAACGACTTAATAAAGTTTTTCACAGAGCGAAACGTTGTCACAATAAAATTTTGTTCCGCACCAGTCTCTTCCTCATTTATGAATAGTACCAGATATAATCTTGTTCAATGAAAGAAGGAGCCGAAGTCTCCAGTCACTTGTTAAGACCTTCAACAAAATGCTACATTCATCAATTTCGCTGGAACAGAAAACTAGCTTCCCTGGGGTCCCTACTTACTCTGAGGAGTCATTTGCCTAGCCCATTTTAAGGATCTTAGATGCACTCTTTCCCCATGAGCCAAGGGTCTCTGAGCCTCTGGGACCAAACATATAATGATTGGTAAGTTCACCATATTTTCTAGACTTTTGGAACTCACTGAAGTTGGTGGCTGCCCCTCCTTCCTCCCTGGTGTATTGGAGATCGATATCAGCCAATATGGACACACATGTGTAGCCCCACACCACCTGCTTGCCGTTCGTCCAGGTTTGAAGGGTGATACCATCTGGACGCTTTTGGTTACCATCAGATCTGCTTACATGGGGTGGTTCCCTTATTGCTGGGCATCCCGCTGTTGTGAGGTTCCTCTTGATGATGTTATTAACCTCTTCATGCCTTGCAATCTTTTCCCTGGATCTACGGCAAACAATACCATGGTATCCGAATCGGTCTGCCGATTCACTGGCGCAAATACACCTGTATACGGCGAGAATAGAGGCGGCAAGACGAAGAGCAACATCAGTGTGGATAGTCTGTGGGTTGAGACGTGTGCCAAGGGAGGAATTGGGAACAGCCATCAGAAAGTCCAATGCACGAGGAGCTTTCATGGCTAGGAGGATGAGTCTATCCTTCCCCGATGCATCAAACTATGTTATTTGTAATTACATTACCTAAGAGAATACTCCATTCTCTTGAATGCACAGTAACTCATCAAATGACCACATGACCTGTTTCTGCGCTACAAATCATTGATTTTATTCGATTTGACCGATTATATTATAAATTATTGTGTTACAAATTTGTACAACTATAAAGCTTCTTATCCGAAATACTCATTTGTACTTCATGTTGTAATTTGCTTACTGTAATTTTTACCACTGAATATATCATTGCTTAGTTAATCTTAAGTTAATTTTAAGCCTGCCCATAATGCTCTGCATACAAGGGGCTTTTGGAATGTACACTCAACCACTGTCTTTCTTTGTACAACTATGTATCATGTCCAAATAATAATAAATAAATAAATAAATTGTTGAGGCTGAATTTTCCACTACTGGGCCATCACAGAGTGACAGTAGCTGTTGGGGGAAGCAGATCGGGTTTCAGAGCCCGTTAGACTATCCAACAGTGTGGCTCTGTCAACGAATTTTGGTCATGAATTCCAAAAGTATCCTTGGAGTGTTCAGGGAGAATAGCTGTTACAAGTCCACTGGATGCAACACTTGAGGACAGGAAAGCAGGTAGTACAATCTGTGATGCCTTGCGGACTCCAATACTTCCTAGTCTGACTGAAAGTGTAGCTTGGTCCTACTGCCCATCTTCTAGACTAGAGTAAGGTTGAGTACTTACGTAAAAATATGCCTCAGCATACTGTCGTATTCATGCAGTATAGGGTTATCCTATGAAAATGTACATCTCAGGAAATATGTTAACCTGGGCAGACTCAAACTTTTTGTAAGAAGGACACAAAGCATCATGGGTGTTAAGATTGCCTATACATTATTCCATCCTTCTCAACTCGTCCAGTTTCTTATTGAGAATTAAGTCAATGGTGTCATTTTCCAGAGGTGCTCCATGTGGGAGGTAATGACTGATGCTCCTGATAGTCTTGATCTCACTGCGTCAATCACTAGTTGATTAAATGAGAATATTTCACATTTGATGGATTCAGGATGAGTCCCATTTCCTGTCCCCTTGTCATCACAGGGTCAAGATCATTTACATGGGACTCCTTTGTACCCGACAGTGTGCCATAATCCAGGAACCATATGTTTAACTCACTGGTCAGCCTGACAATGATTTCCCTATCCGCCATACAAAGAATAATATATATATATATATATATATATATATATATATATATATATATATATATATATATATATATATATATATTATATATATATAATATACAATAATTTCGCCAAAATCATTCTGAACCTAAAGAAAAAATATATTTCACTGTGTTTGTTTAGTATTAATTTACTGCAAACAAATCTAATATATATTTAGTTGGGTTAGGTTAAAATAAATTGTTCTTGTTATAATAAGGTTAGGTAAGTTTTCTAAGATTCTTTTGGTGCAAAATTAAAAATTTTTACTTTAACATTAATGAAAAAAATATATCTTTAAACGTATAAGAGAAAATTTTAGAAAGGACTTAATTTTAAATGAGATTCTGCTAACTGACCAGTTTTACATATTCGGCACTATATATATATATATATATATATATATATATATTATATATATATATATATATATATATATATATATATATATATATATATATATATATATAGGGAAGTACCACCTCTATAGGTGGACTGGGGACCCTCATTCTCATATATATATATATATATATATATATATATATTATATATATATATATATATATATATATATATATATATTATATATATATATATATATATAAAACAACACTGCGACTAGCCAAGGACTCGAATACATACTTTGAAGTAGTACACCAAACAGGGACTAGAATGAAATTAGCCTAGAGTCATCCACACCAACGTATGTTCCTGGGTAGCGAGTACAACATCCAGTTCCGCTGGATGCGCTACTCTTAAGGATTGTTTGGTCACGTGGGTAAAGGTGCCATGAGTTTTCGCCCACCATGAGGCAGGCTAAAACAGTATGAGTTCGAGTCCTTGGCTAGTCGCAGTGTTGTTATTGATTAATACCACTTGTTCGTGGGTAAATTAATATATATATATATATATATATATATATATATATATATATATATATATATATATATATATATATATATATATATATATATATATATATAAGCATAGCAAATCAGCGTTTATCTACGAGATGAAGAAATTCTTCCTTGTTGGTAGTTTCTTAGTGCTGGTCGAAGCGAAGACAAACTTTTGCCAAAAACCTTTAACGCTCAGGAGAGTTTCAGAAGTTTAATGGTAAGCCGAGAGAGAGAGAGAGAGGAGAAGAGAGAGAGAGAGAGAGAGAGAGAGAGAGAGAGAGAGAGAGAGAGAGAGAGAGAGAGAGAGAGAGAGACTGATAGTGTTGGTAGTGAGAAATTGGGTGATTCTCTTGGGAGGGAAGGCCTTAGAGCTGTCTTTATTACCCCTGCCGCACCTTTTGTAAGGAAAGAAACTCACGGAAGGTGGCTGAGGGTGTCGTGAGGTAGTTATGTGCTGCTGTTCTCTAACTTCAATGCAAACTTACCACATTTTATAGAAAATATAAAAAAATGCAATAAAATACAAAATCATCCTCCAATAAGACAATGATATACATACATATATATATATATATATATATATATATATATATATATATATATATATATATATATATATATATATATATATATATATATATATAAACACGCTAGATAACAGAGATATCTTGCTACTCCTACTTACACTTTGGTCACACTTCACAGACACGCACATGCATATAAATATACATACATCTATGTTTTTCTCCTTTTTCTAAATAGCTCTTGTTCTTATTTATTTCTTCTATTGTCCATGGGGAAGTGGAAAAGAATCTTTCCTCCGTAAGCCATGCGTGTCGTATGAGGCGACTAAAACGCCGGGGGCAATGGGCTAGTAACCCCTTCTCCTGTAGACATTTACTAAAAAAAGAAAAGAAAAACTTTATAAAACTGGGATGCTTGAATTTGCATGGATGTAGTGCGGATGACAAGAAACAGATGATTGCTGACGTTATGAATGAAAACAAGTTGGATGTCCTGGCCCTAAGCGAAATAAAGCTGAAGGGGGTAGGGGAGTTTCGGTGGTGGGAAATAAATAGGATTAAATCTGGAGTATCTGGGAGAGTTAGAGCTAAGGAAAGGGTAGCAGTAATGTTGAAGGATCAGTTATGGAAGGAGAAAAGAGAATATGAATGTGTAAATTCAAGGATTATGTGGGTTAAAGCAAAGGTTGGATGCGAAAAGTGGGTCATAATAAGCGTATATGCACCTGGAGAAGAGAGGAATGTAGAGGAGAGAGAGAGATTTTGGGAGATGTTAAGTGAATGTATAGGAACCTTTGAACCAAGTGAGAGAGTAATTGTGGTATGGGACCTGAATGCTAAAGTAAGAGAAACTTTTAGAGAGGGTGTGGTAGGTAAGTATGGGGTGCCAGGTGTACATGATAATGGGAGCCCTTTGATTGAACTTTGTATAGAAAGGGGTTTAGTTATAGGTAACACATATTTTAAGAAAGAGGATAAATAAGTATACAAGATATGATGTAGGACGAAATGACAGTAGTTTGTTGGATTATGTATTGGTAGATAAAAGACTGTTGAGTAGACTTCAGGATGTACATGTTTATAGAGGGGCCACAGATATATCAGATCACTTTTTAGCTGTAGCTACACTGAGAGTAAAAGGCAGATGGGATACAAGGAGAATAGAAACTTCAGGGAAGAGAGAGGTGAAGGTTTATAAACTAAAATTGGAGGAAGTTAGGGTAAGATATAAACAGCTATTGGAGGATAGATGGGCTAATGAGAGCATAGGCAATGGGGTCCAAGAGGTATGGGATAGGTTTAAAAATGTAGTGTTGGAGTGTTCAGCAGAAGTTTGTGGTTACAGGAAAGTGGGGGCGGGAGGGAAGAGGAGCGATTGGTGGAATGATGATGTAAAGAGAGTAGTAAGGGAGAAAAAGTTAGCATATGAAAAGTTTTTACAAAGTAGAAGTGATGCAAGGAGGGAAGAGTATATGGAGAAAAAGAGAGAGGTTAAGGGAGTGGTGAAGCAATGTAAAAAGAGAGCAAATGAGAGAGTGGGTGAGATGTTATCAACAAATTTTGTTGAAAATATGAAAAAGTTTTGGAGTGAGATTAACAAGTTAAGGAAGCCTAGAGAACAAATGGATTTGTCAGTTAAAAATAGGAGAGGAGAGTTATTAAATGGAGAGTTAGAAGTATTGGGAAGATGGAGGGAATATTTTGAGGAATTGTTAAATGTTGATGAAGATAGGGAATCTTGATTTCGTGTATAGGGCAAGGAGAAATAACATCTTGTAGGAGTGAGGAAGAGCCAGTTGTGAGTGTGGGGGAAGTTCGTGAGGCAGTAGGTAAATTGAAAGGGGGTAAGGCAGCCGGGATTGATGGGATAAAGATAGAAATGTTAAAAGCAGGTGGGGATATAGTTTTGGAGTGGTTGGTGCAATTATTTAATAAATGTATGGAAGAGGGTAAGGTAACTAGGGATTGGCAGAGAGCATGCATGGTTCCTTTGTATAAAGGTAAAGGGGGACAAAAGAGAGTGCAAAAAATTATAGTGGGATAAGTCTGTTGAGTATACCTGGTAAAGTGTATGGTAGAGTTATTATTGAAAGAATTAAGAGTAGGACGGAGAATAGGTTAGCAGATGAACAAGGAGGCTTTAGGAAAGGTAGGGGGTGTGTGTGGACCAGGTGTTTACAGTGAAACATATAAGTGAACAGCATTTAGATAAGGCTAAAGAGGTTTTTGTGACATTTATGGATTTGGAAAAGGCGTATGACAGGGTGGATAGGGAGGCAATGTGGCAGATGTTGCAGGTGTATGGTGTAGGAGGTAGGTTACTGAAAGCAGTGAAGAGTTTTTACGAGGATAGTGAGGCTCAAGTTAGAGTATGTAGAAAAGAGGGAGATTATTTCCCAGTAAAAGTAGGCCTTA
>NC_069418.1:47739225-47741725 GCF_026875155.1 Cherax quadricarinatus | reverse complement strand
GCTAACCACGTCCGTTATCAAGGCAGTGCGGAACTACCCAAGAACGGATAACTGTGTCCCTCTGCCCCATCATCGCAGGAATCACAAAGGTAGACCCAAGAAAAGCCCCACTGAAAACGAGAAAATTTGCGCACAGGTTAGCAAAAAAATTGAAGAAGGTAACACAGTGGGAGCAATAAGAATAATTACAAGTGACGACACTGTAGCCCCCAAGGATGAGACCACGGCCCAAGCACTAAGAGACAAGCATCCAACCAGGGACACCATAGCCATCAACGACAGCCCTGAGGAAGACCCCATCACTGAACAATTAATTTTGCCAGAATCGGAAGTCTATAAGGCGATCGTGTCATTTCCAGCAGGATCTGCAGGAGGTTACACTGGAATTCGACCTCAGCACCGCAAAGAGATGGTAAATCCAGTACTCGGTGAATCTGCATCAATTCTTCTCACCGAGTTAACAACTTTCGTCAACAATTGCCTGGCTGGGCGAATCCCAGAAGAAATTAAACCTTTCTTTTTTGGAGCCTCACTATGTGCTTTGAAGAAGAGGGGTATAGGAATCAGACCCATTGCAGTTGGAAACACTCTTCGCCGTCTCGTTGCCAAATCAGAAGTGAGAAACATTCGCCTAGAAGCTGCCACTTTACTCCAGCCACACCAACTGGGCTTTGGGGTCTCTCAAGGCAGTGAAGCTGCAGCTCATGCGGCAAGGGCCTACATCAGGGACCTACCAGAAGACAAGGCCATAGTCAAACTTGATTTTAGAAATGCCTTTAATATGGTGAAGAGAGATGCTGTTTTGGCAGCTGTTCGGGTTCGGTTCCCCAGTCTCTTTCCCTTCATTTCAGCCGGCTACAGCAAACCCTCAATTCTTTTGTTTGGAGAACATGAAATTCAACCATCAGAGGGTGTTCAGCAGGGTGACCCACTCGCTCCACTTCTCTTCTGCTTGGCAGTAAAAGAACTAACTTCCAGCCTACGCAGTGAGCTCAATATCTGGTACCTGGATGATGGCACTCTGGCAGGTACTGAAGAGTCCCTCGTGGGGGACCTACAACTGGTGAAAACACAGGGAGAAGACTTGGGACTCATCCTCAATCCCTCCAAGTGTGAAATCATCACAGCGAACCAGGAAATAATCAATGCTGTGCGAAGAATCCTCCCAGAAGTCTCAACTACAACTCCGTCCAACAGTACCCTCTTGGGAGCACCGCTGGGTCACCAGGCCATCGATACTGTCCTCAGGGACAAATTGAATGACCTGATGAGAATGGAGGAGAGAATAAGCGATCTTGATGCCCATGATGCTCTGTATCTCCTCACAAGGTGTCTTACTATGCCAAGACTCACTTACTTCTTGTGGTGTGCACCCTCTTTTGACAACCCAACACTCGATGAATATGACGCACACCTGAGATCAACTTTTAAGAAGGCACTGAACCTGTCACTAGAGGATGAGCAATGGGATCAGGCAACCCTCCCAGTGCGACTGGGAGGTATAGGGGTGCGCAAAGCAACGCATGTTGCTTTACCTGTTTTTCTGTCTTCGTGTTTGGCTTCCAGTGCATTAGTCAAAAAGATAGTGCCCGAACGCTTGAGAGACTTGGTAGGAGCTCAAGACCCCAGGTTTACTGAAGCAGCGATTCGGTGGGACACCCTTACGGACTCCTCCAGTAGACCAGCTCCTCCTTCATGGTCTCGTGTGCCACACAGCAGAAGGGAAGTATGCCAGACATGAGGAGATCAATGACATAATAAAGAGAAGCCTCGCCACAGCCCGTTGCCCAGCTCAACGGGAACCCCAAGTACAGAGGTCTGATGGAAGTCAAAAGCGTCCTGATGGAGCCACTATGCTACCCTGGAAGGATGGAAAGCAGATTGCCTGGGACTACACCTGTGCTGCCACATTGGCAGACACCTACTTGCCATACTCTGTAGTGGAAGGGGGTGGAGCTGCCAGCCACAGGGAGACCCAGAAGATCCGAAAATATGAAGACCTTCCCCCTTGCTATAACTTCATTCCAATAGGGTCGGAGACCCTTGGAGCATAGAGCAAGTGTGCTCTCAAGTTCCTCAAAGAGCTGGGTGAAAAGCTCATCATAGAAACCAAGGATCACAGGGCGACCAGCTTCCTCTTTCAGAGACTCAGTGTTGCGATCCAGAGAGGAAATGCCTGCAGCATTCTGGGCACGCGGCCCACCGCAGGGGAGCTGGACGAAGTATTCGAGATGTAGCTCTGAGTTACCTATGTTGTTTTACTTTCTGTTGTATTTTTGTGAATGTTTGGCCAATGTATTTTGTCTTTAAATAAAACATACTTGAAATATAGGGGGTGGTAGGAGAAAATTTTCAAACAGCTTCAGGGAGAACCTTGAGTTTTCCCTGAAGCAAGTGTATTCTTTTCTCTGAGGATGAGGGTCCCTATGACAGTTCTAGAGGTGGTACCTCCCTATATATATATATATAATACATATATATATATATATATATATATATA
>NC_069418.1:47696725-47736725 GCF_026875155.1 Cherax quadricarinatus | reverse complement strand
CGGACATTTAGAGAGGATGTAACAAAATTGTTTGACTTGAAGGGTGGATAAATCTGTAGTGGAAGGAAGGCAGAGTAGTGGTCTTCCTTGGAAAGGTTGGAGGGAGGGGAATAAAGGAGGTTTAGTGTGTGAGGGGCTTAGACTTCCTGGAAATAATCGCAGACAGGCGATCTTAACAATGCAAAATAAGCCACGGGGGGGGGGAAATCTTTAGTTCAAGTACTTTCACACTTCTCATTGCGTCATCAGGAGCTATGCCAAGTTGCAAGGCAACAGTTGAAGGAATGAAGGGAAGTTTTCTCATAGTAGCGCAGTGCGGGTTTGTCACCTGCCGCAGCCTCTCTCGGAATGTCCTCACTAACAGCCCCACCTTTGTCACACACTTCCTCTTTGACTTTTGACAGCAACAGTTTTATTACACAACCTTTGATTATGCTTCCTTTAGCACTTCTCACCATCCTTACAATACCCAGCAGCGGCGCTGTATGACCCTGCTGGTTCAGCGCTTAGTTTGGAATATAATAATAATAATAATAATAATAATAATAATAATAATAATAATAATAATAATATTATTATTATTATTTTTAAGGTAAGTGCTAAACCTTAGAATATCCATTAAAATGAATATATTATTATTATTACAGTTATTCTTAATAATATTATTATTAAGGTAACTAAACCTGAGACCATCTATTAAAACGAACATATTTTTAATTATAAAATCTTGTAAAAATCATATTACTTTTTTATATTTAGGGGTACTGGGACTCAAACTGTGGTAACATTATGCGAGCCCAGTGCTTCAGCAGCTGGCAAACTAATTCGCCAGACAGGGCGCTTGGCTCAGTTTGTGAGTACCACGGTTCGGGTCCAGGGACTTCTTAAAAGGCAATAACTGCACTTCACAGTTTATCACAAAATTACTTAATATGGTTTAATAAAACACGTATGCTACACCATCCACCCAAACTTAAATTTGTTTCATTATCAAAGTGATCAAAAAATATCTTGAGATTAGTATTTGACTGAAGAAGCCTACAGTGTGGGCGAAACGTTGCAACAATAAAGATACCTAACTGATGCACATGTGTCTCAATTATCGCCTCAAGTGTGTTCTTCATCTTGACTAATCTAGTCTACCCAGCGTAGACTTGTAAGTTCAAAATTCTGATACTTGATGTCACGTCAGTGTTTACAAAAAGCCTTGTTGATTACTCAAATATTCTCTCTAAGGAACTATGCAATTATAACTTACAATTGCCTCTGTCCACCTTCATTAAACTCATTAAACTCTGTATTTTCGAAGCAAAGTTGGTTTTCAATTATGAATTCTCAACCCCTAAAGTTTAAGACAAATGAGGGTTTATCTTTCTGTCCACTACTTAGAGACACAAGATATTTTTGTCCAGCACTTGCAAGAGCATGATATTTTTGCCCACTACTTAGAACTGCATGATATTTTGGGAGAGAAAAAGGTTTATTCACACATAGTAGAGATACGTAGAGTATATATTTGCATCATAATTAATTTCTTGGTTTCTGAAGGCTAAATGTAGAGGGATATGCTTGAACATTTGGGGTCATACAGAGCTTGATGGGATGGTAGGCAATCAGGTTCGATCCAAGGGATAGGATAGATCTAATTTCTTGCATTAAGAACCCCTCACCGTAGTACCTCCTTTGAAGGGTGCTAGCTAGTACAAAGTATTCAAGTGTGGCACAGTAGTCAACACGTCCTTATGTCAATTGAGGTCTACCTATCTGGAGTTGACTTGGAGAGATTTCCAAGGGATAACACCCCCGCAGCCCGATCTATGGCCAGGCCTCTCGTTGGACCACGGCCTGATTAACCAGACTGTTACCGCTGCCCATATTCAATCCAACGTACAAACCACATCCCAGCTAGTCAGGCACTGGCCTGTTTCCTCTTGAAGACAAATAGGGGTATATTGGTAATTCACCCTTATGCAAGATGGGTGGCTGTTGAATAGCCCTGGGCCCCTGGCACTTAATGAGTCTTCTCTCACTGCACTCCTGCTTTTCACTGAGGGTGTTGCACCGTCTGCTGAGTTTTTGCTTTCAAAGTTATTTTTGTGTGTAGATTTGGGATTAATTCCTCTAGAATTTTCCAGGTGTAAATTGTGATGTGTTGTAGAAGAATGGTTCAGAGAACCGACACGTTGATAAATTAGACACATGTGCAACTCTTGGGTATCTTGATTGAGGAAACGTTCCGCCACACAGTGGCTTCATCAGTCCATACAAAGGAGAATCATGAAGAACAGGAGGAGAATGAGGTAATCAGTCCCTCAACCTTGAGTCGATGTGGTCAGTCCATTAATCTTGAACAAAATACAGCATATGTGCAGAGGAGTAGCTTATATACCATAGGCAGGAGAGGTGCAGCAGTCGTAGGTGGTGTCACATTTGTTCAATGTGGAAGTAGGTCGTGCCCAAGGGTTAGGCAAGCGAAGAATTCCCAATTATGATGTACCTTTTTCGCCTGCACTCCAAGGATAGAGGTCTAAGGCTTTCAAATGTCCCCAGTAATTGAGGTGTTTTAATGAACTTTACAGATGACCTTTACTGCATGTAACTTTCTCCAGATCTGCAGTTTCACATGACCTGAAAGGGGCTCTTAGTATACTGCAGTATTCCAGCCTACATAGAACAAATAACATAAAGAGGATCATCATTGGCTTGGCATCCCTTGTTTTGAAGGTTCTCATTGTTCTTCCTATCGTTTTCCTTGCAGTTGTGGTGATGACACTGTTGTGGTTCATGAAGACGAGATCCGCTTAAATTATCACTTCTGAGCCCTTCACAGTGGTATTCCGCTTTATTGTGGGGTTAGAATTCGTTTGATGCTCCGTTCTAACTTTTAATTCCTCAAGTTTTCCATAACGGAGCATCATATGACAACCTTCGTTTACTCTCTCTCCATATGAATTCAGTTTCTCTGTTTAGAACGAGGTCCTAAAATTGGTGGCTTATGTAACAATGGGTGAGCACTGATAGAAAAACAATATGTTCAGAGCCAATCATTATTTATGAACTACGTTTCTTTATCTGTTTAAGGAGAAACGTAGTGGTGATAATTTTCGCTTTGTCCTCATTGAGCATCATTCGTTCTCTGTGTCCCATTGTAATAACACTCTCATGCAAATCCTCGTATCGTCAGCAGAGGAAGATACGGTGGAATGGTTTGCATTCCCGTCTATGTCAGGTATGAGGATGAGGAGAAGGATGGGGGTGAGTAATATGCCTTGTGGAACAGAACTTTTCACTCTGGCATCCTCTGAGTTAAATCTGTTTACTATTACTATTTGTGTTCTTTTTGATACCAAGTTTAAGATCCATCTGCCCAATTTTTCACTTATTCCTTTATCACGCATTTTTATTTGCTATTACACCATGATCGCTTTTATCAAAGGCTTTTTGCAAAGTCTATGTATACTACATCTACATTCTGCAGATGTGAGAGGCAAGAGTGACCTACTCTGAGCAAGTGTTGACCTGGGTTGTGCAACTGTTGGGAATCTATGCAGTTGGCGATCTTGCTTCTTGAAACCCTTTCAAAGATTTTATGATGTGGGACGTTAGGGCTATCGGTATATAATTCTTTACTTTTGCTTTGTTGCCACCTTTGTGGAGTGAGGCAATATCCGTTGTTTCTAGCGACTGTGGGATGATCCCTGTGTCAAGGGATAACCCCTGGGGTTATCCATAGCATACATAAAGCACACTCTAGGTTTTGTGTTTTTTCAGTTCTTGATGAACACGGAGTTTCATGAGTCTGGGCTCGGGGCAGAGTGCGTGGGCATGTACTCACTGTTTTTTTTTTTTTTCAAAGTCCGGTGGAGTTAGAGTTAAGTCAGAAATTCTGGAGATGTTAACAAGACTTTGGGTCTCGTTCAAAAAAAATCCTTCGGATTGTCTGTCTTGAGTCTGATTAATGGCTCACTAAACACGGAGTTATATCGAGACTTCAGTATATCATTCATTTTTTTGCTGTCATCAGTGTTAGTCCCCCCTATCCCCCCCTACCATCTTCTAGACTCCCCTCCGAGGGGGTGAAGTTGCCGTTACATCTCCCACTAGGGAAGGAAAGGGGTAATTACTGTTCTCCCTCCTCAATCTTTCCCTCACTTCGTGAGAGATTAAATGTAACAATGCATTCCTTAACATTTTCGTAGAAGCCAGAGACAACATGTAGTAAGGTGTCAGGCCCTTGCGAGGGGGCCTTAGTATTGCGATCATCTCCTAATTAACTATCTCAGTTAAGAGTATGGAGAACTCAATCAAGTGATTAGTGGATCCTTAATTACCTAGGATCAGCAATAGGGTGAAGGAGGGAACTTCTCGTGATCAATCGTCAAAGACAAGACACGAACCTACACCAAGACTAGTGTCAGCGGCCTTGTAGCTTGTTCAGTGCCAGTTACAATACTTGTTCAGGTTAAGTAGGTTCCTAGGCATAGACGGTGGTATTTCGTTCAGTAATCATGGTGTTATGTGGTCAGCACGAGGACAGCACCAGGTATCAGCACCTGGATCTGGGTGCCAGGACACCGCAAAGAATGAATAAATAGTTCGTTTATTTACTAACAGCCCGTCTTATTAGGGGACAACCCACCTTTTAGAGACTCTAGATGACTGGAGTTCCTTGTTGGCTTTATGGACATGTGGATAATGCCATTCACCAGTTAGCCCACTAAATAGAAACAATACACACACACACACTCACGCACACACACACAAGTACGTGAGGAGCTCAACATGAGATTTAAGGAAACATATACAGTGGAGGCAGAAAGGATTCAGGGAAGTCAGAATAGCATGGTACACCAACAAGGTATATACCTACAAGTGTTGGATGAAATACACACAACCGAGGAGGAGATGAAAAAGCTGCTAAGTGAACTTGATACCTTAAAGGCGGTGGGACTGGACATCTCTCCGTGGGTCGAGAGAGAGGGAGCAGAGATGCTGTGTGTGCCACTAATAACAATTCTCAACACATGCATTGAAACTGTGCAACTACCTGAGGTACGGAAGACGGCAAATGCAGCCCCCATTTTTAAGAAAGGAGACAGAAACAAGGCACTAAACTACAAATCAGTGTCTCTGACATGTGTAGTATGCAAAGTCACGGAGAAGATTATCAGGAGGAGAGTGGTGGAACATCTAGAACAGAACAAGCTTATAAACGACAATCAGCACGGATTCAAGGAAGGAAAATCCTGTGTCACAAACCTACTAGAGTTTTATGACAAGGTAACGGAAGTAAGACACGAGAGAGAGGGGTGGGTAGATTACATTTTCTTGGGCTGCAGGAAGTTCCTCACAAGATATTAGTGCAAAAGTTAGAGAATCAGGCACACATAACAGGAAGGGCACTGCAATGGAGCAGAGAATACCTGACAGGGAGGCAACAACGAGCCATAGTACGTGATAATGCGTCAAAGTGGGCGCCTGTGACGAACTGGGTTCCACAGGAGTCAGTCCTAGGACCAGTTCTGTTTTTAGTATATGTGAATGACTTGACGGAAGGGATAGACTCAGAAGTGTCCCTGTTTGCACATAAAGCGAAGTTAATGAGGCAAATTAAATCGGATGAGGATCAGCAGGATTACAAAGAGACTTGGACAGGCTGGAAGCCTGGTCCACCAAACGGCTTCTCGAATTTAACCCCTCCAAATGCACAGTAATGAAGATCGGGGAAGTTCAAAGAAGACCGCAGACATAGTATAGGCTAGGTGGTCAAAGACTGCAAACCTCACTTAAGGAAGAGACCTTGGGGTGAGTATTATACCAAGCACATCTCCTGAGGTGCACATCAACCAGATAACTGCTGCAGCATATGAGCGCCTGGCAAACCTGAGAATTGCGTTCCGATACCTCAGTAAGGAATAGTTCAAAACTGTACGCCGTGTACGTCAGGCCCATACTGGAGGATGTAGCACGAGTTTGCAGAACCAGTTTGGAACCCACACCTTGTCAAGTACGTCAAGAAATTAGAGAAAGTGCAAAGGGCTGCAACAAGACTAGTTCCAGAGTTAAGGGGAATGTCCTACAAAGAAGGGTTAAAGGACATCGGCCTGACGACACTGCAGGACAGGAGGGTTAGGGGACACATGATAACGACATACAAAATACTGCGAGGAATTGGCAGGGTGGACAGAGACAGGATGTTCCAGAGATGGGACACAGAAACAAGGGATCACAATTGGAAGTTGAAGACTCAGAGATGAGTCAAAGGGATGTTAGGAAGTATTTCTTCAGTCCTAGAGTTGTCAAGCAGTGGAATAGTCTGGAAAGTGAGATAGTGGAGGCAGGATCCATACATAGTTTAAGAAGAGATATGATAAAGCTCACGGAGCAGGGACGGAGTGACCTAGTGGCGACCAGTGAACAGGCGGGATCAGAAGCTATGATTCGACCCCTGCAACTACAGTTAGATGAGTATACACACACTCACATGCAAATACATAAGCACACACACACGCACACATACACACAACACAAAACACACACACACACACACACACACACCACACACACACACACACACACACACACACACACAGAACTGGCAGGAAAGCCAGTAAATGAAATGATGGAATATGTAGCAACAAAATGCAAGGAGGCAGTGGAAAGGTTCATTCCCAAGGGCAACAGTAACAACGGGAAGACCAGAACGAGCCCCTGGTTTTACCCGAGGGTTTGTAAGGAGGCAAAAACAAAGTGCAATAGAGAATGGAAAAAGTACAGAAGGCAGAGAACACACGAAAAATAGGGAGATCAGTCGCAGAGCCAGGAATGAGTACGCACAGGTAAGGAGGGAGGCCCAGCGACAGTATGAAAATGACATAGCATCGAGAATCAAGACTGACCCGAAACTGTTGTATAGCCACATCAGGAGGAAGACAACAGTCAAAGACCAGGTGATCAGATTAAGGACAGAAGGTGGAGAACTCACAAGAAATGATCAGGGGGTATGTGAGGAGCTGAACAGGAGATTTAAGGAAGTTTTTACAGTAGAGACAGGAAGGGCTGTGGGAAGACAGCACAGAAGGGAACATCAAGAGGGAATATACCAACAAGTGTTGGGTGACATACGAACAACTGAGGAGGAGGTGAAGAAGCTCTTAAGTGACCTTGACACCTCAAAGGCGATGGGACCGGACAACATCTCCCCATGGGTCCTTAGAGAAGGAGCAGAGATGCTGTGTGTGCCTCAAACCACAATCTTCAACACATCCCTTGAAACTGGGCAACTACCTGAGAAATGGAAGACAGCTAATGTAGTCCCCATATTTAAGAAAGGAAACAGAAACGAGGCACTAAACTACAGACCTGTGTCTCTGACATGTATTGTGTGCAAAGTCATGGAGAAGATTATCAGGAGGAGAGTGGTCGAACACCTGGAAAGGAACAAGATTATAAATGAAAACCAGCATGGGTTCATGGAAGGCAAATCTTGTATCACAAACCTCCTGGAGTTTTATGACAAGGTAACAGAAGTAAGACACGAGAGAGAGGGGTGGGTAGATTGCGTTTTTCTAGACTGCAGGAAGGCCTTTAACACAGTTCCCCACAAGAGATTAGTGCAGAAGCTGGAGGATCAGGCACACGTAAAAGGAAGGGCACTGCAATGGATAAGGGAATACCTGACAGGGAGGCAGCAACGAGTCATGGTACGTGAAGAGGTATCACAGTGGGCGCCTGTTACGAGCGGGGTCCCACAGGGGTCAGTTCTAGGACCAGTGCTATTTTTGATATATGTGAACGACATGATGGAAGGAATAGACTCTGAAGTGTCCCTGTTCGCAGATGACGTGAAGTTGATGAGAAGAATTATAATCGGACGAGGATGAGGCAGGACTGCAAAGAGACCTGGAGAGGCTGGACATGTGGTCCAGTAACTGGCTTCTCGAATTCAATCCAGCCAAATGCAAAGTCATGAAGATTGGGGAGGGGCAAAGAAGACCGCAGACAGAGTATAGGCTAGGTGGAACAAAGACTACAGACCTCACTCAGGGAGAAAGACCTTGGGGTGACCATAACACCGAGCACATCACCGGAAGCACACATCAACCAAATAAACCGCTGCAGCATACGGGCGCCTGGCAAACCTGAGAATAGCGTTCCGATACCTTAATAAGGAATCGTTCAAGACACTGTACACTGTGTATGTTAGGCCCATACTGGAGTAATGCAGCACCAGTCTGGAACCCACACCTGGTCAAGCACGTCAAGAAGTTAGAGAAAGTGCAAAGGTTTGCAACAAGGCTAGTCCCAGAGCTCAAGGGAATGTCGTACGAGGAAAGGTTAAAGGAAATCGGACTGACGACACTGGAGGACAGAAGTGGTCAGGGGAGACATGATAACGACATACAAGATACTGCGGGGAATAGACAAGGTGGACAGAGATAGGATGTTCCAGAGAGGGGACACAGGGACAAGGGGTCACAACTGGAAGCTGAAGACTCAGACGAGTCACAGGGACGTTAGGAAGTATTTCTTCAGTCATAGAGTTGTCAGCAAGTGGAATAGCCTAGCAAGTGAAGTAGTGGAGGCAGGAACCATACATAGTTTTAAGAAGAGGTATGACAAAGCTCAGGAAGCAGAGAGAGAGAGGATCCAGTAGCGATCAGTGAAGAGGCGGGGCCAGGAGCTGAGTCTCGACCCCTGCAACCACAATTAGGTGAGTACAATTAGGTGAGTAAACGCACACACACACACATACACACAGATACACATACACACACACAACCCAAAAGCGGCAGCCTCTTGCTCTAGTGAACACCCTCATCTGAGCAAGTTCTTCCTATCTCCCTTCCTGGCATCACTGTGGCTTTCAACACAGCCTCGGACCCATGACACCATTTCCAGTCCCTTGACACTATCCCAGTTCCTTGATACGACCCCAGTCCCTTGACACTACCCCAGTTCCTTGATACCACCCCAGTCCCTTGACACTATTCCCAGTCCCTTGACACCACTCCAGTCCCCCGATACCACTCCATTCCCTTGACACCTCAAAACCAAGAACAATTGCACCTCTCCCCAACCCGCCTCTTGACACCAACACCAACCACAACAGCTGAAATGGATCAACAAAGAGAAGGAAGGGGAAAGAGGAAACTGGAAAAGGGGGCGAGAAGAGGCAATTACCCAGGCGAGTCTCTTTGTCCAACAGCAGCAACAGCAACACAACAGCAACAGGTGCTTAATACGGTTGGCTTCTGGGTGATGGAGACGTGAACGGAATGAGGCACAGGATGGAGAGAAACACGGAGAGAGAGAGAGAGAGAGAGAGAGAGAGAGAGAGAGAGAGAGAGAGAGAGAGAGAGAGAGAGAGAGAGAGAGAGAGAGAGAGAGAGAGAGAATGAATGAATGAATGAATGTGGAAGTTAAGAAGCAACGAGTTCCCTATCCAGTGCTGTTTCACTCCCTCTCTGTGACCTTGAACTGTGCATTGATGTACGTAATGTGTTTATTTACGCACGAGTCGATGTAGGGGTATGTGTAGGTGAAGTGGATTTTTTTTGTATTTCCTCACACACTCACACACATACACGCACACGCACACACACACACACACACACACACACACACACACGCACACACACACACACACACACACACACACACACACACGCGCACACACACACACACACACACACACACACACACACACACACACACACACACAACACACACACACACACACACACACACACACACACACACACATATACATATATATATTATTAACACATCTGCCGTGTCCCACCAAGGCAGGGTGGCCCGAAAAAGAAAAACTTTCATCATCATTCACTCATTAACACTCCTTCAGAGTGCAGACACTGTACTTCCCATCTCCAGGACTCAAGTCCGGTCTGCCGGTTTCCCTGAATCCCTTCATAAATGTTACCTTGCTTACACTTCAACAGCACGTCAAGTCCTAAAAACTATTTGTCTCCATTCGCTCCTAACAATTACGTTCACGCACACTTGCTGGAAGTCCAAGCCCCTCGCACAAAGAGCTTCCTTTACCTCCTCCCTCCAACCTTTCTTAGGCCGACCCCTACCCCGCCTTCCCTCCACTACAGATTTGTATACTCTCGAAGTCATTATATTTTGTTCCTTCCTCTCTACATGTCCAAACTATCTCAATAACTCCTCCTCAGCCCTCTGGATAATATTTTTGGTAATCTCACACCTCCTCCTAATCTCCAAACTACGGATTCTCTGCATTATATTCACTCCACACATTGCCCTCATATATGACATCTCCACTGCCTTCAGCCTTCTCTTTGTTGCAACATTCACAACCCATGCCTCACACCCATTCAAGAGCATTGGTATAACTATACTCTCATATATTCCCCTCTTTGCTTTCATGGATAAAGTTCTTTGTCTTCACAGACTCCTCAGTGCACCACTCACATTTTTCCCTTCGTCAGTTCTATGATTCACCTCATCCTTCATAGACCCATCTGCTGACACGTCCACTCCCAAATATCTGAACACATTCACCTCTTGCATACTCTCTCCCTCCAATCTGATATCAAATCTTCCATTACCTAATTTTTTTGTTATCCTCATCACCTTACTCTTTCCTATATTCACTTTTAATTTCCTTCTTTTACATACCCTACCAAACTCATCCAACAACCTCTGCAACTTCTCATCAGGATCTCTCAAAAGCACAGTGTCATCTGCAAAGAGCAACTGTGACAACTCCCACTGTGTGTTAGATTTTTTATCTTTTAACCCCACACCTCTTGCCAACACCCGAGCATTCACTTCTCTTACTACTCCATCTATAAATATATTGAACAACCACGGTGACATCACACCTCCCTGTCTAAGGCCTACTTTTACTAAGAAATAATCTCCCTCTCTCCTACATACTCTAGCCTGAGCCTCACTATCCTCATAAAAACTTTTCACTACCTTCAATAACCTATCTCCTATTCCATACATTTACAACATCTGCCACATGGCCTCACTATCCACCCTATCATACGTCTTTTCCAAATCCATGAATGCCACCAAAACCTCTTTACCCTCATCCAAATACTGTTCACTTATGTGTTTCACTGCAAACAATTGGTCTACACACTCCCTACCTTTCCTAAAGCCTCCTTTTTCATCAGCTACCCTGCTCTCCGTCTTATTCATAATTCTATTAATAATAACTCTACCAGACACTTTACCAGGTATACTCAGCAGACTTATTCCCCTAAAATTTTTACACACTTTTTTGTCCCCTATGCATGCCCTCTGCCATTCCCTAGGTACCTTACCCTCTTCCATACATTTATTCAATAAAACGTTAACCCCTCAAAAACTATATCCTCACCTGCTTTTAACATTTCAATCTTAATCCCATCAATTCCAGTTGCTTTACCCCCTTTCATTCTAATCACTGCCCCACGCACTTCCCCCTCACTCACAGCTGTCTCTTCCTCACTCCTATAAAATGTTATTCCTCCTTGCTCTATACACGAAATCACAGCTTCCGTTTCTTCATCAGCGTTTAGCGGTTCCTCAAAATATTCCCTCCATCTTCCCGATACCTCTAACTCTCTATTTAATAACTCTCCTCTCCTATTTTTAACTAACAAATTCATTGTTTCCCTAAGCTTTCTTAACTTATTAATCTCACTCCAAATCTTTTTCTTATTTTTCAACAAAATTTGTTGATAACATCTCACCCACTCTCTCATTTGCTCTCTTTTTACATTGCTTCATCACTCTTTTAATCTCTCTCTTTCTCTCCATATACTCTTCCCTCCTTGCTTCACTTCTACTTTGTGAAAACCTCTCATATGCTAACTTTTTCTCTCTTACTACTGTCTTTACATCATTCCACCAGTCACTCTTCTTCCCTCTCGCACCCATTTTCCTGTAACCACAAACTTCTGCTCAACACTCTAACACTATATTCTTAAACTTACTCTTTACATCTTCTACCCCATTGCCTATGCTCTCACTTGCCCAACAGTTGTTTATATCTTACCCTAACTGCCTCCTCCTTTAGTTTATAAAAATTCACCTCTCTCTTACTTACTGCGTCCATCTTCCTTGTATCCCTTTTACTCTCAGTGTAGCTACAACTAAAAAGTGATCTTATATATCTGTGGCCCCTCTATAAACATGTACATCCTGAAGTCTACCCAATCTTTTATACTTATTTATCCTCTTTTTCTTAAAATTTGTGTTACCTATAACTAAACCCCTTTCTATACTATTATCATTTACACCTGGTACCCCAAACTTACATACCACACCCTCTCTAAATGCTTCTCCTACTTTAGCATTTAGGTCCCCTACCACAATTACTCTTTCACTTGGCTCAAAAGTTCCTACACACTCGCTTAACATCTCTCAAAATCGCTCTCTCCCCTTTACACTCATCTCTTCTCCAGGTGCATGCACACTTATTATAACCACCTTTTCACATCTGACCCTTATTTTAATCCACATAATCCTTGAATTTCTACATTTACACTCCCTCTTCTCTCTCCATAACTGATCCTTTAACATTATTGTTAACCCTTTCTTAGCTCTAACTCTCTCAGATACTCCGGACTTATTTCCAATTATTTCTCCCAACTGAAACTCCCCTACGCCCTTCAGTTTTGTTTCGCTTAGGGCCAGGACATCCAACCTCCTTTCATTCATAACCTTTGCAGTCACTTCTTTCTTATCATCTACACTACATCCATGCACATTCAAACATCCCAATTTTATAAAGTTCTTCTTTTTCATCTTTGTAATAATTAATACAGGAGAAGGGGTTACTAGCCCATTGCTCCCGGCATCCAGTTGCCTCCTACGACACGCGTAGCTTACGGAGGAAGAATTCTGTTCCACTTCCCCATGGAGAAAAGCAGAAATAAACAAGAACAAGAACTGGGAAGAAAATAGAAGAAACCCCAAAGGGTTTAGTATATATATGCCTGTACATGCATGTGTAGTGTGACCTATATATATATATATATATATATATATATGTCGTGCCGAATAGGCAGAACTTGCTATCTTGGCTTAAATAGCAACGCTCATCTTGCCACATAGGACAAGTGAAAATTTGTGTTTACCTGGAGTTTACCTGGAGAGAGTTCCGGGGATCAACGCCCCCGCGGCCCGGTCTGTGACCAGCACTCCTGGTGGATCAGAGCCTGATCAACCAGGCTGTTACTGCTGGCTGCACGCAAACCAACGTACGAGCCACAGCCCGGCTGGTCAGGAACCGACTTTAGGTGCTTGTCCAGTGCCAGCTTGAAGACTGCCAGGGGTCTGTTGGTAATCCTGGTAGTCAGTAAATGTGGGGCTGATAGTGCTGTCCTGGGAGATAGTAATGGTGAAGTTGGAGGTGCTGTCCTGGGAGACAGTAATGGTGAAGCTGGAGGTGCTGTCCTGGGAGACAGTAATGGTGAAGCTGGAGGTGCTGTCCTGGGAGACAGTAATGGTGAAGCTGGAGGTGCTGTCCTGGAAGACAGTAATGGTGAAGCTGGAGGTGCTGTCCTGGGAGACAGTAATGGTGAAGCTGGAGGTGCTGTCCTGGGAGACAGTAATGGTGAAGCTGGAGATTTTGTCCAGGTAGTCGGGAATTATACGCAGGAAGGAATACTTATAAATGACCTCATAAGGGACAGGAGCCGTAGTGGGGAAACAAGTTTAGTCAAAGATAAGATAAAACCAATATTGCAAACTAGAAATACCACAGGAAATAGCAAACAAGAGGACTCCACTAGCAATAGTGAGGATATATTACCAAAAACAACTGGTGGGAGCTCCATTGTTGGTGCTAGGGAGGATAGGAATAAGACAGGGAAACATGCACCAACAGGGAATACAGTCACAGAAACCCAAGGCAAACGGAAACCAAGCCTTTGCACATACTATGCATGGTATCTGCAGACATGGGAAATCTGGAAAAACAGACGGGACGTGCAACTATGACCACCCTAGAAAATGCCATGCCCATATGACAACAGGAAAATGCAAACTCCCTTCCTGTAAGCTTTTTCACCCTGAAATGTGTACGTCTTCAGTACAGGAAAGACTGTGCTATAACTTAAATTGCCAGGCACACCATCTAAAGGGTACAAAAAGATACAAAACGTCTAGGCCATGGGAAAACCTGGGTAGCCACAGCCACTCAAGAGGGAGAGGTTTTTTAGTGCCAGGAAGGAAAAAAAAACTGGCAGGAAATGGCAGAAATCGTACACCAAATCCAGTCATTCCTGGAGTGGAACCACAGTCGATGGCCTCCACTCCAAACCAACAGATACAGATACTAATTCCGGAAAAAAAATCATCCCCCCCAGTACCAACAATACCACCAGTCTGATGACATTCTTCTTTGCAAATATACAGGGTCTAAAGCCAGCAACAAACAACAAAATACCTTTCATCCGTGGACTGCTTGCAGAGGCAAAGGCAATGTTCGCAGCTTTCACTGAGACCCACATAAAGGATCACTTGGACAACTAAATATCGATCCCAGGTTACAACCTATACAGATGTGACAGAGTGAACAGGCAAAAGGGGGGGGGGTTGGCCTGTACATTGCAGAGTCACTTGTTTGCACAGAACTGCTAAATGCCTCAAATGATGTAGTGGAAGTTTTAGCAGTAAAGGTCGAGAACCAAAACCTAGTCATTGTGGTAGTCTACAAGCCTCCGGATGCAACATCCCAGCAATTCCAGGAACAGCTGTTAAAAATTGACCACTGTATGGAAAATCTTCCAGCTCCTGCACCCAACATCTTGCTCCTGGGGGATTTCAACTTAAGGCACCTAAAATGGAGGAATATAGCAAATAATATTGTTGCAGTAATAACACCAGGCGGCAGCTCTGATGAAAACTCACTCTCACACGAGCTTTTAAATCTCTGCACAAAATTCAATTTAAACCAGCAAATAATAGAGCCTACTAGACTGGAGAATACACTAGACCTCATCTTCACTAACAATGATGATCTGATAAGAAATGTCACCATATCAAAAACAATATACTCAGATCACAACATAATTGAGGTTCAGACATGTATGCGTGGAGCCCCAGACCGACATAATGAGACTAGTCACGAGGGAGCATTCACCAAATTCAACTTCAATAACAAAAACATAAAGTGGGACCAAGTAAACCAAGTCCTAACCGATATAAGCTGGGAAGATATACTAAGCAACACAGACCCCAACTTATGCCTAGAACAGATTAACTTGGTGGCACTCGATGTATGCACAAGGCTTATTCCTCTAAGAAAAAGGAGGAGTAGATGTAAAATAGAAAGAGACAGGCGCTCCCTTTACAGGCGACGGAAAAGAATAACAGAGCGGCTAAAAGAGGTCAATCTATCTGAAATGCGTAGGGAGACACTGGTCAGAGAAATAGCAAGTATCAAACTCAAGCTAAAGGAATCTTATAGGAGTCAGGAATCGCGGGAAGAACTAAAAGCCATAAATGAAATCGAAAGAAACCCAAAGTATTTCTTCTCCTATGCCAAATCAAAGTCGAGAACAACGTCCAGTATTGGGCCCCTACTTAAACAAGATGGGTCCTACACAGATAACAGCAAGGAAATGAGTGAGTTACTCAAGTCCCAATATGACTCAGTTTTTAGCAAGCCGCTAACCAGACTGAGAGTCGAAGATCAAAATGAATTTTTTATAAGAAAGCCACAAAATTTGGATAACACAAGCCTATCCGATGTTATCCTGACGCCAAATGACTTCGAACAGGCGATAAATGACATGCCCATGCACTCTGCCCCAGGGCCAGACTCATGGAACTCCGTGTTCATCAAGAACTGCAAGAAGCCCCTATCACGAGCCTTTTCCATCCTATGGAGAGGGAGCATGGACACGGGGGTCGTCCCACAGTTACTAAAAACAACAGACATAGCCCCACTCCACAAAGGGGGCAGTAAAGCAACAGCAAAGAACTACAGACCGATAGCACTAACATCCCATATCATAAAAATCTTTGAAAGGGTCCTAAGAAGCAAGATCACCACCCATCTAGAAACCCATTAGTTACACAACCCAGGGCAACACGGGTTTAGAACAGGTCGCTCCTGTCTGTCTCAACTATTGGATCACTACGACAAGGTCCTAAATGCACTAGAAGATAAAAAGAATGCAGATGTAATATACACAGACTTTGCAAAAGCCTTCGGCAAGTGTGACCTTGGCGTAATAGCGCACAAAATGCGTGCTAAAGAAATAACAGGAAAAGTCGGTCGATGGATCTATAATTTCCTCACTAACAGAACACAGAGAGTAGTCGTCAACAGAGTAAAGTCCGAGGCAGCTACGGTGAAAAGCTCTGTTCCACAAGGCACAGTACTCGCTCCCATCTTGTTCCTCATCCTCATATCCGACATAGACAAGGATGTCAGCCACAGCACCGTGTCTTCCTTTGCAGATGACACCCGAATCTGCATGACAGTGTCTTCCATTGCAGACACTGCAAGGCTCCAGGCGGACATCAACCGAATCTTTCAGTGGGCTGCAGAAAACAATATGAAGTTCAACGATCAGAAATTTCAATTACTCAGATATGGTAAACACGAGGAAATTAAATCTTCATCAGAGTACAAAACAAATTCTGGCCACAAAATAGAGCGAAACACCAACGTCAAAGACCTGGGAGTGATCAGTCGGAGGATCTCACCTTCAAGGACCATAACATTGTATCAATCGCATCTGCTAGAAAAATGACAGGATGGATAATGAGAACCTTCAAAACTAGGGAGGCCAAGCCCATGATGACACTCTTCAGGTCACTTGTTGTATCTAGGCTGGAATATTGCTGCACACTAACAGCACCTTTCAAGGCAGGTAAAAATTGCTGACCTAGAAAATGTACAGAGAACCTTCACGGCGCGCATAACGGAGATAAAACACCTCAATTACTGGGAGCGCTTGAGGTTCCTAAAACTGTATTCCCTGGAACGCAGGCGGGAGAGATACATGATTATATACACCTGGAAAATCCTAGAGGGACTAGTACCGAACTTGCACACGAAAATCACTCACTACGAAAGCAAAAGACTTGGCAGACGATGCAACATCCCCCCAATGAAAAGCAGGGGTGTCACAAGCACGTTAAGAGACCATACAATAAGTGTCAGGGGCCCGAGACTGTTCAACTGCCTCCCAGCATACATAAGGGGGATTACCAACAGACCCCTGGCAGTCTTCAAGCTGGCACTGGACAAGCACCTAAAGTCGGTTCCTGACCAGCCGGGCTGTGGCTCGTACGTTGGTTTGCGTGCAGCCAGAAAGCAACAGCCTGGTTGATCAGGCTCTGATCCACCAGGAGGCCTGGTCACAGACCGGGCCGCGGGGGCGTTGACCCCCGGAACTCTCTCCAGGTAAACTCCAGGTATGTATGCTGGGAGGCAGCTGAACAGTCTCGGGCCCCTGACACTTATTGTATGGTCTCTTAACGTGCTAGTGACACCCCTGCTTTTCATTGGGGGGATGTTGCATCGTCTGCCAAGTCTTTTGCTTTCGTAGTGAGTGATTTTCGTGTGCAAGTTCGGTACTAGTCCCTCTAGGATTTTCCAGGTGTATATAATCATGTATCTCTCCCGCCTGCGTTCCAGGGAATACAGGTTTAGGAACCTCAAGCGCTCCCAGTAATTGAGGTGTTTTATCTCCGTTATAATTTCGCCAAAATCATTCTGAACCTAACGAAAAAATATATCTGATTGTGTTTGTTTAGTACTAAATTATTGTAAACGTATATAAAATATATTTAGTTGGGTTAGGCTAAAATAAATTGTTCTTGTTATGAAAAGGTTAGGTAAGTTTTCTAAGATTCTTTTGGTGCAAAATTAAAAATTTTTGCATTAACATTAATGAAAAAATATATCTTTAAACGTATAAGAGAAAATTTCAAAAAGGGCTTAATTTTAAATGAGTTCTTGCTAATTGACCAGTTTTACATATTCGGCACGAGATATATATACATATATATATATATATATATATATATTATATATATAATATATATATATATATATATATATATATATATATATATATTCTTTCTTTCAACATACCAGCCGTATCCCACCGAGGCAGGGTGGCTCAAAAGAAAAAACTAAAGTTTCTCTTTTTAAATTTAGTAATATATACAGGAGAAGGGGTTACTAGCCCCTTGCTCCCGGCATTTTAGTCGCCTCTTACAACACGCATGGCTTACGGAGGAAGAATTCTGTTCCACTTCCCCATGGAGGATATATATATATATATATATATATATATATAATATATATATATTATATAATATATTCAACAAGTTGGCCATCTCCCACCGACGCAGAATGACCCAAAAAGAAACTACTTTCATTATTATTCAGTAATTTCGCCTCACTCATACATAATCACTGTTTTGCAGAGGCGCCCAGATACAACAGTTTAGAAGCATATATAAAAATATAACATATCTCTCCAAACTGCCAATATCCCAAACTCCTCCTTTAAAGTGCAGTCATTGTACTTCCCATTTCCAGTACTCAAGTCCGGCTATATATAAATAACCGGTTTCCCTGAATCTCTTCATTAAATATTACCCTGCTCACACTCCAACAGCTCGACAGGTCCCAAAAACCATTCGTCTCCATTCACCCCTATCTAACACGCTCACACATGCTTGCTGGAAGTTCAAACCTCTCGCCCACAAACTCTTTCGAGGACGACCCTTACCCCGCCTTTCTTTCCATAAAGATTTATACGCTCTCCATGTCATTCTCCTTTGATCCATTCTCTCTAAATGACCAAACCTCCTCAGCAACCCCTCTTCAGCCCTCTGACTAATGCTTTTTACCGAATAGGTAAAACTTTCGACTTTGGTTTAAATAACAACACTTTTCTTGCGGAATAAGGCAAGCGAAAATTTGTTTGTGCCATGATTTCGCAAAAATCATTCTGAACCTAACGAAAAAATATGTTTCATTGTGTTTGTTATTAAATTATTGTAGGCTTACATTAAATATATTTAGTTGGATTAGGCTCAATTAAATTGCGCTTGTTTTGATAAGGTTAGGTAAGTTTCCTAAGGTTCTTTTGGTACAAAATCATTGATTGTTATATTAACATAAATGAAAAGATATATATTTAAATGTATGAAAGAAAATTTTAGAAAAGACTTAATTATAAATGAGTTCTTGCGAATTGACCAATTTTACCTATTCGGCACGACATATGCTGAACAAGTCACATGGGGATCGAAATCTTTGGTACTTGTGCGTCGTCACGAGCAATGCAATGTAGCACAACAGCAACACATATGAGGGAAAATTCTCTGAAGCAAGGCAGAAGGTAACAGTGGTAACCCATGTGACACTTGATAGACGAGAGCATAAAATGTATTTTAAGAGGGAACGAAAGAGAATACCTTGGCGTTTCCCATTATGTTACTCTATACAGGGTATGAGGAGTGAAGGCGCTAAGAGTATTCGCTCTTGAATTACGTTACCCTCTACAGAGTGAGAAGTGTGAAACTCTACCCACCAGGCAACAAAGTTATGTGATACGGGAACACAGCTTGTAATTTACCTACACTTCATTGCTTATAAAATAATACTTTCAGCTCACATATGTCCTCAGTGGATATTTAGAATATGTTCACCACTAGTGTTTGTATTGCTTTTGTACAAGTTTTGAATAGCTTTCATACAGCTTTCATACAGCTTTCGTACAGCTTTCATACAGTTTTCGTACAGCTTTCATACAGCTTTCGTACAGCTTTCATACAGTTTTCGTACAGCTTTCATACAGTTTTCGTACAGCTTTCATACAGCTTTCGTACAGCTTTCATACAGCTTTCAAAACCTTTCATGCAGATATAATACATCTTTTAATCAACTTTCATGTAGATTTCACATTGCTTTAATATACGTCGACTCGTAAATATTTATGGCATCCATTGATTTGCATATAAAATATTCATTTTATTCTCCAGTCGATATCACTAATACAATTTCTCACATCAATAAGCATAGTATTAGAATCCTGGGCAGGTTGACTACTGTACTGATACTGTCTTAAATATCAAATTCAGGCTACTTCGTCTCTGTTCTAATTTAAAACTGCCACAGTTATTACATATTATACCTGCACTATTGTAATGGATTCCGCACTGGGAATCACACTGACAGAGTTGTATGCGGATTGTGATAACAGTGTTTCCACAATAATGTTTTACTACCAGAGGTGAACCTGAGTACTTAAACACTCGATGTACTGCATATTAAGGAAGGTGAAATATTAATCATTAAAACTATACTTACAAATGGCTTATTATACTAGGGGATATATGTATCTCAACTCAGGAATAAAACGGTGCTTATTAGTGGGCAAAACCCAGTGATCCCCCTCTTGTCTGTAATACTTAAACATTATTGTGCATTTACAAGCGACGATGATGGAGTGAAAAATTTATATATTATGGACAATGTGTAGGAACATGTTTGACATCTATGAAATATATGAGATCACAGGATCCACTAACCACGACACCCAAAATATCCTATCCAAGATAGATAAAACCTTGAAAACCAGTAGTCAACACCTTAATGGACGAGAGAAAACGTGGAACACCAATAGCTGCCATCGGACACCATAAGGTGGACACACAGAGGACCTAAACCCACAGCAAAATCTCAGTTACAGTGCTTGGCAGCGTAGTTCAATGTGATGGTGTATAGATAGCCAACAGCGTAGAATGATCTATAGTCAAGCTTTGGGCAGGAAGCTATCATGATAGGAATATCCTGAAACTATCCACAAGATATAACTATGGACCCTACATAAGATCCTTGTGAGGAAACAAACCCACCGGAACACTAGTGCACACACACACTGACTCACCGCCAGAGATGTGTAAGGGTATACAAAAGCATATAAGAACTCTCATAAGCGAAGGGAAGAGAAGAGTCAGCCAGCCAGCAGCTGAACTTCCAGGGTGAACCAGTCTCAACAGCCAATAGGCACAGAGAGGAGTCAGGCTTCCTCTCTAGACAGTTTCTAAAAATTTCTGAGATGGCGTGGATGAACGATAATAATAGAAACGTCGTTTACTCACATATAAGAGTAAAGCTAAATTATATACAGCAATGAATACTGGCACTCGGACGTGACACAAGTGAGAAGACCACGCCTCCCTAGTGAGCTCAACCAATAGGAACAACACAGACGGCATCAGTGAGCCTAACCAGTAGTCATGTCCTCACCTTCATCTAAATAAATTATGTAAAATAAAGTACAGAGATTCTACACACACAAAAAAAAATTTACTAATAACATAAACAATACTACTGTAATTCCTGCATAAAATAACAAGAACATATTTTTTTTTTAATACTTAGTAAACATATCTTGTGCACGGAATAAATACTACAATTTCAATAATAACACAAAAATACAAAATATAGCAAGCTGTAATATTTAATATTAACAAATGCTTTTACTAACATTATCAGTTTTAACACTAACCTGCCTAGTTTACAGAAAAATGTCTAAGTGTTTGTAGGTCAGTTTCCACGTATATAAAATTTCTTCAAGATTTTATAACTGTACCATGAATGCTAAATTGTTTAAGAATTATTTTTTTAATTTTTTTCATATGTTACTAATAAAATTTTTGAGTGCAAGTGGTTCTTTATTTTCCGTATCGTAAAAAGTGTAACCTGCGATTCTCGATTATCTAATATAAACAGCTTTTGAACTTGTTCTTTTTATTTACTTCATCTGTGACCTTTACCTGGAGTTTACCTGGAGAGAGTTTCGGGGGTCAACGCCCCCGCGGCCGGGTCTGTGACCAGGCCTCCTGGTGGATCAGCCCCTGATAAACCAGGCTGTTGCTGCTACAATACATAGTTCTCGAGAACATGGAAGAACATCTGTTGTTCATCTGTCTTATGGTGCGATAATTAGTGTACATTATAATGTCTTTCTAGAGGGAATTCAGTCCTTCCTATGAATTAAAACATCTAGAAATATTTAAAAGTAATTTTGTTAAAATTTCATAGGATATTTTATAGAGTTATATTTTTAACTGAAAAGTAGCGTCTAAATATCTGTTATTTGGTTATATATATTATATATATATTATATATATATATATATATATATATATATATATATATATATATATATATATATATATATATATATATAATAATAATAATAATAATAATAATAATAGTGGACATAGGAACAGTTATTTGTAGGTTTTCTGTAAATTTTAAATTTGAATTCATTATTACCCTTAATAATTAAAACATCTAGAAAACCTACATACAGAAAACCTACAAATAACTGTTCCTATGTCCACTATTATTCCTCGCATCAAGATAGAGTCAAACTGTCTGTTTTCTCATCAATGTTTTTGAGAGCTTTACGAATTTGTAGTCATGAGTTCATAGATGAGGAAATATCCAAAATTTATGAAATAGGTAATGATTTAAAATACCCAAGAAATGTAATTGATAAATCTTTCAAAGTTGCTAGAAATACTTTTTACAATCCAAAAAGGGACAACCAGCCTTATTCTACTAAAAATATGTTGGTTCTCCCTTACCATGAAAACTTAGTTGATATGCCTTCTCTTCTTAAGACTTTTAATATTAAAGTTGTATTCAAAAATCTTGATACAGTAAAAAAAACTTTTGATAAAGAATTCCCCCAAAATGCTGATGGATGTGTCTATAAGATTCCTTGTAAAATTTGCGATAAAGTTTATTACGGTCAAACTGGTAAAAATCTCGAACTAAGATTAAAACAACATAAATATAGCATTAGAACTGGACAAGATTCCAATGCTCTATTTATTCATGTAAGAGATTTTAACCATCCAATTGATTTTCAAAAAGATGAGAAAGTAGTATCAAGCAAGTCCATGGTCGACAGGAATATAATTGAATCTTGTTTCATAAAAAGCAGTTTTGACAATAATATGAATATTTCCTTTGGTTTATATAAATTAGATCCATTTATAATTAATAGAATTTGGGAAGAATTTAATAATACACTGGACAAATAATAATTTTTAAATTTTCTTGGGTAGAATAGTTTGTGGGTGAGTTGTGCAAAGGACCTATCCAGTTGGGTCGGCGCGCGTCAGGTGTTTAACCGTTGTGGGATCTGATAGTGAGGTGTTGGCCAGACCCCTTATATAGCTTCTTTGGATGCTTTAATTTCATAGTTCCTTGATAATGTGAGTAGTCAAGAAAGCGCTTAGAATTTCTCTATTCTTTCAGAGTGGTTGTTTTGCATATTCTGAAATCACCTGTTTACTGTGATCTTATTGCATATATATATATATATATATATATATATATATATATATATATATATATATATATATATATATATATATATATATATATATATATATGTCGTGCCGAATAAGTATAAGTCGATTTAATACTAGGTGGGGAAGCTATTTTTAGTGGCAGAAAGATACATATAGACAGACAGACACAGACACAGGCACACACACACACACACACACACACACACACACACACACACACACACACACACACACACACACACACACACACACACACACACACGAGGGGGAGGGATGTATAAGGGATGTGGGGGTATCGAGGCGGATATTACTCCGTTTAGGTTGAAGGCAATATAGGGAGAAAAACCTGGGTGGTAGCATTATTGGACGCAGGGCTCTTATAAGGACGAGCGTCAGCCTACATAAACGGTAGACTTGATCCGCTGGGTGCATTGTGAGCCCCAGTACCTCCAGTACCACTACTGCTTCCCTAACACTAACATAATGCATGGAGAATGTCACACTTTATCCACTGCCCCAGTACCTCCATTACCAATCACCTCCACCACCACTAGTACCCTTCACCACTGTTAACACAGGAAACATATATAGGAAGATATAAAGCCACTGCAAACTCCAGAACTAGAGAATATACACACCGACGAGTATGTCTCTCAGAGAGCATATTCTGAATAGTTACCTTAAATTCTATTTAAGAATTCTTGGCTGGTGGTGAACAAGTGACATGCAGCCTTACTAACTCTCAGATAGTCAATGCATCGACAGGTAGCCTGTGGCACAACAGAGGAGTAGGGGCAGAAGAGTCGCAGGGTAAAGTCACAAGACGTGGTGTAAGGTCATAAGACGTGGTGTAAGGTCACAAAATGTGGAGAAATGTCACAAGACGTTGTGAAATGTCACAAGACGGGGAGAAATGTCACAAGACTTGGTGTAATGTCACAAGACTTGGTGTAATGTCACAAGATGTGGAGTAATGTCAAAAGATGTGGAGTAATGTCACAAGATGTGGAGTAATGTCACAAGACGTGGAGTAATGTCACAAGACGTGGAGTAATGTCACAAGATGTGGAGTAATGTCACAAGATGTGGAGTAATGTCACAAGACGTGGAGTAATGTCACAAGACGTGGAGTAATGTCACATGACGTGGAGTATGTCACAAGACGTAGTGTAATGTCACAAGACGTGGAGGAATGTCACAAGACGTGGAGTAATGTCACAGACGTGGAGCAAATGTCACAAACGTGGAGCAATGTCACAAGGACGGGGGAGTAATGTCACAAGACGTGAAGTAATTTTCACAAGACCTGGGAGTAATGTCACAAGATGTGTAGTAATATCAAAAGATGTGGAGCAATGTCAAAAGATGTGGAGTAATTTGTCACAACTGGGGAGAAAATGTCACAAGATGTGGAGTAATGTCACAAGATGTGGATTAATGTCAACAAGACGTGGAATTTAATGTCACAGACGTGCAGTAATGTCACAAGATTTGCAGTAATTCACAAGATGTGGAGTAATGTCACAAGATGTGGGAGTAATGTCACAAGATGTGGAGAATGTCACAAGATGTGGGGGGTAATGTCACAAGATGTGGAGTAATGTCACAAGACGTGGGTAATGTCACAAGACGTGGATTTAATGTACAAGATGTGGAGTAATGTCCAAGATGGGGGAGTAATGTCACAAGATGTGGTGTAATGTCACAAGACGTGAAGAAAATGTCACAAGATGAGGAGTAATGTCACAAGACGTGGAGTTAAGGTAAAAAGACGTGGAGAAATGTCGCAAGATGTGGAGTAAGGTCACAAGACGTGGAGTAATAATAATAATAATAATAGTGGACATAGGAACAGTTATTTGTAGGTTTTCTGTAAATTTTAAATTTGAATTCATTATTCCCCTTAATAATTTAAAACATCTAGAAAAAAACAAACATACAGAAAACCTACAAATAATGTTCCTATGCCACTTTTTATTCCCTCGCATCAAGATAGAGTCAAACTGTCTGTTTTCTCATCAATGTTTTTGAGAGCTTTACGAATTTGTAGTCATGAGTTCATAGATGAGGAAATATCCAAAATTTATGAAATAGGTAATGATTTAAAATACCCAAGAAATGTAATTGATAAATCTTTCAAAGTTGCTAGAAATACTTTTTACAATCCAAAAAGGGAAAACCCAGCCTTATTCTACTAAAAATATGTTGGTTCTCCCTTACCATGAAAACTTAGTTGATATGCCTTCTCTTCTTAAGACTTTTAATATTAAAGTTGTATTCAAAAATCTTGATACAGTAAAAAAAACTTTTGATAAAGAATTCCCCCCAAAATGCTGATGGATGTGTCTATAAGATTCCTTGTAAAATTTGCGATAAAGTTTATTACGGTCAAACTGGTAAAAATCTCGAACTAAGATTAAAACAACATAAATATAGCATTAGAACTGGACAAGATTCCAATGCTCTATTTATTCATGTAAGAGATTTTAACCATCCAATTGATTTTCAAAAAGATGAGAAAGTAGTATCAAGCAAGTCCATGGTCGACAGGAATATAATTGAATCTTGTTTCATAAAAAGCAGTTTTGACAATAATATGAATATTTCCTTTGGTTTATATAAATTAGATCCATTTATAATTAATAGAATTTGGGAAGAATTTAATAATACACTGGACAAATAATAATTTTTAAATTTTCTTGGGTAGAATAGTTTGTGGGTGAGTTGTGCAAAGGACCTATCCAGTTGGGTCGGCGCGCGTCAGGTGTTTAACCGTTGTGGGATCTGATAGTGAGGTGTTGGCCAGACCCCTTATATAGCTTCTTTGGATGCTTTAATTTCATAGTTCCTGATTTAAAGTGAGTAGTCAAGAAAGCGCTTAGAATTTCTCTATTCTTTCAGAGTGGTTGTTTTGCATATTCTGAAATCACCTGTTTACTGTGATCTTATTGAATATATAATTATATATATATATATATATTATATATATATATAATATATATATATATATTATATATATATATATATATATATATATATATATATATGTCGTGCCGAATAAGTATAAGTCGATTTAATACTAGGTGGGGAAGCTATTTTTAGTGGCAGAAAGATACATTTTAGACAGACAGACACAGACACAGGCACCACACACACACACACACACACACACACACACACACACACACACACACACACACACACACACACACACACACACACACACACACACGAGGGGGAGGGATGTATAAGGGATGTGGGGGTATCGAGGCGGATATTACTCCGTTTAGGTTGAAGGCAATATAGGGAGAAAAACCTGGGTGGTAGCATTATTGGACGCAGGGCTCTTATAAGGACGAGCGTCAGCCTACATAAACGGTAGACTTGATCCGCTGGGTGCATTGTGAGCCCCAGTACCTCCAGTACCACTACTGCTTCCCTAACACTAACATAATGCATGGAGAATGTCACACTTTATCCACTGCCCCAGTACCTCCATTACCAATCACCTCCACCACCACTAGTACCCTTCACCACTGTTAACACAGGAAACATATATAGGAAGATATAAAGCCACTGCAAACTCCAGAACTAGAGAATATACACACCGACGAGTATGTCTCTCAGAGAGCATATTCTGAATAGTTACCTTAAATTCTATTTAAGAATTCTTGGCTGGTGGTGAACAAGTGACATGCAGCCTTACTAACTCTCAGATAGTCAATGCATCGACAGGTAGCCTGTGGCACAACAGAGGAGTAGGGGCAGAAGAGTCGCAGGGTAAAGTCACAAGACGTGGTGTAAGGTCATAAGACGTGGTTTTAAGGTCACAAAATGTGGAGAAATGTCACAAGACGTTGTGAAATGTCACAAGACGGGGAGAAATGTCACAAGACTTGGTGTAATGTCACAAGACTTGGTGTAATGTCACAAGATGTGGAGTAATGTCAAAAGATGTGGAGTAATGTCACAAGATGTGGAGTAATGTCACAAGACGTGGAGTAATGTCACAAGACGTGGAGTAATGTCACAAGATGTGGAGTAATGTCACAAGATGTGGAGTAATGTCACAAGACGTGGAGTAATGTCACAAGACGTGGAGTAATGTCACATGACGTGGAGTAATGTCACAAGACGTAGTGTAATGTCACAAGACGTGGAGGAATGTCACAAGACGTGGAGTAATGTCACAAGACGTGGAGCAATGTCACAAGACGTGGAGCAATGTCACAAGACGTGGAGTAATGTCACAAGACGTGAAGTAATGTCACAAGACCTGGAGTAATGTCACAAGATGTGTAGTAATATCAAAAGATGTGGAGCAATGTCAAAAGATGTGGAGTAATGTCACAACATGTGGAGTAATGTCACAAGATGTGGAGTAATGTCACAAGATGTGGAGTAATGTCACAAGACGTGGAGTAATGTCACAAGACGTGCAGTAATGTCACAAGATTTGCAGTAATGTCACAAGATGTGGAGTAATGTCACAAGATGTGGAGTAATGTCACAAGATGTGGAGTAATGTCACAAGATGTGGGGGTAATGTCACAAGATGTGGAGTAATGTCACAAGACGTGGAGTAATGTCACAAGACGTGGAGTAATGTCACAAGATGTGGAGTAATGTCACAAGATGTGGAGTAATGTCACAAGATGTGGTGTAATGTCACAAGACGTGAAGTAATGTCACAAGATGAGGAGTAATGTCACAAGACGTGGAGTAAGGTCACAAGACGTGGAGTAATGTCGCAAGATGTGGAGTAAGGTCACAAGACGTGGAGTAATGTCACAAGATGTGGAGTAATGTCACAAGATGTGGAGTAATGTCACAAGACGTGAAGTAATGTCACAAGATGAGGAATAATGTCACAAGTCGTGGAGTAAGGTCACAAGACGTGGAGTAATGTCACAAGATGTGGAGTAAGGTCACAAGACGTGGAGCAATGTCACAAGATGTGGAGTAATGTCACAAGATGTGGAGCAATGTCAAAAGATGTGGAATAATGTCACAAGATGTGGAGTAATGTCACAAGATGTGGAGTAATGTCACAAGATGTGGAGCAATATCACAAGACGTGGAGTAATGTCACAAGACGTGGAGTAATGTCACAAGACGTGGAGTAATGTCACAAGAAGTGCAGTAATGTCACAAGACGTGGAGTAATCCCACAAGATGTGGAGTAATGTTACAAGATGGAGAGTAATGTCACAGGACGTGGAGTAATTTCACAAGATGTGGAGCAATGTCACAAGATGTGGAGTAATGTCACAAGATGTGGGGCAATGTCACAAGATGTGGAGTAATGTCACAAGATGTGGAGTAATGTCACAAGATGTGGAGTAATGTCACAAGATGTGGAGTAATGTCACAAGATGTGGAGTAATGTCACAAGATGTGGAGTAATGTCACAAGATGTGGAGTAATGTCACAAGATGTGGAGTAATGTTACAAGATGTGGAGTAATGTCACAAGACGTGGAGTAATGTCACAAGATGTGGAGTAATGTCACAAGACGTGGAATAATGTCACAAGACGTGGAGTAAGGTCACAAGACGTGGAGTAATGTTACAAGATATGGAGTAATGTCACAAGACGTGGAGTAATGTCACAAGATGTGGAGTAATGTCACAAGATGTGGAGTAATGTCACAAGACGTGGAGTAATGTCACAAGATGTGGAGTAATGTCACAAGATGTGGAGTAATGTCACAAGATGTGGAGCAATATCACAAGATGTGGAGTAATGTCACAAGACGTGGAGTAATGTCACAAGAAGTGCAGTAATGTCACAAGACGTGGAGTAATGTCGCAAGACGTGGAGTAATGTCACAATAAGTGCAGTAATGTCACAAGACTTGGAGTAATGCCACAAGATGTGGAGTAATGTTACAAGATGGGGAGTAATGTCACAGGACGTGGAGTAATTTCAAAAGATGTGGAGTAATGTCACAAGATGTGGAGTAATATCACACGACGTGGAGTAATGTCACAAGACGTGGAGTAATGTCACAACACGTGCAGTAATGTCACAAGATGTGGAGTAATGTCACAAGATGTATGTGGAGTAATGTCACAAGATTTGGAGTAATGTCACAAGATGTGGAGTAATGTCACAAGATGTGGAGTAAGGTCACAAGATGTGGAGTAATGTCACAAGACGTGGAGTAATGTCACAAGATGTGGAGTAATGTTACAAGATGGGGAGTAATATCACAGGACGTGGAGTAATGTCACAAGATGTGGAGTAATGTCACAAGACGTGGAGTAATGTCACAAGACGTGGAGTAATGTCACAATATGTGGAGTAACGTTACTAGATGGGGAGTAATGTCACAGGACGTGGAGTAATTTCACAAGATGTGGAGTAATGTCACAAGATGTGGAGTAATGTTACAAGATGTGGAGTAATGTCACAAGACGTGGAGTAATGTCACAAGATGAGGAGTAATGTCACAAGATGTGGAGTAATGTCACAAGATGTGGAGTAATGTCACAAGACGTGGAGTAATGTCACAAGATGTGGAGTAATGTCACAAGACGTGGAGTAATGTCACAAGATGTGGAGTAATGTCACAAGATGTGGAGTAATGTCACAAGATGTGGAGTAATGTCACAAGAAGTGGGATAATGTCACAAGGTGTGGAGTAATGTCACAAGATGTGGAGTAATGTCACAAGATGTGGAGTAATGTCACAAGATGTGGAGTAATGTCACAAGAAGTGGAGTAATGTCACAAGGTGTGGAGTAATGTCACAAGATGTGGAGTAATGTCACAAGATGTGGAGTAATGTCACAAGATGTGGTGTAATGTTACAAGATGTGGAGTAATGTCACAAGACGTGGAGTAATGTCACAAGATGTGGAGTAATGTCACAAGATGTGGAGTAATGTCACAAGACGTGGAGTAATGTCACAAGATGTGGAGTAATGTCACAAGATGTGGAGTAATGTCACAAGATGTGGAGTAATGTCACAAGATGTGGAGTAATGTCACAAGATGTATGTGGAGTAATGTCACAAGATGTGGAGTAATGTCACAAGATGTATGTGGAGTAATGTCACAAGATGTGGAGTAATGTCACAAGATGTGGAGTAATGTCACAAGATGTGGAGGAATATCACAAGATGTGGAGTAATGTCACAAGACGTGAAGTAATGTCACAAGACGTGGAGTAATGTCACAAGATGTGGAGTAATGTCACAAGATGTATGTGGAGTAATGTCACAAGATGTTGAGTAATGTCACAAGATGTGGAGTAATGTCACAAGATGTGGAGTAATGTCACAAGATGTATGTGGAGTAATGTCAAAAGATGTGGAGTAATGTCACAAGATGTGGAGTAATGTCACAAGATGTGGAGTAATGTCACAAGATGTATATGGAGTAATGTCACAAGATGTGGAGTAATGTCACAAGATGTAGAGTAATGTCACAAGATGTGGAGTAATGTCACAAGACGTGGAGTAATGTCACAAGATGTATGTGGAGTAATGTCACAAGATGTGGAGTAATGTCACAAGATGTATGTGGAGTAATGTCACAAGATGTGGAGTAATGTCACAAGATGTATGTGGAGCAATGTCACAAGATGTGGAGTAATGTCAGAAGATGTGGAGTAATGTCACAAGATGTGGAGTAATGTCACAGGATGTGGAGCAATATCACAAGACGTGGAGTAATGTCACAAGACGTGGAGTAATGTCACAAGACGTGGAGTAATGTCACAAGAAGTGCAGTAATGTCACAAGACGTGGAGTAATCCCACAAGATGTGGAGTAATGTTACAAGATGGGGAGTAATGTCACAGGACGTGGAGTAATTTCACAAGATGTGGAGTAATGTCACAAGATGTGGAGTAATGTCACAAGATGTGGGGCAATGTCACAAGATGTGGAGTAATGTCACAAGATGTGGAGTAATGTCACAAGATGTGGAGTAACGTCACAAGATGTGGAGTAATGTCACAAGATGTGGAGTAATGTCACAAGATGTGGAGTAATGTCACAAGATGTGGAGTAATGTCACAAGATGTGGAGTAATGTCACAAGATGTGGAGTAATGTCACAAGATGTGGAGTAATGTCACAAGGTGCGGAGTAATGTCACAAGATGTGGAGTAATGTCACAAGATGTGGAGTAATGTCACAAGATGTGGAGTAATGTCACAAGATGTGGAGTAATGTCACAAGATGTGGAGTAATGTCACAAGATGTGGAGTAATGTCACAAGATGTGGAGTAATGTCACAAGATGTGAAGTAAGGTCACAAGATGTGGAGTAATGTCACAAGATGTGGAGTAAGGTCACAAGATGTGGAGTAATGTCACAAGATGTGGAGTAATGTCACAAGATGTGGAGTAATGTCACAAGATGTGGAGTAATGTCACAAGATGTGGAGTAATGTCACAAGATGTGGAGTAATGTCACAAGATGTATGTGGAGTAATGTCACAAGATGTGGAGTAATGTCACAAGATGTGGAGTAACGTCACAAGATGTGGAGTAATGTCACAAGATGTGGAGTAATGTCACAAGATGTGGAGTAACGTCACAAGATGTGGAGTAATGTCACAAGATGTGGAGTAATGTCACAAGACGTGGAGTAATGTCACAAGATGTTGAGTAATGTCACAAGATGTGGAGTAATGTCACAAGATGTGGAGTAATGTCACAAGATGTATGTGGAGTAATGTCACAAGATGTATGTGGAGTAATGTCACAAGATGTGGAGTAATGTCACAAGATGTGGAGTAACGTCACAAGATGTGGAGTAATGTCACAAGATGTGGAGTAATGTCACAAGATGTGGAGTAACGTCACAAGATGTGGAGTAATGTCACAAGATGTGGAGTAATGTCACAAGACGTGGAGTAATGTCACAAGATGTTGAGTAATGTCACAAGATGTGGAGTAATGTCACAAGATGTGGAGTAAGGTCACAAGATGTGGAGTAATGTCACAAGATGTGGAGTAAGGTCACAAGATGTGGAGTAATGTCACAAGATGTGGAGTAATGTCACAAGATGTGGAGTAAGGTCACAAGATGTGGAGTAATGTCACAAGATGTGGAGTAATGTCACAAGATGTGGAGTAAGGTCACAAGATTGTGGAGTAATGTCACAAGATGTGGGAGTAAAGGGCACAAGATGTGGAGTAATGTCACAAGATGTGGAGTAATGTCACAAGATGTGGGGTAAGGTCACAAGATGTGGAGTAATGTCACAAGATGTGGAGTAATGTCACAAGATGTGGAGTAAGGTCACAAGATGTTGAGTAATGTCACAAGATGTGGAGTAATGTCACAAGATGTGGAGTAAGGTCACAAGATGTGGAGTAAGGTCACAAGATGTGGAGTAAGGTCACAAGATGTGGAGTAATGTCACAAGATGTGGAGTAATGTCACAAGATGTGGAGTAAGGTCACAAGATGTGGAGTAAGGTCAAAGCTTCAATTACATAACATCCATAAGAGTCCTGTTTCTCCCTGTAATGTGCCGATGTTTACTATTTTCTTACTACAAAACACTCTTGAAACCTCGCTGGTCTTTATTATGTCTTATTTGGCTACAATAAAGTCTTATTCTGTTATAAAAAAAAGTCTTAGGGCGAAATAAGTCTCACGCTACTTAAAGCTCTACACTGGCACAAGGAAGTCTTATTCTGCTCTAATAAAGTCTTATGGAAGAGGTTTACAGTGATGTAGCTGGTGTGTTTGTCCGCCTGCACCAACATACAAATATGCTCATTACTGCCTCTGAGGCTTCCTGAGAGGAAGACTCAGTCTTCCCGCGATTCTTAGTCTTCGTGAGAGGAAGACTCAGTCTTCCCGCGATTCTTAGTCTTCCTGAGAGGAAGACTCAGTCTTCCCGCGATTCTTAGTCTTCTTGAGAGGAAGACTAATATGAATTGGTGTATAACTGCAAACACTATTCACTAATTCATTCTAGGAAAGATCTATAATATATAAAGCATTTCTGTCTTAACAAGCAAGATCAACTCTCTAACATTCTCAACTTAGACCCACAACACCATGACAACACCATGATAATGGTGCAAGATCGATAGAAATGTCCTAAATGTCCTTTAAACGTCGATTGAGAAATGTTCCAGCCATGGTAGTGTTACTTTCATTCTTCATAATTTAGGAGAGTTTTGAAAATTTTGATATTAGATACAGTTATAGCGTCCTTGTAAAATAAACATTTTAAACAAAATATTCGCAAAAATATTCTTAATAGTTATTAATACGAATCAATTTTGTTTCACAGAGGATCATTGAAAGACGTGGAGGGTGACCATGTTTCCTGGATACCAAGAACATATTTCATGAGGAAAATTGCTCAAATTGTTTGCCAAGTTAATTAAAAAGATGTACCCAGCGGCCGTGTTGTAAAATAGGTCCGTCAGACCTCTTAACAACCCGCTACTGGTGGTCCTGGTTACCCACATTTTCACGCTTTTTCCTCCTGCCTAATTTTATGGTTAGCTTCATTATTGCATAGACTTCGTGGTATGTGGACTGTAAGTAATTTAACACGACTGGCTTTATTTGCAATGTGAATTTTGTATGGACACAGTGACCATCAGCTGGCTAGCAATAACCTTTATTATCTATAAAAAATCTTATAAATTAATTAGCTTAGTTAAATCATACTAATCAGTAAATACAATAGGAAAAAATATTTAAGTAACTCTGATCCAATCAAATTATTTTCCTTAATTAATGTATATCATGACTAAGTATATAAATGACAATTTGTTAACCGAGGCCCAATGGCCATATAAATTATGCGTTTTATTAACCTACTCAGTGAATGCAGGAGGTGGAGTAACGCTGAGTTTAGTGTTTAAGGCAGAGTCAGTGTTCAACATTCTGTTAACTTCAGAAGGTATGATTATTATTATAACAATATCTGGTCTAAAGAGATGGTAACGAAGGACGTAAAAATCTTCGTTTTAAACAATCTAACTTGATTGAAAAAAAATTTACTCTCATGCAACATTTCCCCCCATTTTCATGGGTTTTTTCCCCCCCCCAAAAAAAAGGGAGATTTTCCTTTCCCCGGGTTTTAGATCTTATTGTTTGTTATGTACAAGGCCCAAAGGTGCTGTGGGGGAACCGGGGGGTAATGTAAATTTAAGTACTTCGCCGTATTTGTTCAATTTCATAATCAAGGATTTCCGAAGGGGTTAAATTTAGTAATCAGGTGTCAACAATCTAAACTAGTTAGCACTTAAGATGATCACATGTGTTGCTGCTGTGGGCCCTTGACAACTGTCAAATTTTTGTAGCAAAAGGGGCTTTACTGTGTTCTAATTTCTCCTGCTTCTGTTTCGGTGCTGTTTTCTACTTCTGCTGTCTATTCTTGCCAGTTTTTTTTTCCTGCGCTGCAGCTGTTGTCGTATTCCCCCTTCTTTTGCGGGAGTTGATCGTGCGACAGTATCCCCATGTGCTGCTATCTCCGCCTGTGATAGCAATAATGGGAGCACTGGACTATGGGGCCCAGGTGTGCCAGTTTAGTCTTCTTAGACCCCCCCCTTTATGTAATGTTCTTGTCCAGAGCGCCCTAACCACTGCCCCCTTGACTTTCTCTTCCCCTTCCCATCCCACCCTATCACTCTCCCCGCCTGTCTGTTCCTTCCTTCCTCTTCTCTTTTCTCTCTCTCTTCCTCTTCCTCCCCCTCCTCTCTCTCTCTCTTCTCTCTCTCTCTCTCTCTCTCTCTCTCTCTCTCTTCTCATCTTTCTGTCAGAGTATTTTTTTTTTGTGTGGGGTGAGAGAGAGAGAGAAAAAGGGAAGAGGGCACTCTTTCCCCTTTACGTGGGACTTTTTTTTTTTTTTTCCACCGTGTCTCGTCTGCACACTTTTGGGCATACAACACATTCCTGTGTGTCAAATGTTTTGATCGTGACTTGCTAGTGTCATGCATACCCCACCTGTGTGTCATTTCCCCCCCTCCTTGTATTTACCTGTGCCCCCACATTTTTCCTCTTGTACATCATTTTTGCACTTCCCCCCCTTTCCCTTTTACTTTTTGCTCTTCACTTATTTCTCTCCCTTTTACCTTGCCTGATTCTTTTCCCCCCTCCTTGTACCTTACCCGTGTCACTTATTCCTCTCGTTTTACTTATTCTGTCATTTCCTCTCTCTGTACCTTACTTCTGTCACTTTCCTTATTGTACCCTTTCCTTTTTACTTCTCCCCCCATCCTTGTACCCCACCGTGTCACTTCCCCACTCTCCTTGACCTTACCGTTTACTTTTTCTCTTTCCCCTTTCTACCGTGCACTCTCTTCTTTTTGTACCTACCCGTTCAATCTCCCTTACCTTCCCGTTCACTTACCCCTCCCGTACCCTTATTTGGGGATTTCCCCCTCCTTCTTTTTTTTCTTTTGGGGCACTTTTCCCTTTTCCTTTTACCTTTCCTGTATCTTTTTTTCCCCCTCCTTGTACCTTACCCCTGTCCTTCTCCCTCCCTTTTACCTTACCCGTGCCTTTTCCCCCCTCCTTGAACCTCAATTTGTCACTTTTTCTTACCTTACCTGGTCAATTTTCCCCCTCCCTTTTACCTTACCCGTGTCACTTATCCCTTTCCCTGTACCTTACCTGTTCAAATTTTCCCTTCCTTGTACCTTACCCGTGTCATTTTCCCCCTCCAAGTACCTCCTGTGTCACTTCTCCCTTCTTGTACCTTACCGTTCACTATACGTTCATCTTAAGTCAAATTAACGTTACTCAGTAAGCTGCAAAAGCAAACAGTTTTCATTCGCGAACTTACCTGGCTGGGTTTGGGTGCTGGCTTCCTGGTGGCTGGTTGGCTGGGGGCTTCCTGGGTGGCGGCTTCCTGCTGGCCAACTGGGGAATGCGGTTCCAAGAAAGTGTGGTTATTATTGCAAAAGGGGAAATTCCCCCATGCTATTTGTTTTTCTCCTCCTGAGAGACGTAATGAGTGTCGGGTGTCACAGGACTGCAAAGCGTAACAGCTCTAATAAAGCACGGAAAAGCGCTATACCTTTTCAGAGTGCCGGATCACACAGCTCGTCCACAACTCTATACAATAATAAAATGTGAAGAAGAAGAAGAAGAAAATTATTTCAACAAATCATAACTAGTAAAGCATTACAAGAATACACATCTAAAGTTTCTCTTTAAATGTTTCCACGGGCCTGTCTGGGACCGGGCCGCCAGGGGTAGGCCTCCAGGCATCAACAGCTAATAGACTTCAGCAAGGTCTCTAAAATCTCTACTGTGAAAAAAAAGAGTGCTTAAACTGGTTAGATAGGAGTCTAGGGCATGTTAAAGAGGTTTAATTGCATGCTACAGGCTGCAGAGCGAGAATAAGGATTCTCTGCAACAGATTACCGATTCCTATTGAAAAACGAGGGCCATATACCCATATCCTACCAAATTTTGTACAGCTTGCATGCTCATCTGTTGTGCGCCCTGGGACGGCCACTTAACCATTACACACGACTCTTCTCGACCCACAGTATCAAGGGTCTCAGCATCCGCCCGTTCATTACCTGGGTCCCCAACATATCCCAGGCACTAAGAGAAGCCCAGCGCCTTGTACCTAAGATGTAGACGAGCCAGCCACTCATGGACTTTCTGTGGAACATGAAGTGCTGTGGCAAAATGTGTCACAGTCTAAAGTACACACTAGAGTCAGAGTAAGTAAGTTTTTATTCAGGTACAGGAACACACAAATACAGTTACATAGATTATCATACTTCTTTTTTCACCATCCACTGCCCCGCTGTTATCCGTAACCTATTACTCATAGACTGTTAAAGAAAGTGGCAGCCCATGGCATTGGGGGAAAAGTGCTCTCGTGGATCGAGTCATGGCTCACTGACAGGAAGCAGAGAGTGTCCATAAATGGGGTTAAATCCGAGTGGGGATCTGTAACAAGTGGCGTTCCACAGGGATCAGTCTTGGGCCCGTTGTTGTTTATAATATATATCAATGATCTTGATGAGGGAATTACTAGTGATATGAGCAAATTCGCCGATGACACAAAGATAGGTAGGATAATTGATTCAAACGTAGATGTTAGGGAACTTCAGGAGGACTTAAACAAACTCTATTCTTGGTCAGAAAAGTGGCAGATGCAGTTCAATGTAGATAAGTGCAAGGTTCTGAAGCTTGGGAGTGCCCATAACCCTAGTACTTATAAATAAATGATGTAGAACTTAGCCATACAGATTGCGAAAGGACTTGGGGGTTATGGTGAGCAGCAACCTTAACCAAGACAGCAATGCCTAAGCTTTACTAATAAGGCAAATAGATTACTGGGATTTATATCAAGAAGTGTAAGCAACAGAAGTCCAGAGGTCATACTGCAGCTTTATACATCATTAGTAAGGCCTCACCTTGATTATGCAGCTCAGTTCTGGTCTCCGTATTACAAAAAGGACATAAATTCGTTAGAAAACATTCAGCGTAGGATGACTAAATTAATACATAGCATCAGAAATCTTCCTTATGAAGAAAGATGAGACTCTTAAGTTACATTCACTTGTTAGACGAAGAATGAGGGGAGACCTATCGAAGTGTATAAGTGGAAGATAGGTATTAATAAAGGGATATTAATAAGGTCTTGAGGATGTCTCTCCAAGAGAGAACCCGCAGTAATGGATTTAAATTAGATAAGTTTAGATTTAGAAAGGACATAGGAAAGTATTTGGGTTTTGGGAAATAGGGTAGTTTTATGAGTGGAACAGTCTACCTAGTTGGGTTATTGAGGCTAGGACTTTGGGTAGTTTCAAATCTAGGTTGGATAAGTACATGAGTGGGAAGGGTTGGATTTGAGTGGGACTTTCACATCAGAGCTTATTTCTTGGGTAGCATTGAAAATTGGGTTGGGTAAATGTTTTGTTAGTGGGATGAATTGTAAAGGACCTGCCTAGTATGGGCCAGCAGGCCTCCTGCAGTGTTCCTCCTTTCTTATGTTCTTATGTTCATCCATCTCCCTTTTGCCACCTGATGCCCTCGCTTCCTTCCTGCCCTGCAGCGCTGTATAGTCCTTGTGGCTTAGCGCTTCTTTTTTGATTATAATAATAAATCATACTTCTTCTTTCTTTCAACAAACCGGCCGTATCCCAACAAAAAGAAAAACAAAAGTTTCTCTTTTTAACTTTAGTAATATATACAGTAGAAGGGGTTACTAGCCCCTTGCTCCCGGCATTTTAGTCGCCTCTTACAACACGCATGGCTTACGGAGGAAGAATTCTGTTCCACTTCCCCATGGAGATAAGACGAAGTAAACAAGAACAAGAACTAGTAAGAAAATAGAAGAAAACCCAGAGGGGTGTGTATATATATGCTTGTACATGCAAGTGTAGTGTGACCTAAGTGCAAATGGAAGTAGCAAGACGTACCTGAAATATTGCATGTTTATAAGACAGAAGAAAGACACCAGCAATCCTACCATAATGTAAAACAATTACAGGCTTTCGTTGTACACTCACTTGACAGGACGGTAGTACCTTCCTGGGCGGTTGCTGTCTACCAACCTACTACCTAGTACCTAGATTATCATACATAGCAGCATATTTGTAGATTACCTAGGATAACCCAAAAAGTCAGACAAGTGACTTATTTCCATTGGGAGAAGCTTGTAATATGAGTTGACGGAGTTGTGGATGTTCACGAGATACAGTAGCAGCAGCAACAGCAGCAACAGCGGCAGCAGTAGCAGCAGCAACAGCAGCAGCAGCAACAGAAGTAACACCAGCAGCAGCAGCAGCAGCAGCAGCAGCAGCAGCAGCAGCAGCAGCAGCAGCAGCAGCAGCAGCAGCAGCAGCAGCAGCAGCAGCAACAGCAGCAGCCAGACTCAGCACTAACGAGGGGTGATGAGTCTCTGAATTCAATGTTAAAAATGAATTTACTCTGCGGTCATTGCATTTTCTTGATGCCCTGCCTCATTGCTCCAGCTCTGTGTTCTATTCGTCATGGCTGCCCTTCCCTGCTGCCCTGCCTCACCTTGCTGCCCTGCCCTACTGCCCTGCCTCACCTTGTTGCCCTGCCCTAATGCCCTGCCTCACCTTGCGCTCTGACCCACTGCCCTGCCTCACCTTGCTGCTCTGACCCACTGTCCTGCCTCACCTTGCTGCTCTGACCCACTGCCCTGCCTCACCTTGCTGCTATGACCCACTGCCCTGCCTCACCTTGCTGCTCTGACCCACTGCCCTGCCTCACCTTGCTGCTCTGACCCCTGCACTTGCCTCTGCCTGCTGCCTGACCCACTGCCCTGCCTCACCTTGCTGCTCTGACCCACTGCCCTGCCTCACCTTGCTGCTCTGACCCACTGCCGTGCCTCACCTTGCTGCTCTGGCCCACTGCCCTGCCTCACCTTGCTGCTCTGACCCACTGCCGTGCCTCACCTTGCTGCTCTGACCCACTGCCCTGCCTCACCTTGCTGCTCTGGCCCACTGCCCTGCCTCACCTTGCTGCTCTGACCCACTGCCGTGCCTCACCTTGCTGCTCTGGCCCACTGCCCTGCCTCACCTTGCTGCCCTATCCATGTATTGTTTCTATAGGTTTTCCTACATTCTCTCTTATCCCTAGAGAGTCTTGATCGCTTGAAATAATCCAGTAGAGTCAGAGGACAGGGGCAGCTGCCTCAGGAAATTAAGTGTAA
>NC_069418.1:47654225-47691725 GCF_026875155.1 Cherax quadricarinatus | reverse complement strand
TTAGCCACCATGTGGCTCCAAGTTCTCCCAATCGATCTCCTTGTGGTTAAAGTCACCCATGATCAGGAGCTTTGCATTGCATGCATGAGCTCTTCTGGCCACTGCAACCAGTGTGTCAGCCATCGCTCTATTGCTCTCGTCATACTCTTGTCTTGGCCTCCTGCTGTTCTGTGGTGGGTTATACATCACTGTAATTACCACCTTGGGACGTCCAGAGTGAATCGTTCTCACTATGTAATCACTTGCTTCTCCGCTGTCTCCTCTCTATAGCTTATCAAAATTCCATCGGTTTTTGATCAGCAGTACCACTTCTCTACCCCCCCTGTTCCCTCTGTCTTTCCTCAGGATCTGGTATCCCGTTGGAAAGATGGCATCTGTTATCATGCCTGTAAGCTTGGTTTCTGTGTGTGTGTGTGTGTGTGTGTGTGTGTGTGTGTGTGTGTGTGTGTGTGTGTGTGTGTGTGTGTGTGTGTGTGTGCGTGTGTGTGTGTGTGTGTGTGTGTGTGTGTGTGTGTGTGTGTGTGTGTACTCACCTATTTGTGGTTGCAGGGGTCGAGTCATAGCTCCTGGCCCCGCCTCTTCGCTGATTGCTACTAGGTCCTCTCTCTCCCTTCCCCATGAGCTTTATCATACCTCGCCTTAAAACTATGTATGGTTCCCGCCTCCACTACGTCACTTTCTAGGCTGTTCCACGGCCTGACTACTCTATGACTGAAGAAATACTTCCTAACATCCCTTTGATTCATCTGAGTCTTCAACTTCCAATTGTGACCTCTTGTGTCTGTGTCACTTCTCTGGAACATCCCGTCTTTGTCCACCTTGTCTATTCCGCGCAGTATTTTATATGTCGTTATCATGTCTCCCCTGACCCTCCTGTCCTCCAGTGTCGTCAGGCCGATTTCCCTCAACCTTTCTTCGTAGGATAATCCCCGTAGCTCTGGGACTAGTCTTGTTGCAAACCTTTGCACTTTCTCTAATTTCTTGACGTGCTTGACTAGGTGTGGATTCCAAACTGGTGCTGCATACTCCAGTATGGGCCTGACGTAAATGGTATACAGAGTCTTGAACGAATCCTTACTGAGGTATCGGAACGCTATCCGTAGGTTTGCCAGGCGCCCGTATGCTGCAGCAGTTATCTGATTGATGTGCGCCTCAGGAGATATGCTCGGTGTTATACTCACCCCCAGATCTTTTTTCTTGAGTGAGGTTTGCAGTCTTTGGCCATCTAAACTATATTGTGTCTGCGGTCTTCTTTGCCCTTCCCCAATCTTCATGACTTTGCACTTGGCAGAGTTAAACTCAAGGAGCCAGTTGCTGGACCAGGCTTGTAGCCTGTCCAGGTCTCTTTGTAGTCCTGCCTGATCCTCATCCGATTTGATTCTTCTCATTAACTTCACATCATCTGCAAACAAGGACACTTCTGAGTCTATCCCTTCCGTTATGTCGTTCACATATACCAAGAACAGCACAAGTCCTAGGACTGACCCCTGTGTGTGTGTGTGCGTGTGCGTGTGCGTGTGTGTGTGTGTGTGTGTGTGTGTGTGTGTGTGTGTGTGTGTGTGTGTGTGTGTGTGTGTGTGTGTGTGCGAGTGTGTGTGCGTGTGTGTGTGTGTGTCTTTAGTCTAGAGATATACGCTATAGAAACATATGCTATAGAGATATGCGAGATAGAGATATACAAGGCAGAGATATAAGAGATAGAGATATACAAGGCAGAGACATACGCGATAGAGGTACATGCTATAGAGATATTCACTAGAGATATACACGATAGACATGATAAAATAGACACATGTGCAACTCTTGGGTATCTTTATTGAGGAAACGTTTCGCCACACAGTGGCTTCATCAGTCCATACAAAGGAGAATCTTGAAGAACAGGAGGAGAATGAGGTAATCAGTCCCTCAACCTTGAGTCGATGTGGTCAGTCCATCAATCTTGAATAGAATACGGCATACGTTCGGAGAAGGAGCTTATAAACCGTTGGCAGGAGAGGTGCAGCAGTCATAGGTGGTGTCACATTTGTTCACTGTGGAAGTAGGTCGTGCCCAAGAATTAGGCAAGCGAAGAATTCCCAAGTATTAAGATCCCAAGAAGTTGCAGTGTCTGACAGGTTAGTAGATGAATGGTTCAGAGAACCATGTCGGTTCTCTGAACCATTCATCTACAAACACGATAGACATATACGAGATAGAGATATACAACATAGAAATATACGCTATACAGATATACGCGATAGATATACGCAATAGAGATATGCAAGATAAAGATATACATGGAATATACATGAGGCTCAAGTCCCATCACACTCTTAATTTATTAGAGAGAGATATGGGAGACTAAATCCAGTGAAGAGGAAATAAGAGTGAAGAAAAAAGAACAAATCCTAGAACAAGAATTAATTGGGACCGTTTTGCTGTTAATATTTTTATTATTAATGGGGAGCGCTGAACCATAGGGGTTTAGCGCATAGACTAGAGGGAGGAGACCCGATACCCTGAACTCTGACTCGTCAGGCAAATGATGAGTGTTCACTTTTATGAACTTATGACTTGGTAAAGTTGTTTCCAAAGCGAAAGTTTGTTACATTTGAATACAAAAGAAACAATTACGAGAACAGTGTCAAGATCCGTAGTGCAGAGTGAGTCAGTTCAACCTGCGACCGCCACACTCTTACACTCTCATTATATTTTAAGGTTCGAGATTGTCGGGTGGGAAAGTATTTACTATGATACTGTTAACGGGATCTACGAGGGTAGAACGTACACTTTTTACGTCCTTATTTTACCTAACAAAAATGCAATTACAACCCCGATATAGCTCTAAGCTATTTCCATCTGCTCGGACCTCTGAAGAAATTCCTGGGATGACACGGTTTCCACACAGATGATACGATGACAACTGTTTGCCTATGGCTACGTAATCGGCAGAGAGAATTCTATGCTATAAGCATAAGCAAACTGGTTAACATGTTAGGATAATTCCCTCGCTAGGCTTAGTGATTACGTCGGAAGTAACCAGTGAACAAAATTCAGTATGGCTAAGCAGGACCTTGTGAAGAAGAAATGATGATTCGTATGTTGAATAAATCTTCAAAATATTTTTTGAAGAAAAGGTACCAGAATTATTCGAGAATAAATTACAATCAAACAAAATTACGGAATTAGTCACAGTCACGAAAACATTTTTCAAATCATATGTCACCATGTTAGCCTTTTCTAAACACAGTTGAATTGTGTGAGTACTTCCCTTCACAGACATACAGCGATGCATTTAAGTACTGCGTTTTTATACATGTACCACACATGCTGTCTTCTCTAGGAAACCTCTGCCAGTTGCTTGTAATGGCAGCTACAGCTGCTACAAGACTCTTTACCACGTGATATAGCTGGGAGTATTCTACACAAGTTTGAGATGAATATTTCATGTGTTTACTCACTAAGTTCTTGGCACTGGCTGGCTTCAGCATCTGGATAATAACCGCTACATCAGTTACTATGCTAGTTGTGACACAATCCTTTGCTTCATATTCAAACATCTTTTCCAAGGATTTCTTGATATCTCTTCTGTACCCAGTAGGAGGTTTCCTCCACCAGAGAATACGGGAGAATAAGTCTAATCCTTATGACGAATGGAATGTTCAAGGCTACAATTCCTTGTCTAACAACAGGTATAGAGACACGAATAAAGCTCTTCAGAGAATCCAACTAATGTTTTTCTCTAGTTGGTTATTTCTCTGAGAGGAAGCACTGAAAAGGACTTTCATTTCGATGAACAACATCACCAATGACTTGGTTATTTCCGTCTTCACATACTTCAGAGACTCAACTGAGGGAGGAACAGCATTCCGGCAATCTGTTTTGCCTAGGCAAACATTATCCATATTCTCAGCCTCAAATGGGGATACCTAGTTCATCCATCACGTGGACAAGAGAGCTAACATCGTTAATGAAGGAGGACTTCACACTTGGTGTCTGGTCATGATGATGTGTGACTAGCTGCCTTCCCAAGTGTTGGCAATTCCTTCAAATTCTATTGCACTAACAAGTAATAGTCAAACAACCATCGAACATCGAAGAGCACTGGGGTTGTCAGCGAGGCTTTATGAATGTAGAGGTTGGCTCTACGAATAAAGAAATTAGCTCTATGAATGCATAAGCAGGCTCTCTGAATGCAGAACGCGCCCATATAAATGCAGAAAGCTGACTATAGTCAGCGGAGACCCCCAGAATTGCAAATCTGAGCAAGGCGCTCAGGAATCTTAAAATAATGCTCAGAGCATTGCGTATACATATTTGACTTGAGCCACGAATACTCAGCGCCAGTAAAAAAATAAATATGCGGTGGTAGGAAAAAATACTCAAGCGGCTTTCAAGAGAAATCTCAAAATTCTTTCCTCGAAGCCATTTTAATTTACTTCTCCGAGGCAATGGCCCCTCATAATTCACGTGAGAAGTGGACTCACTCACACACACACACACACACACACACACACACACACACACACACACACACACACACACACACACACACACACACACACACACACATACACACACACACATACACACACACCATCTTTTATATATATATATATATATATATATATATATTATATATATATATATATATATATATATATATATTATGCAATAAGATCACAGTAAACAGGTGATTTTTAAAATATGCAAAACAACCACTGTGAAAGAGTAGTGAAATTCCAAGCGCTTTCGTGACTACTCACATTGTCAAGGAACTATGACATTGTGAGTAGCCACGAAAGCGCTTGGAATTTCACTAATCTTTCACAGTGGTTGTTTTGCATATATATATATATATATATATATATATATATATATATATATATATATATATATATATTATATAATATATATATATATATATATATGGGATATGTTATTTAATTGTGAATAGTTCATCTCTCAAGTGAAGTCTTATCTTTACATTGGATTTATTTGTGGTTGAATTCGCTGTCAATTTTTGTAACCTGTACAGGTGTGTGCATAAGTTTGAGTTTTATTACAATGGAGTGTGCGTACGCACACCTAACATAAAAATCTTATAAACTCGGGCGCCTTGAACGTCCTCGTCTCCGTCTCGGGAATATTAAGGCTGCACACTGTATATACATGCACATTTCCCTCGCCAGATACAAGACAGGACGCCACTGTTGCAAGATTTATGTCCAATGCAAATTTCTTGAGTCTTTTGTCAAGGGCCTGCACTTCACGTTGCACTAAATTTGCTGTTAGATCGACCGTAACACAACACAGGCTGTTGGATCCCTTTAACGGAGATATACTGAAGCAAATAAGTCACCAGTTTTCCTTTGAAGGAAACCTAACAAATCCAGAAACCTAACAAATCCAGATTATAAATATGCCCAGCATGGTCGGCATTATTAATTCAACTGATGTGACAGAAAATGTCCATTTGTGATCAAACGATGTGAATTTTAAATTACGTCGCGCTCGTCCAACAGTGTCATTTACCTCAGAATATTATAATATATTTACGTGAAGCGTTAAATTTGTGACAGTCATTCAGTGCAGGGTGCGGGAAAGGCTTGATCCTTTGTCCACTAATCACGAGACATGACACGCTACCCAACAGCAGCTGCCTGTGAATTTATTTAGTATCTACCGATTTCTGGAAAAGTTTAGAGGGGTTAAAGTGGCATATTTTTTTTCCTGTTTGAGACTGGTCCGGCTGCTGCCTCTTGTAATAACCCATAATATCACCTGCTCTAAATATACACTAAAATCCTACCTTCTACACGCATTCCGAAGATGAAGAAATAACTAAATGTTAGTTCTCGGCTTATTTTCAGCATAAAATATGAATTAAGATGTCCCATAGTGAGTTTGGCCACAGAGTTAATTTCATGTCGTACTACTGGGAAACACCTGGAGAACTAAACCTAATTTACTCTGTTATTGGCAGAAATGGAACTGAAGGTGGAAAATATAAAGATTAAAATCTTATTTAGTATTTTCTGCCAGTAACAGTTACCTGTTTGTGTCACAAGATATTAACACAAAGCAATGTCTCAGCCAGTATTAACTGATACAGGTTGTATCACCAGACATTACTGACACACAGCGAGGCCACAGTTGATACTGGTTGTGTCACCAGACATTACTGACACACAGCGAGGCCACAGTTGATACTGGTTGTATCACCAGACATTACTGACACACAGCGAGGCCACAGTTGATACTGGTTGTGTCACCAGACATTAATAACACACAGCGAGGCCACAACTGATACTGGTTGTATCACCAGACATTACTGACTCACAGCGAGGCCACAGTTGATACTGGTTGTGTCACCAGACATTAATAACACACAGCAAGGCCACAGCTGATACTGGTTGTGTCACCAGACATTAATGATACACAGCGAGGCCACAGTTGATGCTGATTGTGTCACCAGACATTAAACACACAGCGAGGCCACAGCTGATACTGGTTGTGTCACCAGACATTAATGATACACAGCGAGGCCACAGTTGATACTGGTTGTGTCACCAGACATTAATAACACACAGCGAGGCCACAGCTGATACTGGTTGTGTCACCAGACATTAATGAAACACAGCGAGGCCACAGTTGATGCTGATTGTGTCACCAGACATTAATAACACACAGCGAGGCCACAGCTGATACTGGTTGTGTCACCAGACATTAATGACACACAGCGAGGCCACAGTTGATACTGGTTGTGTCACCAGATATTAATGGCTCACAGCGAGGCCACAGCTGATATTGGTTGTGTCACCAGACATTACTGACACATGGTAAGGACGTAGTAATCACAGCGCCATAATTTGCAACATAGCCACGATAGTCCTGGCCTTTAATAGGAAAAATAAATCTGGAAAATATTCGTGGCTGAGAGGGACTAAGAGAGAAGTGTTCCCTCTTGCTTGCTTTAGCCTTCTTCGCAATCTTTCTTCTTGTACAGTTATCTCTTTCCTTTAGTTAATTCATCTTCTTTCTCATTCCTTCAGTTTAACATCTTTTCTCTTTCCTTCACAGTTATTACTTTTCTTATACCTCTGTGGCTCCTCTTCCTCTTTCCCTTCTTTGTATTCATCTTCTTCCTTCCTCCTTAAGCTATCTTCTTTCTTCCTCCTACAGTCCAACTCTCTTTTCTTCCTCCTTCACACTACTCTCATTTTTTTCTCCACAGTACTCTCCATTCTTCCTCCTTCACATCATTCTCCTTTCTTCCTCTTCCTCCATACCCTTCTCTTTTCCTCCTCCTCAATTACAGCAATTTATTTTTTTCCTTCTGAACAACCTTTCTCACCTCCTTCATTGTCTCTGCTGGTCTAAACACAGGCTTCACGCGTGTCCTTTGTTTAATGTCACCGACAAATGACTCTGATTACGTGTATCCCACTGACCTACTACTTTTTCAACACTAAAGAAGACACGCTATAGATACAGTTATACATAAAGCTGCTAGACATTGAACAAAGCTACTCTACTTCATGTTCTACGTTGAACAAAGCCACACCACTTATTCTAGACGGTGAACAAAACCACACTTCCTCCTGGGAGGAGCCGCACGTTAAATCCCATAAGTCTTAACGATACAACGTACCATCATTATGCGAGGCCGCAAATCTTCAATTGCTCTTCGTTGGAGACCGTGGCGATAAGTACTGTGTGGTGGTGATGGTGGAGGCTGTAATGGAGGAAGAATTGTAGGCGGATAGTGGAGGAAAGGGCATTAGAGGGATAAGAGATGGGAGAAAAGGAGCAGGACAGATGAAAGATAACATAAGAACATAAGAATGGAGGAACATTGCAGTAGGCCTACTGGCCTATACAAGACACGTCCTTCTCAAGATCAACCATGTGGTAGAAAGAAGCTGGTGGAGGAAGAGATGATGAAGGAAGAGACTGGTGGAGGAAGAGACTGGTGGAAGAAGAGACTGGTGGAGGAAGAGACTGGTGGAGGAAGAGGCTGGTAGAGGAAGAGACTGGTGGAGAAAGAGACTGGTGGAGGAAAAGGCTGGTGGGGGAAGAGACTGGTATGGAAGAGACTGGTGGAGGAAGAGACTGGTGGAAGAAAGACTGGTGGAGGAAAGAGACTGGTGGAGGAAGAGGCTGGTAGAGATGGACGGGAGGAAGAGACTGGTGGAGGAAGAGACTGGTGGAGGAAGAGAGGTGTGAGGAAGAGACTGTGGAAGAGACTGGTGAAACTGGAAGAGAGACTGGTGGAGGAAGAGACTGGTGGAGGAAGAGGCTTGTAGATGGAGGACTGGTGGAGAAAGACTGGTGGAGGAAGAGAGTGTGAAGGAAGAGACTGGTAATGGAAGTACCTGGTGGAGGAAGAGACTGGTGAAGAATAGGAGGTAGGAAAAAGCTATGGACAGAAGTAGTGAGGGTAATTGGAAGGAAGTACTCCTTGCAGCAGGACAGTAGGATCGAAACTCCGTACACTGAATACTTCGAGAACGAGACCTGGTTCGTATTGAACAGGCTGTTGTTGTTTAGATAATGTAGGAGGCAGGTGCCAGGCACTTCTTGTGGTCTTCCTCTTCATTTCATGCCAAGTTTGGCACTCGTGACCACACCATCTTTTTGATCTCCTTTCTTCCTATCTCCACCTTCTACAACATCTTTTCCTCTAACTTCTCCACTTCTATATTATTCTCCTCATTTTCCTAACACTGTCTCAGAACCAACACATTCTCTCCCCTCCCTCCTCCCTCTCTCTCTCTCTCTCTCTCTCTCTCTCTCTCTCTCTCTCTCTCTCTCTCTCTCTCTCTCTCTCTCTCTCTCTCTCTCTCTCTCTCTCTCTCTCTCTCCTCTCTCTCTCTCTCTCTCTCTCTCTCTCTCTCTCTCTCTCTCTCTCTCCTCTCTCTCTCTCTCTCTCTCTCTCTCTCTCTCTCTCTCTCTCTCTCTCTCGTTAAGGATCTCTAGCTTTATTGACAAGCTATTTACAGGTTAAGGATTCCTAACTTTATTGGCAAGCTAAGAGCTGTTACCTACAACAGCTCATTTCAAACTATTTTTATTGTTATGAGACATACAAGTAGGGCATTAAAATGGTATAGAATACCGACAGGTTGTTAGGTAAGACACATATGCAACAGTTAGGTATCTTTATTTCGAAACGTTTCGCCTACACAGTAGGCTTCTTCAGTCGAGTACAGAAAAGTTGATAGAAGCAGAAGAGACTTGAAGACGATATAATCAGTCCATCACCCTTAAAGTTTTGAGGTGGTCAGTCCCTCAGTTTGGAGAAGAGCATTGTTCCAAAGTTTGAAACAATATGGGGTTGAAGTGACAGGATGGAGCCTTATATAGCGCCAGGAGGTGAGACGTAGGTCACTAGAAGAGGTAAGAACTCAGATGTTGGGAGGTCAGGTCCCTCTCAAATCCAGCCGTTCTCACAAGGGTATCTTGGTACAGACCTGCAATCCACTTCTGCAACCTCCACTAGTGAGAACGGCTGGATTTGAGAGGGACCTGACCTCCCAACATCTGAGTTCTTACCTCTTCTAGTGACCTACGTCTCACCTCCTGGCGCTATATAAGGCTCCATCCTGTCACTTCAACTCCATATTGTTTCAAACTTTGGAACAATGCTCTTCTCCAGACTGAGGGACTGACCACCTCAAAACTTTAAGGGTGATGGACTGATTACATCGTCTTCAAGTCTCTTCTGCTTCTATCAACTTTTCTGTACTCGACTGAAGAAGCCTACTGTGTAGGCAAAACGTTTCGAAATAAAGATACCTAACTGTTGCATATGTGTCTTACCTAACATACAAGTAGGGAACAGGATGAAGTTGGAGCCAGCTGTGGGCCAGCATTTTCATTTGATCAACTGACTTTATCTCGTTGACATTATGTTGTACGAATGTGTTCCATACTCGAGTCATCCTGGGTATATATGATCTCAGATGGAGTGATGTTCTGGAGAAGGGTACAGCCAGAGTGAAGTTGCTGCTTTCTGCCCGTCTTGTGGCATAAAAGCTTGTTTCACGCTGTCCTCTCTCCCTCTCTCTCTCTCTCTCTCTCTCTCTCTCTCTCTCTCTCTCTCTCTCTCTCTCTCTCTCTCTCTCTCTCTCTCTCTCTTCTCTTCTCTCTCTTCTCTCTCTTTCTCTTCTCTCTCTCTCTCTTTCTTTCTCTTTCTCTCTCTCTTTCTTTCTTTTTTTTTTTACACAGGGTTTGACAAGGTTAAGGATCCCTAGCTTTAATGATAAGCTATTTACAAGTTAAGGATTCCTAACTTTATTGACAAGCTAAGAGCTGTTACCTACATCAGCTTATTTGAAAGCATTATTAATGTTTGAGCCATACAAGTAGGGAACAGGATGAAATTGGAGCCATCTGTGGGCCAGCATTTTCCTCTGATCAACTGACTTTATCTCATTGACATCATAATGCTGTACGAATGTGTTCCAGACTCGATTCATCCCGGGGATAAATGATCTCAAATTGAAGTTGCTGCTTTCTGCCCGTCTCGTGGTATTGAGGCTTGTTTCTCGCTGTCCTCGAAGTGGAGCCAAGTGTGGTACTTTGACAATGTTTGCCTTTTACACAACAGCAAGGCCACCCACATCCCTCCTGTGTTGAAGACTCTGCTGAATTGACAGATCAATCCAGGATGATTCCAGGCGAGAGATGAGGCGTCTTGCTCTGTTCTCTACTCTGTCAATCTATCGCAGATGAGCTGGGAGGGGGGGCAGACAAAGAAAGAAAGTGAAGCATACTCAAGGTGTGAGCATACTTGTGCCTCATACAGAATCTTTCTACCCCTACTGTCAAGCAGATGCGAGATACGTCGAAGTGCTATATGCTTCCTGGCTGCCTTTGCAAGATTTACAATGTGGTTTTTCATGGTCAGTTTGGAGTCAAATTTCACCCCAAGGATATCAACTTCTTCCCCAGGTACCACCACTCTCTCATTATACTTACTTCTGCTCCGGCATTACCATCACGGTGCCTAGAGATCATCATCATTTGTGTTTTCTTAGGTGCAAATGTTGCTTGCCATCGGTTCCCCCAAACTGATATAGATCTTAGCTGGTGACTGAAGTAGCTTAGAGCAGCTGGCACATATTCTCTTGGATAAGTAAATGTCAGTACAGTCATCTGCATGTGCATGGGATTCTGCAATGAGATGAAGAAGGTCATTGAAGTAGACATTCCATAACAATGGTCCCAGCACACTTCCTTGTGGAACACTTGCCCCAATAGGATGTCTTGCTGATTCTGTTCCATTGAGAACTACGATTAGAGATCTACCATGAAGGTAATTACTGAGGAGACATAGCGAATTCCCAGTGCTTGCAATTTTACCAAGAGTCCCTGGTGCCACACTTGGTCAAAAGCACCAGCAATGTCCAATTCTACCACGCAGCTGACTTTGGATTCATTCAGTGACTGGTGCCATTTAGTGGAGAGGTTTAACAACAGATCAGCAGCAGAGTAACCTTTTCTGAAGCCATATTGACGGTCATAAAGAATTGAGTAATACTCAAAATACTCTGTCATTTGTCTTGAGAATATTGTCTCAAGGATCTTACCAGTGATTGACAGGAGTGACACTGGTCTGTAGTTGCTGATTTCTGCTCTGCTCTTCTTTTTTGTGAACAGGGACTGCATTTGCCTCTTTCCACAGAGAAGGCCATTGACACTGTACTAAGCAGTGCTATAAGATGTGAGTTAGAGGTGCTGCTAGCTGGTTTGCGCATCTTCTCAGCAATCTTTGGGCTCAACTTGTCTGGGCCCACAGCATTTTCTTGATCAAGCGATTTAAGAAGGAAATACACCTCCTCCTGCCTTATTGTCACCACTGACAGTTTGGACACAATTCTTGCAGCTAGCCAAGGATGGTCCCTAGGTGGATCAGGAACTTTCGTTTTGGTAAAAAAGTGTTCGGCAAAGAGGTCCGCTTTCTCTTGACTACTAGTAGAGGTGGTCCCATCTTGTCGATTTAGAGGTGGAATGAGTTCATCAGGCAGATAGCCTTGTGTGTCCTTGACCAGGAACCACCAGGTTTTGGAGCCTACTTTACCTGGTGCTAGCTTTCTTTTTGTGTCCACCTCCCATTTAGCAATGGCCCACTTTTGAACTTCACCCATATGCCTACAGGCTTGCCTGTGCAAGTTCCTGTTATAGGTGGCAGGATGTCTCTTGTACTTAGCAGTAGCAGCCTCTCTGCAGCGATAGCAAAAGCAAGGCTGATCTGTAGCCTTCGTCACATACTGCCTGTGAGGGATGTGTTCTTGATGTAGATAAAGGATGTGTCCAGTGAAGGCTTTCACTTGCTTGCCAACATCCTCTTGGAGAAGAGCATTCCAATTAGTGGTGGCGAGCTCAGAGCAAAGTGCCGTCGAATTATCTCTTTCCCGTAGCCAGGTTGTGCGAGTGGGCTCCTTACATCGTTCTGTTGGGATTTTAAGTGTCGTAAAAACAGCCTTGTGGTCAGACGATCCAACATAGGCGAGGGGTTGACAAGTGACTAAACCCTCTGCCAGATCACTCACTATCTCTCTCTCTCTCTCTCTCTCTCTCTCTCTCTCTCTCTCTCTCTCTCTCTCTCTCTCTCTCTCTCTCTCTCTTCTCTCTCATCTCTCTCTCTTTTTCTCTTTCTCTCTCTTCTTTCTCTTTCTCTTTTTTTCTCTCTCTCTCTCTCCTCTCTCTCTCTTCTCTCTCTCTTCTCTCTCTCTCTCTCTCTCTCTCTCTCTCTCTCTCTCTCTCTCCTCTCCTCCGTCCCTCAACCTAGCTTCTCCCGTCCCTCAACCTAGCTTCCCCCGTCCCTCAACCTAGCTTCCCCCGTCCCTCAACCTAGCTTCCCCCGTCCCTCAACCTAGCTTCCCCCGTCCCTCAACCTAGTTTCCCCGTCCTCAACCCTAGCTTCCCCGCCCTCACCTAGTTTCCCCGCCCCTCCCCCAAGCTTCCCCGCCCTCAACCAGCTTCCCCCGCCCTCAACCTAGCTTCTCGTCCCTAAACTTAGCTTCTTCGTCCTCACCTACTTCCCCGTCCCCAACCTACTTTCCCCCCCCAAACCAAATTTCCCCGGCCCCCTCAACCTAGCTTCCCCCGTCCTAAACCCTAGTTTCCCCCCGCCCCTAAACCCCTAGTTTCCCGCCCTCAACCTATTTCCCCCGTCCCTAACCATCTTCCCGTCCCTAAACCACTTTCCCGCCCCCTCAACTAGCTTCCCGCCCTAAACCTAGCTTCCCCCCTAAAACCGCTTCTCCGTCCCTCAACCTGCTTCCCCTTTTTCCCCCACCTTTGCTTCCCGTCCCAAACCCTTTGCTTCCCCGTCCCTCCCTATTTCCCCCGCCAAAAACCTCTTCCCCGTCCCCAACCTAGTTCCCCCTCCCTCACCTAGCTTCCCCCCCCTCAACTAGCTTCCCCCCGTCCCCAAACCTGCTTTCCCCCCCTCACCTGCTTCCCCCTCCCTCAACCAGTTTCCCCCCGTCCCCAACCAGCTTCCCCCGTCCTCAACCTAGCTTTCCCCCCTCAGCCTAGTTTCCCCCCCCTTTTCCCTCAAACCTAGCTTCCCCGTCCCCACCTAGTTTCCCCCCGTCCCTAAACCTATTTTTCCCCCGTCCCTCAACCGCTTCTCCCGCCCCTAAACCTACTTCCCCGTCCTCAACCTTTTTTCCCCCCGCCCCTCAACCTAGCCCCCCGCCCTAAACCTTTTCCCCCCGCCCCTAAACCAAGCTTCCCCCCCCTCAACTAGCTTCCCCGCCCCTCAACTAGCTTCTATCGTCCTTCACCTAGCTTCCCCCGTCCCTCACTACTTTCCCCCCCCCCCTCACCAGTTCCCAGTCCTAAACCTGCTTCCCCCCCTAACCTATTCCCACCCCTAAACCAGCTTCCCCGTCCCTCCCCCTGCTTCCCCCGTCCCCAACCTAGTTTTTCCCCCCGTCCCTCGGGCCAGCCCCCCCCTCCCTAAACCCAGCCCCCCCCGTCCCCAACCTACCTTTCCGTCCCTAAAATTGCTTTTTTCGCCCCTAAACCCTTTCCCCCGCCCTAAAACCTGCTTCCCCCGCCCCTTTAACTTAGTTCCCCCGTCCCTCACCTACTTCCCGTCCTAAAACTAGCTTCCCCTTTTCCCTCAACCTACTTCCCCAGTTTCATAACCTAGTTTCCCCCTTTCCTAAACCCTAGCTTCCCCCCCCCCAAACCCTAGCTTCTCCCCGTCCCTAAACCACTTCTCCGTCCCCAACCTAGCTTCCCATTTCCCTAAACCCTAGTTCCCCGCCCCCTCCCCCTGTTTTCCCCGTCCTAAACCTTTGTTCCCCTTTTCCCCTAAACCCTATTTCCCCCGTCCCTCAACCTAGCTTTTCCCCGTCCCTCAACAGCTTCCGTCCCTCAACCTATTTTTTCCCCCCCCCGTCCCCAAACCAGCTTCCCCCCCCCCAAAATTTCCTTTTCCCGCCCCTCAACCTAGTTTTTCCCCGTCCCTCAATAGCTTCCCCTTCCTTTCAACCTGTTCCCCTTCCCCCAACCTAGTTTCCCCCGTCCTCAACCTGTTTCCCCCCGCCCCCTCCCCCCGCTTCCCCCCGTCCTCAACCTACTTCCCGGGTTCCTAAACCCTAGTTTCCCCGTCCCTAAACCTAGTTCCCCGTCCCTCCCCTTTGTTCCCCCCCGTCCCTCAACCTAGCCCCCCCCGCCTCAACCAGTTTCCGTCCCTAACCTGTTCCCCTTCCCCAACCTAGTTTTTCCCCGGGTCCTAAACCCTTTGCTTCCCCCGCCCCTAAACCTAGTTCCCCCGTCCTCAACAGTTTCTCCCGTCCCTCAACCTAGCTTTCCCCCCCCTCAACCTGTTTCCCCCCGCCTAAACCCTTGCTTTCCCGTCCCAAACCTAGTTTCCCCCGCCCCTAAACCAGCTTCCCCGTCCCTAAACCTGTTTTCCCCCCCCCCTCAACTAGTTTCCCCCCGCCCTCAACCTGCTTCCCCCCCCCTCAACCTAGCTTCCCCCGTCTCCAACCTAGCTTCCCCGTCCCTCAACCTATTTCCCCCCCGTCCCTAACCTAGCTTCCCCCGTCCCTAAACCGGGCTTTCCCCCGTCCCTCAAACCTAGCTTCTCCCGTCCCTCAACCTATTTTCCCCCCGCCCCTCAACCTAGCTTCCCCCGCCCTCAACCTTGTTTCCCCCCGTCCTCAACCTAGCTTCCCTCCCTAAACCCTTTTTCCCCCGCCCTCAACCTAGTTCCCCGCCCTCAAACCTTGCTTTCCCCCGTCCTCAACCTGCTCCCCTCCTAAACCTAGTTTCCCCCCTCCCCAACCTAGTTCCCCCCCGCCCCTAAACTATTTCCCCCCGCCCTCACCTAGCTTCCCCCGTCCCAACCTAGCTTCCCCCGCCCCCAAACCCTAGTTTTCCCGTCCCTCACCCTAGCTTCCCCCCCCCTCAACCTAGCTTCCCCCAGTCCCTAACCTAGCTTCTCCAGCCCCAAACCCTGCTTCTCCGTCCCTAAACCCTATCTTCTCCCCCTCCCTAGCCTGCTTCCCCCCGTCCCAAAACCTAGCTTCCCCCGCCCCCTAAAACCTAGCTTCCCCCGCCTCAGCCTAGCTTCCCCCCCCCTCAATTAGCTTCTCCCCCTCCCTACCAGCTTCCCCCGTCCCTCAACCTTGCTTCTCCCGTCCTCAACCTTGCCTCCCGACCTTGTTTAAGGGGGAAGGGATAGATCTCGTTAAAAACTTGTAATGCTTAAACAACCTGGTAAAGCTTGAGCATGTTTTAAAAAAATGGCTTTACAAACTAAAGACTCGGGAGAGAAAAAAGCAGCCGTAATAACTTTCTAAACAGCGGCCTTATCCCCCTTTCACCCAAACCGTAAACTTGAGCTGAATAACCTCCATGGGTTTACCTCCAGGAAATGCACTCCGAGGTCCCTTGTGGGGGTGCTTGCAAGGCCGTGATATACCAAAATACTCAAGAAAAACGCTGAAAAACCCCCAAAGGGCTGTAGACGACGCGGAGTCCCCATCGGGGTATAAATCGGCTCGTAACCGTGATTAGATTTGACCAAGGTTTAGGGATGTACTTCAACTTCCTCTCCACGTCGTTACTGTCCTCGGATTGCAAATTTTTTTCTGTGTTCGATGGGTAAAGAAAAAAAGCCTGTTAAGTGGTGTTTTTTTGACAACGTTTCACCGCATAGTGGATTTTTTTCAAGTTAAAACTTTTAAGTGGGGAAAGAGATGGGGTTTTCGATAAAGCCCACTGGTGGGCGAAAAGTTGTCGATAAAGGTTCACATTATACTGCATTTGTGTCCTTTTCTATATGTCAATATTTTTTTTTTCATTTCTTCCATCTGTCCCGGACGCGAAGCAGCAGTGAGGTTCGCATAAATCTTGCTCACAATACCGTGTTTCCCCAGAAAGGGACCATCCATTATTCCTGTCAAAATATTGAGTTAGGCGTATTGGAGCCCCACGCGACACTTGTAACAATATTGAACTTCCTTGCCAAAGCTCTCATCGGAAAACTTTTTTTTGGCTCCAGAAACCTAGGAAAGGGATTGGGATTTTTTGGTATACAAATCTTGTCATACGGGGGATTTTTTAAACCCTTTTATTAAATTTGATTTCTAAAAGAAGAGGTCTATACTATAGTTTGAAGACTCGGTGTCTTCACTAACCCAAGGCTGAGGGGCTGATTACCTCACTTTTTATATTTTTTTCTTCATCACATTTGTCCTGATATTGGATGGCAAAATGTCTAAAATGAAGATAACAGATGTTCCAGGTTAAATTTTTCATCTTTTGGGGACTGTATACGATTCTGTATAGATAAAAGTAGGTAGAGTCCAGGAAAATATAAATTTCTAAATTAGTAACTCGGAAATACGGAAAAGGCTTCGTGGGTATTAGAGATATTTGGGGCTTTTAAAACATTTTGGGTCAAAGACCATAGCTAAAAAAACAAAATTAAAGCATAATAAAAAAAATAAAAATTAAACAAAAGGCCCAAATAAAAACTCTCAAGGAAATGGAGATTTTAGGAAGGGGGAAGGAAAAAAAAAAGAGTGTCTCTTAGGCCACAAGAATGAAAATTGAGGTGTAATGTCGTGTTTTGCGATCTTTTTTTTGATAAAAATTGGGGTGGACGAGAAATTTGAGGGGGGGCTAGAAAAGACTTCAAGGAACGTAAAAATTGCAGGAAAGGTGGTGCAAGATTTCAGAAAACAGCAAGATTTTAGGAGGGGCAAAAAAATTTTTAGGGATACGAAAGGTTTTTTAGGGAAGAGCAAAAAGGGTTTTTTTGTAAACAAGAAATTTTAGGGGGAGTGAGATTTTAGGGGGGTTGAAAGGAAGAAAAAAAAAAAATTGACCCGAATTGCTTTCTTTGTGGAGGTACGATTTTCTTACCAACTCCACAATTCGGGTCAATTCACGAAATAACACAGTAATTTTTAAAACCCATCGCATCAAGGGGTTGACATCCCTAGACATGGCTCAGTCTCCAGCTGTGTTCAGTGTGTTGACACCAGAAGGGGAGGCTCCTAGTGTGTTACAGTGTGTTTTACACCTGACATGGTCTTCCTAGTGTTTTTACTGTGTTGCAGCCTAACATGGTCGTGTCCTAGTGTTTTTACAGTGGTTGACAGCCCCCAGAATGGTCTGTCTTTGTGTTTTTACGTGTGTTGACAGCCGAAGGGGTCAGTGTCTTTGGTTTTACAGTGTGTTGCAGCCCAGACAGGCTCAGTGCTCCCAGTGTTTTTACAGTGTGTTGACAACCTAGACATGGTTTGTGTTCCCAGGGGTTGTTTCAGTGTGTTGAAGCCCAGCATGGCTCAGTCCCTGTGCTGTTTCGTGTGTTTACGCCTAGACTGGCTCAGTGCCTAGTGCTGTTTCAGTGTGTTGCGCCTAGACAGGCTCGTGCTCCTGGCTGTTACGTGTGTTGACGCCTAAATTTGGGTCAGTGCCCAAAAATTTGTTTCGTGTGTTTTACAGTAGACATGGTCAGTTCCCATTTTTTGTTACAGTGTGTTGACAGCCTGACATGGCTCATGCTCCTAGTTGCTGTTACAGTGTGTTACACCTGACATGGTCTGCTCTAGTGTTTTTACAGTGTGTTACAGCCCAACATGGCTCGTGCTCCTGGTTTTTTACTTGTTGACAGCCTAGACATGGCTCAGTGCTCCCTTTTTTGTTACGTGTGTTGACGCTGACATGGCCAGTGCTCCAGTTCTGTTACAGTGTGTTGAAACCTAGCATGGCTCAGTGCCCCATTGCTGTTACAGTGTGTTGCAGCCTAACATGGCTCGTGTCCTAGTTTTGTTCAGTGTTGACCCTAGACATGGCTCAGTGCTCTGTTTTGTTCTGGTTGCAGCTAACATGGCTCAGTGCTCCTAGTTTCTGTTACAGTGTGTTGAAGCCTAGACATGGCTCAGTGCTCCTAGGTTTGTTTTTTTTTTTTTTTTTACAAAATGTGTTAAGCCTAGACATGGTTTTATGTCCGTTTTGTTTCAGTGTGTTTACAGCCTAACATGGCTCAGTGTCCTAGTGTGTTACAGGTGTTGGCACCCCAGACATGGCTCGTGTCCCCCGTGTGTTACAGTGTGTTGCAGCCTAATGGTCAGTGCTCCTAGTTTTGTTACGTGTGTTGACAGCCCAGACATGGCTCAGTGCTCCAGGTGTTACGTGGTTTTTACAGCCTAGACAGGCTCAGTGCTCCTAGTTTTTTGGGTTTCAGTGTTTGACAGCCTAGACGGTTTAGTGTCCCAGTTTTGTTCGTTGGTTACACCTAGACTGGCTCAGTGCTCCTAGTTTTTGTAAGTGTGTTGACCCTAGCATGGCTCAGTGTCCATTGGTTAAATGTGTGACAGCCTAGCATGGCTCATGCTCTAGTTGCTGTTAAGTGTGGAAGCCAGACTGGCCATGCTCCTAGTTGCTGTTTACAGTGTTTTGACAGCCAGCATGGCTCAGTGCTCCTAGTTGCTGTTACACTTCATAAGGAATGACATCGTGGAAGAATCCATCAATATTTCTAATTGGACACTTGTGCAATATTTGGGTGTATTTATTCAGGAAACGTTTCGCCAGCCAATGGCTTCTACAGTCCTACGCAGAGAAAGGTGGAAGAAGTAGATGAATTTGAGGAATACCTGGAGTATACCTGAAAACGGTGTCAGGAGTAATCAGTCCCTCAGACTAAAGTCATGTGTTCAGTCCATCAATCTTGATAAGAGTGCAGCATAGTCGTGGTGATGCTGACAATTTTTTCATTGATCAGTCAATCTTCATCCACGACAATGACATATTATGGGAGAATTTTATCGGTGTTTTTGCTGCTGAAGCCCCGGCCATGCTCGGTGGCTTCACTATTACGTATAAGCACGGCCATGCTCGGTGGTTTCACCACTACGTGTAAGTACTGCTATGCTCGGTGGTTTCACCACTACTATTACATCCCAGGTTTCCAAATGGCCTGTTATCCTGGGTGTAAAGGGAGCTAAATAAACACAGCAGAAAACTTCTGACTTATATTATCCTTCACCAATTTAGAACAGAAGTATGTACACTATGTACAGCGATAGGTATTAGTGCACTCCACGGTAAGCAAGGCAGAATAGAAGCCACTAGATAGCAGACCGTGCTTCAACTAGCTCTAGAATGGGAATGACAAGGGCAGACAGGAGAGTGGTACCCACATAACCTCTGCGATTGCCAAAACCATCTTCTCATTGGCTGGAACCTGGGTACTGATTGAACGACTGGGCCCCATCGTCAACCCTCAGTCACCTGGTTCGCTGGTTGTGGGAGATAGCCTGTAAATGAGGGTGTGTATATGCGCCGAATAAAGGTTACATACTCTTTGCATGCCACAACTACGTATAAGTACTGCTATGCTCGGTGGTTTCACCACTACGTATAAGTACTGCTATGCTCGGTGGCTTCACCACTACGTATAAGTACGGTGATGCTCGGTGGCTTCACTAAGTATAAGCACAGGACAGGAGTCATTCAGGTATTTCAACACACTGCATCACAGTGAAGCACTCACTCCCTTTGTATCTCAAGAATATGTCAAGACATAACCAATGAAACACTTGTGCAACATTTACGTTTCATTATTTTGGAAGCGTTTAGCCAGCCAGTAGCTTCTTCAGTCCAACGCAGAGAAATGTGGAAGATGAGGAGGAGTTTGAGGTAAACAGTCCCTCAGCCTGGAGTCGATTCCAAACTATGGGACTGATTACCTCAAACTCCTCATCTAAAAACTTCCTCTGCAATGGACTGAAGAAGCCATTGGCTAACGAAACGTTTCCGAAATATACTCAAATGTTTCCCAAGTGTCTTATTTATCACCATTTCAGTTTTCTAAACCATTTATTCACAACATGATCAAAAATGTAAACCACCTCATTAACATCGTCTTGAATACCTAATTGTGTAGCAAATTAGGAGTAGAGAAGACACTGGTGCTTCACAGTAACATACACTGACTTAACGACCACTACCCTTTCTGTATACCACTACTCTCCCTACTTAGTACCACTACTGCTTCCACTACCAACATTACCTCTACCATTATTTCTCCATTTCTTTCTTCCTCTCTCTGTCCCGTCCATCTCCCTCTTCCCTGTGTAAGCTGAGTCAAGAGGTAAGCACACCTCTTCAAATTAAATGAAATGTCTTTCTCGTCACTCTTAATTTGGAGGACTTTAACTTGACAGTAACTTACCTCGCAGAAATATTTGAGGTCACACTATCTTTGACCTTAATAAAGGTCGACACCACAATCATTTGCTACACCAAAGCAATTCGAAAATTCACCACTAAGCTTCTGCACAGATATGAAAATGTTACATCCATGACAGCATATTTTCATTATCTCGACCAGTTCGACCAAAACACAATGGTGTCCTTAAAACCAAGAAAGTCACCTTCAAGTTCTGAAGAACTGGTTTCATCGATATCTACCCTCTCAAACTCAATGAAGTTTTCAATTCAGTCTTGCCAGGAACCTCTTTTCTGATGCACTCACGGGTATCCCTGAAGTGTTTCGAGAGCAGTTTCTTCAGGATTGATTCTATGGCAAAAAAAAAAAAAATGACTTGGGGAATTTTGAGTTTTAATAGTTTTGGGTAAAGGTGCCTACTAGTGTTCGTTAGTAAGCCAGAGTCTCTTAAGTACTTATCCCATTTTCTTGTACGTATCAGTAGTAGATGAAACAGTTATAGTAGTAGTAGTAGTAGTAGTAATAGTAGTAGTAGTGGTAGTAGTAGTAGTAGAAGTAGCTGAAGCAGTAACTGAAACAGTAATAGTAGCAATAGTAGAAGTAGTACTAGTAGTAGTTTTAGTAGTGGTAGTAGTAGTTGAAGTAGTAATAGTAGCAGTAGTAGTAGTAGTACTAGTAGTAGTAGTGGTAGCAGTAGTTGAAACAGTAATAGTAGTATTAGTAGTAGCAGTAGTGGTAGCAGTAGCAGTTTAAACAGCAATAGCAGCAGTAGTAGTGGTAGTAGTAGTAGTTGAAGCAGTAGTTGAAATAGTAATAGTAGTAGTAGTAGTAGTGTTAGTAGCAGTAGTAGTAGTAGCAGTAGGTGAAGCAGTAGTTGAAACAGTAATAGTAGCAGCAGTTGAAACTAATACTAGTAGTAGTTGAAACAGTAATAGTAGAAGCAGTAGTAGTAGTAGTAGTAGTAATAATAATAGGAGCAGTAGGAGTAATAATAGTAGTAGCAGCAGTAACAGTAGTAGCAATAATAGTAGTAATAGTAGAAATAGTAGCAGTAATGGTTGTAGTAACAGTAGTAGAGACATTAACAGAACACTTTGACATCATGGGTCACTCAACGCTCCTATCCATAAAAAAAAAATTATATACAATCCACACAAAAACCAGGAAGAAATTAACAAACAATGAAAGCAACGAACGGCACACATAAATACATCATTACAATTAATCAATGATAGAATTTTTATCCTCGGTGTCGAGGAAATAAATCACAACAGCGAGACACGCTTGATGTGGAGAGTGATTATCACCAAGCACTTACCCAGACGTGATCCAATATAGCAAGACCTGTATTTAAACTCAGTTTTGCCCATCTCGTCAAAATTACACGCTTGTGATATCGTTCAATATTCATAGAGTTGAGCTTCACTCCACACGGCTATTTGCGGGTGAAGGATTATAACTGGGAATGCATTATGTATTTTTTTGTTTTAGTATAATAATTAACAAAAGGGAAAGGAGAAGCTGTACAATATTTTCCATTAGTTCTTAGATAAGTATAATATCTGTCAATATTACCACATATTTTACCCATCGGGTATATTTGGTGTATTCATAATAATACATGTATTTGCAATCGGAAGATGCCTTCATTTCGTTCTCATATACATTACATTTAATTACTATAATCAGAGTAATTAAACAGTAGGGAGGAGGGAGGGGGACGCTGGCTCAGACTGGTTCATTAAGGGGTTGCAGGGTTAAAAAAAATTTAGAGCCACTGGTGTAAAGTTTCGTTTGCAAATTGCGGGTTAAATGTGAATTGCTTCAGCCTTATTATTATGACATGATTTTTAGTGGCATGAGCACTTCTCCTGACGATGTTTCTTCATCCTTCACCAGTCTCTGGACCTCTTGCTTCCCCACTATCCTGTATCGAGTACAGTGTTTCATCCTTCACGTCTTGCTCTTACTCTTCCCACATCCCTGTAACCAGTAATCCAAATTTTTCTCAGCCATATATTTGTCCAGTTCGCCATTGGTCTACCTAAGAAGTCAGCTTCAACATACCTCACCTGACTCTTCACGGCATTTCCTTCGTTATATATACATGCACATTAGAGATGGGTGCAATACCAAAATTATGGCTGATACCGATACCCAATTCTCAGTCGATACCGATACTTAGGCACATCCCTAAATTGAGTATATATAAGTGGCTTACAAAACCGAAATGATGGTGAGTGAGACACTTGTGCAACATTTGGGAGTATTTATCCTTGAAATCAGTCAGTCCCTCAGCCTGGAGTCGATGTATTCAGTCTACCAATCTCAATAAAATTGTAGGATATGTGCGGAGAAGTGGCTTATATACTACAGACAGGTGAGGTGAAGCAGTAGGTGGCGGCGTCACCAGTGAAAAAATACATTAGTAAAAGGTCGTATGCCTATAGGTTAGACAATTATTGAAGAATTCTTATCATCAAGATACCAAGATGTTGCTTTGTCTGACAGATATATAAATGTTTTAGAACACGGACAAAGATAATAAAGAAGATACTTGTTCAATATTTGGGTATCTTTATTTTGGAAATGTTTCGCCAGCCAGTGGCTTCATCAGTCCAGTGCTTGCTTAACCAATAGGCGTGACCTACTTCCACTATTAGGGTTTTCCACTAGTGACTACGTAGCTAACTTCCTCACCTCATCTGATTGCAGTAAATAAGCCACTTCGCTGTACGTATGTTGCATTGTTCATCAAGACTGATGGACTGAACATCTCCAGGCTGAGAGACTGATTACCTCAAACTCCTCTTCAACTTCCACAATTCTTCTCAGCATTGGACTGAAGAAGCCACTGGCTGGTGAAACGTTCCACACATTAAAGATACCTAAATGCTGCGCAAGTGTCTCATTCATCACCTGGTACATATCTTTGTGACTTGATAAAGCCCACTGTGTAGGCGAAACGTTGTTAATAACGGATCGCTTTATACTGCATTTGTGCCTTGATTCACTGATTTATTGTTGCTATGTAAATAGTTAAGCCACCGCTGACTTACTGGTGCTGTGTAACCAGTAGTTAAGCCACCACTGACTTGTGCTATGCAATTCGTAGCCATCTTGAAAGGCATAAATTGATTAATGAATCTCAGCACGGTTTTACAATGGAACGTTCCTGTCTTACGAATTTACTAACTTTCTTCACTAAGGTAGTTGAGGAGGTAGATCATGGTATTGAATATGATGTTGTGTATATGGACTTCAGTAAGGCTTTCGACAGAGTTCCACATCAGAGGCTATTGAGGAAACTTAAGGCACACGGAATAGGAGGAGAATTTTTTTCCTGGGTTGAGGCATAGTTGATAAATAGAGACCAGAGAGTTTGCATAAATGGGGAGAAATCAGAATGGGGGCACGCCACAAGCGGTGTTCCACAGAGGTTAGTGTTGGGCCCCTTGTTGTTCACAATCTACATAAACGACATAGATGAGGGAATAAATAGCGACATAAGTAAATTTGCTGATGACACCAAAAAAGGCTGTCCAATTCATTCTAATGAGAACATTAGAGCACTCCAGGATGACTTGAATAGACTCATGCAGTGGTCGGAGAAGTGGCAGATGCAGTTTAATATAGACAAATGCAAAGTTCTAAATGTTGGACAGGAAAATAACCATGCCACATATAAACTAAATAATGTAGATCTTAATATTACGGATTGCGAAAAAGATTTAGGAGTTCTGGTTAGGAGTAATCTAAAACCAAGACAACAGTGCATTAGTGTTCGCAATAAAGCTAACAGAATTCTTGGCTTCATAGCAAGAATATAAATAGTAGAAGTCCTCAGGTTCTTCTTCAACTCTATATATCTTTGGTTAGGCCTCATTTAGATTATATTGCACAGTTTTGGTCACCGTATTACAAAATGGATATAAATGCTCTGGAAAACGTACAAAGGAGGATGACAAAGTTGATCCATGTATCAGAAATCTTCCCTATGAGGATAGACTGAGAACCCTGGATCTGTACTCTCTAGAAAGGCGTAGAATTAGGGAGGATGTGATTGAGGTGTATAAATGGAAAACAGGAATTAATAAAGGGGATGTAAATAGCGTGCTAAAAAAAATCTAACATAGACAGGACTCGCAGCAATGACTTTAAATTGGAAAAATTCAGAATCAAGAAGGATATAGGAAAGCACTCGTTTGGTAATACCCCTCAAGGAAGGTTCCTTGATGTTGGTGAGGGGCTCTTGATTTAGGGAATTGGATCAGTGCTCCAGTTCCCCGAATTAAGCCTGAATGCCTTCCACATCCCCCCCCAGGCGCTGTATAATCCTCCGGGTTTAGCGCTTCCCCCTTGATTATAATAATAATGGTTTGGTAATAGTGTTGTGGATGAGTGGAACAATTGGTGCTGCCTCGAATAGACCAGTAGGCCTGTTGCAGTGTTCCTCTCTTTCTTATGTTCCTAGTGTAACCAGTGCGTTAAAGCCACCTATATGGCTTACTGGTGCTATGCAAACCAGTGGTTTAAGCACGCCTGGCTTTACTGGTTGCTATAACCAGTGTTAAAGCCACCCTTGCTTACTGGTGCTATGCAACCAGTGGTTAAGCCACCATTGGCTTACTGGTGCTATGCAACCAGTGGTTAAGCCACCCTTGGCTTACTGGTGCTATGCAACCAGTGGTTAAGCCACCCCTGGCTTACTGGTGCTATGCAACCAGTGTGTTAGCCACCACTGGTTTACTGGTTTCTCCTAATCAGTGGTTAAGCCACCACTGGCTTACTGGGGTTGTGTAATCAGTGGTTATGCCACTGGCTTACTGGTGGTTTGTAACCAGTGTTTAAGCCACCACTGGCTTACTGGAAAGTTGGTTTGATAACGGTTGAACCATGTTAATGGTTATTTCAGGTATACCTTAACCCGCAAGAAGAGACTTACAGGACCGAACCTCCATCCTGTAATTATATACATACATACATACATATATATGGTGGGAATCGGCCAGTGTGATAATAAAATATATATATATATTATAATATATATATATATTATATATATATATATATATATATATAAATATATATATATATATATATATATTACTATTCTCACCACACTGCACCAATACCTTGGCGTCTAGCTAAACGCTAGACGTTGATCCAAGGCAGCCAGCTTTCAGTGTGAAGGCTTACAGCTTTTCCTTCGAATTCCTTGCATTGTTAAAATCTCTAGTTGGTCGATGCATGCAGGGATGAGATAAAAAGGTATATATACATATCAATCTATCTATCTATCTATCCATATAATATATATATATATATATATATATATATATATATATTATATATATATATATATATATATATATATATATTATATATGTGTGTGTGTGTGTGTGTGGTGTGTTGTGTGTGTGTGTTTGTCGTGCCAAATATGTAAAACTGGTCAATTAGCAAGAACTCACTTAAAATTAAGTCCTTTCTAAAATTTTCTCTTATACGTTTAAAGATATATATTTTTCATTAATGTTAATGTAAAAATTTTTAATTTTGCACCAAAAGAATCTTAGAAAACTTACCTAACCTTATTATGACAAGTGCAATTTATTTTAGCCTAATCCAACTCAATGTATTTTAAATACGTTTACAATAATTTAGTACTAAACAAGCACAATCAAATATATTTTTTTTCGCTATGTTCAAAATGATTTTGGCGAAATTATTGCATACACAAATTTTCACTTGTCCTATATGGCAAGGTAAGCGTTGCTATTTAAGCCAAGATCGCAAGTTCTGCCCATTCGGCACTACATATATATATATATATATATATATATATATATATATATATATATATAATATATTATATATATATATATATATATATATATATATATATATATATATATATATGTCGTGCCTAATATGTAAAACTGGTCAATTAGCAAGAACTCATTTAAAATTAAGTCCTTTCTAAAGTTTTCTCTTATACGTTCAAGGATATATATTTTTCATTAATGTTAATGTAAAAAATTATAATTTTGAACCAAAAGAATCTTAGAAAACTTACCTAACCTTATTATAACAAGCGCAATTTATTTTAGCCTAATCCAACTAAGTATACTTTAGATACTTATACGATAATTTAATACTAAACAAACACAGTGAAATATATTTCTTTTCGTTAGGTTCAGGATGATTTTTGAAAAATTGGTACATACACAAATATTTGCTTGTCTTATATGGCAAGATGAGCGTTGCTATTTAAGCCAAGATCGCAAGTTCTACATATTCGGCACGACATACTACATACATACACACACACACACACACACACACACATATATATAATATATATATATATATATATATATATATATATATATATATATATATAATATATATATATATATAATTTTATATATATATATATGTGTGTGTGTGTGTGTGTGTGTGTATATATATATTATAGAGGAATAAGTTTACTGAGTATACAGGAAAAGTGTACGGTAGGGTTATAATTGAAAGAATTAGAGGTAAGACAGAATATAGGATTGCGGATGAGCAAGTATGATACAGAGTGGGTAGGGGATGTGTAGATCAAGTGTTTACATTGAAGCATATATGTGAGCAATAATTAGATAAAGGTAGGGGATTTTTTTATTGCATTTATGGATTTAGAAAAGGCATATGATAAAGTGGATAGGGGAGCAATGTGGCAGATGTTGCAAGTATATGGAATAGGTGGTAAGTTACTAAATGCTGTAAAGAGTTTTTATGAGAATAGTGAAGCTCAGGTTAGGGTGTGTAGAAGAGAGGGAGAATACTTCCCGGTAAAAGTAGGTCTTAGACAGGGATGTGTAATGTCACCATGGTTGTTTAATATATTTATAGATGGGGTTGTAAAAGAAGTAAATGCTAGGGTGTTCAGGAGAGGGGTGGGATTAAATTATGGGGAATTAAATACAAAATGGGAATTGACACAGTTGCTTTTTGCTGATGATACTCTGCTTATGGGAGATTCTAAAGAAAAACTGCAAAGGTTAGTGGATGAGTTTGGGAGTGTGTGTAAAGGTAGAAAGTTGAAAGTGAACATAGAAAAGAGTAAGGTGATGAGAGTATCAAATTATTTAGATAAAGAAAAATTGGATATTAAATTGGGGAGGAGGAGCATGGAAGAAGCGAATGTTTTCAGATACTTGGGAGTTGACGTGTCGGCAGATGGATTTAAGAAGGATGAGGTTAATCATAGAATTGATGAGGGAAAAAAGTGAGTGGTACGTTGAAGTATCTGTGGAGACAAAAAACGTTATCTATGGAGGCAAAGATGGGAATGTATGAAAGTATAGTAGTACCAACACTCTTATATGGATGTGAAGCTTGGGTGGTAAATGCAGCAGCGAGGAGACGGTTGGAGGCAGTGGAGATGTCCTGTCTAAGGGCAATGTGTGGTGTAAATATTATGCAGAAAATTCGGAGTGTGGAAATTAGGAGGTGTGGAGTTAATAAAAGTATTAGTCAGAGGGCTGAAGAGGGGTTGTTGAGGTGGTTTGGTCATTTAGAGAGAATGGATCAAAGTAGAATGACATGGAGAGCGCATAAATCTGTAGGGGAAGGAAGGCGGGGTAGGGGTCGTCCTCGAAAAGGATGGAAAGAAGGGGTAAGGGAGGTGTTGTGGGCGAGGGGCTTGGACTTCCAGCAGGCGTGCATGAGCGTGTTCGATAGGAGTGAATGGAGACGAATGATATTTGGGACCTGATGATCTGTTGGAGTGTGAACATGGTAATATTTAGTGAAGGGATTCAGGGAAAACGGTTATTTTTATATAGCCGGACTTGAGTCCTGGAAATGGGAAGTACAATGTCTGCACTCTAAAGGAGGGATTCGGGATATTAGCAGTTTGGAGGGATATGTTGTGTATCTTTATACGTATATGCTTCTAAACTGTTTGTGTTTTTGGCACCTCTGCCCAAAAAAAGTGATTATGTGGAGTGAGGTGAAAGTGTTGAATGATGATGAAAGTATTTTCTTTTTGGGGATTTTCTTTCTTTTTGGGTCACCCTGCCTCGGTGGGAGACGACCGACTTGTTAATATAAATATATTAATATATATATTTATATATATATATATATATTTTATATATATATATATATATATATATATATATATATATATATATATATATATATATATATATATATGCCGAATATGTAAAACTGGTCAATTAGCAAGAACTCAATTAAAATTAAGTCCTTTCTGAAATTTTCTTTTATACGTTTAAAGATATATTTTTTTTCATTAATGTTAAGGGTAAAAAATTTTAATTTTGCACCAAAAGAATTTTAGAAAAACTTACCTAACATTACTATAACAAGAGCAATTTATTTTAGCCTAACCCAACTAAATATATTTTAGATTTGTTTACAGTAATTTAATACTAAACAAACACAGTGAAATATATTTTTTTCGTTGGGTTCAGAATGATTTTAGCGAAATTATTGCATACACAAATTTTCACTTGTCCTATATGGCAAGATGAGCGTTGCTATTTAAGCCAAGATCGCAAGTTCTCGCCTATTCGGCACGACACATATATAAAATATATATATATATATATATATATATATATATATATATATATATATATATATATATATATATATATATACATATATATATATATATATATATATATATATATAATATATATATATATATATATATATATTATATATATAAAGACAAAATACATTGGCCAAACATTCACAAAAATTCAACAGATAGTAAAACAACATAGGTAACTCAGAGCTACATCTCGAATACTTCGTCCAGCTCCCCGGCGGTGGGCCGTGTGCCCAGAATGCTGCAGGCATTTCCTCTCTGGATCGCAACACTGAGTCTCTGAAAGAGAAATCTGGTAGCCCTGTGGTCCTTGGTTTCTATGATGAGCTTTTCACCCAGCTCTTTGAGGAACTTTAGAGCACACTTGCCCCATGCTCCAAGGGTCTCCGACCCTATTGGAATGAGGTTATAGCAAGGGGAAGGTCTTCATATTTTCGGATCTTCTGGGTCTCCCTGTGGCTGGCAGCTCCACCCCCTTCCACTACGGAGTATGGCAAGTAGGTGTCTGCCAATGTGGCAGCACAGGTGTAGTCCCAGTCAATCTGCTTTCCATCCTTCTAGGGTAGCATAGTGGCTCCATCAGGACGCTTTTGACTTCCATCAGACCTCTGTACTTGGGGTTCCCGTTGAGCTGGGCAACGTGCTGTGGCGAGGCTTCTCTTTATGATGTCACTGACCTCCTCATGTCTGGCATACTTCTCTTATGCTGTGTGACACACAAGACCATGAAGTCCGAATTGATCAGCTGTCGCCCTGCTGCAAATACACTTATGTTCGGTGAGGATGGGGGCGGCTAGGCGAAGAGCAACACCAATCCGAATGGCCTGTGGGTCGAGACGGGTGTCCAGGGAGGAATTGGGAACAGCTAACAGGAAATCTCCTGAGTGTGGTGCCTTCACTGCCAGGAGACGAGCTTTGTCCTTTCCTGAAGCATTGGAGAGCATTGTGTTGGCGATTTTTTCCATGATCGGTTTGTCCCAGTGGGACTGTTTGTGCTGTTTGGGAGGAGTTGGTCTACTGGAGGAGCCTGTAAGGGTGTCCCACCGAATCGCTGCTTCAGTAAACCTGGGGTCTTGAGCTCCTACCACGTCTCTCAAGCGTTCGGGTACTATTTTCTTGACTAATGCACTGGAAGCCAAACACGAAGACAGAAAAGCAGGTAAAGCAACATGCTTTGCTTTAAGCACCCCTATACCTCCCAGTCGCACTGGGAGGGTTGCCTGATCCCATTGCTCATCCTCTAGTGACACGTTCAGTGCCTTCTTAAAAGTTGATCTCAGGTGTGCGTCATATTCATCGAGTGTTAGGTTGTCAAAAGAGGGTGCACACCTCAAGAAGTGAGTCTTGGCATAGTAAGACACCTTGTGAGGAGATACAGAGCATCATGGGCATCAAGATCGCTTATTCTCTCCTCCATTCTCATCAGGTCATTCAACTTGTCCCTGAGGACAGTATCGATGGCCTTGTGACCCAGCGGTGCCCCCAAGAGGGTACTGTTGGACGGAGTGGTAGTTGAGACTTCCGGGAGGATTCTTCGCACAGTATTGATTATTTCCTGGTTCGCTCTGATGATTTCACACTTGGAGGGATTGAGGATGAGTCCCAAGTCTTCTCCCTGTGTTTTCACCAGTTGTAGGTCCCCCACCAGGTACTCTGCAGTACCTGCCAGAGTGCCGTCATCCAGGTACCAGATATTGAGCTCACTGCGTAGGCTGGAAATTAGTTCTCTTACTGCCAAGCAAAAGAGAAGTGGAGCGAGTGGGTCACCCTGCTGAACACCCTCTGATGATTGAATTTCATGTTCTCCGAACAAAAGAATTGAGGGTTTGCTGTAGCCGGCTGAAATGAAGGGAAAAAGACTGGGGAACCGATCCCGAACAGCTGGCAAAACAGCATCTCTCTTCACCATATTAAAGGCATTTCTGAAATCAAGTTTGACTATGGCCTTGTCTTCTGGTAGGTCCCTGATGTAGGCCCTTGCGGCATGAGCTGCAGCTTCACTGCCTTGAGAGACCCCAAAGCCCAGTTGGTGTGGCTGGAGTAAAGTGGCAGCTTCTAGGCGAATGTTTCTCACTGCTGCTTTGGCAACGAGACGGCGAAGGGTGTTTCCAACTGCATTGGGTCTGATTCCCCCATCTCTCTTCTTCAAAGCACATAGTGAGGCTCCAAAAAAGAAAGGTTTAATTTCTTCTGGGATTCGCCCAGCCATATATGTCGTGCCGAATATGTAAAACTGGTCAATTAGCAAGAACTCATTTAAAATTAACTCCTTTCTAAAATTTTCTCTTATACGTTTAAAGATATATTTTTTCATTAATGTTAATGTAAAAATTTTTAATTTTGCACCAAAAGAATTTTAGAAAACTTACCTAACCTTATTATAACAAGAACAATTTATTTTAGCCTAACCCAACTATATATATTTTAGATTTGTTTACAATAATTTAATACCAAACAAACACAGTGAAATATATTTTTTTCGTTAGGTTCAGAAGGATTTTGGCGAAATTATTGCATACACAAATTTTCACTTGTCCTATATGGCAAGATGAGCGTTGCTATTTAAGCCAAGATTGCAAGTTCTGCCTATTCGGCACGACATATATATATATTATATATATATATATATATATATATAAAATATATATATATATATTATTAGTATTAGTAGATGTTGCAGGTGTATGGTGTAAGAGGTAGGTTACTGAAAGCAGTGAAGAGTTTTTACGAGGATAGTGAGGCTCAAGTTAGAGTACATAGGAAAGAGGGAAATTATTTCCCAGTAAAAGTAGGCCTTAGACAAGGATGTGTGATGTCACCGTGGTTGTTTAATATATTTATAGATGGGGTTGTAAGAGAAGTAAATGCGAGGGTTTTGACAAGAGGCGTGGAGTTAAAAAATAAAGAATCACACATGAAGTGGGAGTTGTCACAGTTGCTCTTTGCTGATGACACTGTGCTCTTGGGAGATTCTGAAGAGAAGTTGCAGAGATTGGTGGATGAATTTGGTAGGGTGTGCAAAAAAAGAAAATTAAAAGTGAATACAGGAAAGAGTAAGGTTATGAGGATAACAAAAATATTAGGTGATGAAAGATTGGATATCAGATTGGAGGGAGAGAGTATGGAGGAAGTGAATGTATTCAGATATTTGGGAGTGGACGTGTCAGCGGATGGATCTATGAAGGATGAGGTGAATCATAGAATGATGAGGGGGAAAATGGTGAGTGGTGCACTTAGGAGTCTGTGGAGACAAAGAACTTTGTCCTTGGAGGCAAAGAGGGGAATGTATGAGAGTATAGTTTTACCAACACTCTTATATGGGTGTGAAGCATGGGTGATGAATGTTGCAGCGAGGAGAGGCTGGAGGCAGTGGAGATGTCATGTCTGAGGGCAATGTGTGGTGTGAATATAATGCAGAGAATTCGTAGTTTGGAAGTTAGGAGGAGGTGCGGGATTACCAAAACTGTTGTCCAGAGGGCTGAGGAAGGGTTGTTGAGGTGGTTCGGACATGTGAGAGAGAATGGGAGCGAAACAGAATGACTTCAAGAGTGTATCAGTCTGTAGTGGAAGAAGGCGGGGTAGGGGTCCGGGCCTAAAAAAAACGGTTTTAAAAGGGAGGGGTAAAGGAAGGTTTTTTTTGGAGGGGCTTGGGGGAAAATTTAGCGGGCGGGGGCTGGAGGAGTGAATGCGGACAATTGGGTTTTTAAAAAAAATTAAAACGTTTTTTTAATTGGAGGGTGGGGAAAAACTTTTAAGGGGGGGAAGGGGGGTTTCAAGGGAAAGGGGCCAAAACCTTGACCCCTGCTTTGGGAAGGGGGGGGTAGGGCCCTGAAAGGGTTTAAGGGGGGGAAAAAGGGGGTTTTTAGCACCCTTTTTCCCGAAAGGGCGGGGTGGGTGTTTGATGGTTTGAAAAGGTTTTTTTTTTGGGGCCCTTTTTGGGGGGCCTTTGGGGGGGTTGGGAAGGGCCCCAGGGTTGATAAATAATAAATATATTAAATTCAATCATTTAAAATTTAATTAAAAATTTAAAATATATAATTTTAAAAGGTAAATTAAAATTCTTATTTTCGGCCCCCTCCGGTTTAAACCCCCCCAGTGTTTTAATTATTTAATCAAATTATATATTTTAAAAAAATTTAAATACTATAAAATAAAAAATTTTTAAAAATCTATTTTCCCGGGGGTTTTCCCCCGACACAATTTGGAAAATTTTTTTGGGTACGGGGCAAATTGGCCTTTTTTTTGCCCCCCTTTTCCCCTTCCTCCATTAAAACCCCCAAAGGGGGTTCATTTGGTCGGTTAAATATTAAATTTGCACAATTTTTTTAAAATGGTTTTTATTAGAGTATTTTTTTGTGTAAAACCCCAAGTTTTTTCCCTTGAGTTAAACCACCGGGTGATTTCATTGTGTGGAAAAGTAGTAGTTTTTATTTATTTTAGATTTTGGGATTTAAAGTGAAAATAGTAGTTTAGGGAAAAGTTTTAGTAAATAAATTATTTAAAGGTTAGTAGTAGAAAAATGGTAAAGAGTATAGTATAAATGAAATTTAGTAGTAGATAGGGGAAAGAGTAAAATGGGTATTTTTGTAGTAGTAGAAGTGAAAAGTAAGTGAGTAGGGGTGGGAAAATTTTAAATTTGTAAGAGTATAGTATTGGGGGTAATGTAGAGTGTGGGGGTTTTTGTAGTAGAATATGAGAAATAAGTTGAAATTTAGTGAGAATTTGTAGTAAAAATATTTGTATAGCAGTAGTGATAATGTAGTAAGAAAGTAGAAAAGGGGAATTTGTAGTAGTGTAGGAAAGTTAGTTTAGTAAGTGTAAAGTAGTAGTTAGTAGGTAAAGTATAGAGTGGTAGTATTTAGATTTTTGTAAAGTATTAGTGTAGTAGTAAAAGGGTTGAAATGGGAGAAATAGTGTAGATGGGAAGTGAAAAGTAGTTATTTAAAGTGGTAGCAGTGGGTTTTGTATTAAAGTATTGGGATTTAAGAAGTATAGTGTAGAGTATTTATTTAGTAGTGGGTGTGGGTGTAGTCTGTGTAGATGTTTTTAACGTGTAGAAGTAGTATGTAATTTTATGTAAGTAGATTTGAGAAAATGTAGTAGTGGGAAAAGTTTTAAAGTAGTAGAAAGTAGTAAAAGTAGTAGCAAAAACAGCAGCACACCCCAGCAGCAAGAAAGCTTTTTACTTTTAAACCGACCTTCCCCCAAAGGTAGAAATCCTTCCAACTGAGAAAACTTCCCCCTAAAAAGAACTTTTGTAATAAGTACAAACCCCCAAAGAAAACAAACTTCTCCCCGAGGGAAAGAGAACAAACCGGGCGCTAGACCCCAACGAGAGCAGCCTCTCCTGCACTGGGAAATTTAAACCTTTTCCTCTAAGGCAATTTGAAATCAAAAGGGGTGGTTTAATTTTTATGAGATCCCCGGGGCCCAATTTTGGGCAATAAAAAAACAATAAACAAGAAAAAACACATAAAAGAGTCCCCGTTTAAAAAAAAAATATTTTCAGAAAAAATTTTCAATCCCAGAAGTTAAAATAATAAAATTTTCAAAATTTTAAAAGGACACCGGGCTCCGAGAGGCACCCCGGGGAATTTTAAAAACCCTAAAAACGTCAAAAAAAGGGGAAGTTTTTGATCGCTTTTGATTTGGCCGCTGAAGCAGCAGTTTTTTTATGCACTCCGTATCCAAAAATGTGTAAGGGGAGCCCAGGAACAAAAGAAAAAAAATGCCAAGGAACAAGCCCCAAAGGGTTAACTAACAACATCTGATTTAAAAATCTACAATTGGTTTTTAAAAAAATACCTTTAAATCATAAAGGTTTTTATACTTCTATCACGCTTTTCCTCAGAAAAAGGGCAAAAAAGCCCTTAGTATTCCCAAAAAATGCCATAAAGCGACCAAAATTGCATTTAGTTTGATCAAATTTTGGGCACCCAAACTGGGCCCAAAATATTTTTTAAAACAACTTTAAATTTAAACCTGTATTTCAACATCAGTTTTTTACAAGAAGTCCATAAATGGGGGTTTTATCTACGTCATGTTAACATGGGATGAGAGACCCACTAACCAGTTTTAAAAAGTGCCCTACAGTCAGCTGCTTTAAAAATAAAAAGACCCATGCAACAGGTTTTTTTTAAAAAAAAATTCAAAATTTTTTATATGTCGGTTTTACATTGTTTTTTAAAAATTTCAAATTTTGTTTTCCCAAATTAAAAGAATATTTTCACTACCCTTTCAACTTACATTTTGCTGTTCCCCTTTGCTCAAATTTTAACGGAATATACACTGATAAATGTCCCCATTCCCCAAACCCCTATCTATAATTTCCGTGGCAAAAAAATCCCAACCAATAGGTTTCAAACCATCCAAACTTTTCCCCCTGCATGAAGGTGACCAAGTATTTGGAGATTTTCCCCCATTCCCAATCGACAATTTTTTTTAAGTGATGTTTTTTGCTGCAGAAGAGCTAAACACCCACTTCCCCGTTGACCCAACATGACTTTTTTTTCTTATCTGAAGGGAAACCCCGGGCCTTAACACCCAACAAGGACAAAATCTACCATGTTACTCACGAAGTCACTGATGCAGAATCCCGCTATATTTGCAAACTTTAAATTTTCCCCCGTAGCAAAGCATTCCTCGATTTAAGTTACGAGAAACCCGACAAACCCAACACTAACAAATTCCATATTTTTGACCTAAGAAAGCAACAGCCGACTTCCCCCGGATCCTTTTGACAACAGGGCCAACAGAAAATATTGGAAACCGAGTATAGACCGGAAAGGGGGGATTGACTAAGCCGGGTAAACAGGGAAAAAACCAGCGAGGACGGTTTTGGGGCCCCCCACCCGTGAACACAAAACCATTAAAAATCCCTGCAAAAATAAGAGGCTTTTCCCTGTTAAGGAAAAAAAAGAATAGTTTAACCTTTAACATAAGTGGAATGAGGGAAAATTTTTTCCCAAAAAAGCGCAAAAATATACCAGTAAAATCCAAAACAAAGGGCCAAACAAATGGTCCCCAAAAAGCCCTTTTCCCACAAGCAGCTTTTTTTAATTAAACCCGGAAAAAAAAATTTTTACGGATAATGACACATGGGGTTTTTGATACAGGGGAACAACCCACCCGATGTCTTTGTATAATATTTCCGGATATTTAAAATTTCCGAGAAAAAATGGCAACCCCTTTTAAAAAATTCAAAAACAGAAGAGTTTTTTCAGGAGGAAAGGGAAAGGGGGATACCAAAAATTAAAATTTAGCAAATGCCGGGAAACCCAAATTAAGGGTAGGAACAGATGAACACAATCAAAATAAACATTGGTGGGATAGTAAACCCTTAAGATGATGAACTAAAAAGTGTGAAACATCCATGTCCCTTAACTTTGGGAAAACGTTTTTGTCAACCAAAACAAACGTCTTAATTTGCTGGAGATGTGGAAAACCCCTTTAAAAAAGGAAAACAATACCGACAGGTTTGGGAGGTAAGACACATAGGCAACAGTTTTCAACTTTATTTTTGAAAAGGTTTCGCCTACACAGTAGGGTTCTTCCCGTCGAATACAAAAAATAGGTAGGAACAGTAGAGAAAGTGAAGACATGTAATCCCCCCATCACCCTTGAAAGGGGGGGAGAATTTTAGGTTTCAGCCCTCAGCCTGGAGAAGTTCAGTTTTCCCTAGTCAGAACTATCTGAAGATCAAGCGACAGGCGGAGAAATTAAATAAAATTGCCTAACTGTTTTTCCTTGTGTCCTTTCCTACCAGCCCGAGATAGAAAAATGAAGTGGTAATCATTTTCCCCCCGCGTTTAAGGTGTTTTCCCCAAAAATACCCCTTTATGAAAAACCAATTCCACCAACCCTTTGAAGATCAAGAAAACCCTTTCCGAGATCAGCAACGAAGGATCACACCTTTAAATAATCCTTACAGGAAGAGACCAAAACGGGTTTTGTGTATGTGAAATATAATTTCCTTGCTACCCCAACCCCCAAATATTTTCCCTTCTCTGGGAATTTTTTTTGGATGGGTTTTTTTGACATTAAATTTTTTTTACTGTAATCCCCGGAAAACGTTAAACCCCCTAGGTGTCAACTACGGAAGGGGGGAAATTTTGGGGGGATTCCGGGCTGATACAAGAAAAAGGGTTTTAGCCCCAGTTTTCCCCGAATCCCT
>NC_069418.1:47647495-47653725 GCF_026875155.1 Cherax quadricarinatus | reverse complement strand
TATTTTCCCCAACTTTTTGAAAATAAATTGGAGGGTTAAATCTCTTACAGAAAAAATAGAGCTTTGGAACCCTTTCCTTTTCTAATGCTTTTTTAAGTTGTTTTAATTTAGTTCAAATTTTTTTACCATTTTGACCGAAAAAACCTTTATCGAAAATTTTTAAAAGGAACTTATAGCCCCAATCCATCACATTTTTGGGGGAATTCTTTATAAAAAATTTTTTTTTCTGTACAAGTTTTAAATAAAATTTAATTTAAAAGTTTTAAGAAGGGGCATATAACCAAGTTTCATGGAAAGGGGGAAACCAAAAATTTTTTATTGATAAGGCTGGTTTTTAGTAAAAAGTTTTCTACAATTTTAAAAAAGATTATCAATTACATTTCGGGGTTTTTTAAATCATTCTTATTTCACAAATTTTGGATATTTCCTCTTTAGAACTCGGGACACAAATTGTAAAGCTCTCAGAAACTTGATGAGAAAACAACAGTTTGACTCTATCAGATCGGGGAAAAATAGTGACATCAAGAAAAGGTCAAACTGTTTGTTTTCTCATCAATGTTTCGAGAGTTTTACGAATTTGTAGCCTAGTTCATGATGAAAAAATACCAAAAATTTATAAATATAATGATTTAAAATACCCAGAAATGTGATTGATAATTTTTTTTAAAAGTTGCTGAAAATTTTAAAATCCGAAAGGGAAAACCGCCTTTTCAATAAAAATATTTGGTTCTCCCTTCCCATAAAAATTTGGGTTATAGCCTTCTCTTCTAAGATTTTTAATTTTAAATTTTGTTTAAAAAATCTTGAACAGAAAAATAACTTTGATAAAAAATTCCCCCCAAAAAACTGATGGATGTGTCTATAAATTCCTTGTAAATTTTCGATAAATTTATTAGGGTCAAACTGGTAAAATCTCGAAAAAATTTAAAAACAACATAAATATGCATTAAAAGGGACAAGTTTCCCAATGCTCATTTACTCATGTAAAAATTTTTAACCATCCATTGATTTTCAAAAATTGAAAAAGTAGTATCAAGCAAGCCCCAGGGTCGACGGGAAATTAAAATTTAAATTTTGTTTCATAAAAAGCATTTTGACAAAAATTTAAATTTTTCCTTTGGTTTATAAAAATTTGTCCATTTATAATTAATAGAATTTGGGAAAATTTAATAATACACGGGACAAAAAATTTTTAAATTTTTCTGGTAGAATATTTGGGGGGTATTGTCCCAAAGGGACTATCCAAGTTGGGTCGGGCGCGTGGTTTTAACCGTGTGGGATTGATAGTGGGGTGCTGCCAGACCCCTTATAAAAGTTTCCTTGGAGCTTTACTTTCAATTCCCTTTTGATAATGTATATCACAAAAGCGCTTGGAATTTCTCTTTTCCCTTCAGAGGGGTTTTGTTTTGCATTTTCTGAAATCCCCTTTTACTGTGTCTTACTGCATATATTTTATAATATATATAATATATATTATATAAATAATATATATATATAATTATATATAATAATATAAATATATATGTCGTGCCAATAGGCAAAATTGCGATCTTGCTTAAATAGAAAAACGTCATTTGCCATATAAAAGAAGCGAAAATTTGTGTATCAATAATTTCGCCAAAACATTCAAAACCCTAACAAAAAAAAAAATTTTTCACTGTGTTTGTTTAGTATTAAACATTGTAAACAAATCTAAATATTTTATTTTGGGTTGGGCTAAAAAAAATTGATCTTGTTATAAAAAGGTTGGGAAATTTTTCCTAATTTCTTTTGGTCTAAAATTAATAATTTTTGCATTAACATTAAATGAAAAAATATATCTTTAAACTATAAGATAAAATTTTGAAAGGACTTAATTTTTTAAATGAGTTCTTTCTAATTGACCGTTTTAAAAATTTTTGCACGACACACACACCACACACAACCCACACCACACACAAACACACAACACACCCACACACAAAAAATATATATATATAAATATATATATATATATATATAAAACGGGTCCCGCCCCAGCCACTATTTGCAACCTGTCTGGGTGTCCACCAAGGAGGGGACGGGCCTAGCAACTTGTTAAACAGGGCAATAAAAGCATTCCCGAGGAAAAAAACCTCACCCCTCCCTTCTAGGCACAAACACCCGCTGGGGAAATGCCAAAAACAGCCCTAAAGCCCCAAAAATCAAGTCAAATTAGCAAAAAAATAAGAGCTTTTAAATATGACGTACCCGTTAAGACGTCATTATAGCACAAGCCTGAAGGACAAACATCCACTCAGGGCTCCCTGTACCAACAATACCCCCCTGACATTGCAGCAGGGGAAAACATTTTAAACCCTTTCGGACTCAATGTGATAAAAACTTATGTAAAATTTCCCCAGGGCTCAGCGGGTTTTAAACCGGGGTTTTGGCCACAACCTTAAAAAAATGCTCAGTCCAGCACTTGGTGAGTTTCAGAGAGGTTGCGTCTGAACCACAAAAAATTTTTCCAACGGTCCTGACCCGCGGGATACCAAATATTAGACCCCTCTTCTTTGGGGTCTCACAGTGCCCTCCGAAAAAAGGGTGGAGGAATCAGGCCCCTTGCGGGGCAACTCCTTCGGCACTAGTCGCCCTGGCTACAGTAAGAACTGTAGTCAAAGGCTGCCTTAAAGTTAAAAACCCAAACCCCTCGGGTTTTGGTGTTCAACAAGGCTGTGAAGAGCTGCCCCCGCAGCCGAGTATCTCAACATTCAGAGAAAAAAACCCTTGACAAATGGATTTTGCCAAGCTTTCATCAAGTCAGAAGGCGGCTGCCTCCAAGAGTTTTAGACACTTCCCTCCCTCATCTTTATAGAATCGTTTATAGGTGATTTCTATACATTGTTTTTGGTCATGAAAAAAGGACCCTGTGAGGGTGGCAACACGGGACCCTCTCCCCCCCTTTTTATTCTCTCTGGCATCAAGGAGGGCCCCGAAGCACTCCCAGTGAGCTCTATCTGGTTCTTGGAGATGGTACCCTCTGGGACTAATGAATTTTCCCCAGAGGACATGAAAAAATAAAGTCAGGGAGAAAGCCGGGCTATCTTTAAAAAACCCCCTCAAAGTGAAATAATTTTTACCAATCAACAGATGATCCAGAATATTAGTACTGTTTTACCAGGAGCACAATCCATTGATCCAGCCAACAGCACTTTCCTTGGGGCCCCTTGGGCCCGTGGGGATTTATTGATCCGGGAAAAAAAAATTTAGACACAGGACGAGGGAAGGGTGGATGAAAGACATTTATACATACGATGCCTTCTACCTACTTACCAGGTGCCTGTCCACCTAAAAACTTACCTGATTCCTGAGATGCTTCCCAGCCTTCAACAGTCCGAAACTCAATGAATATGACTACCTCGTTAAGACCATGCTAGAGAGTGTACTGAATCTTTCCCTTGAAGTTGGACAGTGGTTGCAAGCCTCACTTCCAGTTAGGTTTGGGGGCCTGGGAGTACGCAAATCCTCTCAGATTGCATTATCAACTCTCTTATCCTCTTCCATAGCATCAAAGGAGTTAATGAAACAAATTCTTCCAGACAACCTCAGTGACTCAGCAGGAACACAGGACCCTAGCTACGCCAATGCCATCACTGAATGGGAGACTCTCGCTGCCCCAGCCCCAAACCCTATTGCAGCTGGCCTAAAAACAGTCAAGTTAGGATGGTCCCATCGCTGAAAAGGTGTTTGTCAACATGCTTAGGGATGCAACTTTAGTCAGGGAGACTGCCCGTCTCCTAGCTGTGAGTGCACATCACTCTTCAAACTTCCTCCAGTTTCCATTTCGGCAATGGGAACACACCTCGACCCTAAGACTCTCTATAATGCAGTGGATCTCCGTCTCACTATACGTGTATTTGCGGCGATGTGCAAGCTGACCAATATGGTCTACATGGTCTTAACTGCTCCAAAACCAAGGGTTGGCATATAAGACAATGAAGTCAACGACATCATAAAGAGAAATCATGCTACAGCTGGATGCACAGCCGAGAGAGAGCCCCGATCACTAGGAGCCAACAACTCACAACCCAGCAAACCACCCTGATGGGATCACCATCTATCCTTGGAAGAATGGCAAGGTCTTAGCATGGGGCTATACCTGCGTGTCAATGCTGGCTGACACCTACATCCATCACAGTGTTGGATGACAGGAAGGAGCTGCTGATCACAGGGAGGAGTACAAGATCGGCAAGTACAGACACATAAGCCAACAGTATCAACTTGTCCCTGTGGGATCAGAGACCTTGGGATCAAGGAAAAAAAGCTATATGCTTCCTTAAAGAACTGGGCTTCAGACTCACCAAAGCCACCAGGGACCCGAGGGCGGCTACTTTCATGTTCCAGCGCCTCAGTGTGGCTATCCGGAAGGGAAATGTTTCCTGCATACTTGGCTCGCGTCCGGCTTCGGAGAAGCTGGAGGAGATTCATAATCCTTGATATAATATATGAATGAATTCATGTTTTTATTTTTTTGTCAGTGTTTTCTGTTTATATATAAAGTTCACATAGAATATATATATATATATATAATATATATATATATATATATATATATATATATATATATATATATATATATATATATATATATATATATATAGGGAGGTTCCACCTCTAGAATTGTCCTGGGGACCCTCATCCTCAGAGAAAAGAATAAACTTGCTTCAGAGAAAACTTAAGGTTCTCCCTGAAGCTGTTTGAGAATTTTCTTCTACCACCCCTATATTTAATAAATATATATTTTATTTAAAGATAAAATAAATTGACAAAACATTCACAAAGATACAATAGAAAGTAAAACAACATAGGTAACTCAGAGCTACATCTCGAATACTTCGTCCAGCTCTCCGGCTGTGGGCTGCATACCCAGAATGCTGCAGGCATTTCCTTTCTGGATCGCAACACTGAGTCTCTGAAAGAGGAAGCTGGTCACCCTGTGGTTTTTGGTTTCTATGATGAGCTTTTCACCCAGCTCTTTGAGGAACTTTAGAGCACACTTGCCCCGTGCTCCAAGGGTCTCCGACCCTATTGGGATGAAGTTATAGCAAGGGGAAAGGTCTTCATATTTGCGGATCTTCTGGGTCTCCCTGTGGCTGGCAGCTCCACCCCCTTCCACTACGGGGTATGGCAAGTAGGTGTCTGCCAATGTGGCGGCACATGTGTAGTCCCAGGCAATCTGCTTTCCATCCTTCCAAGGTAGCATAGTGGCTCCATCATATACCATATATACCATATATACATATATATAAGGCATCATGGGCAGTGTTGGTGGGCTGGTGCAGCAGATGAGACATCGTGGGCAATGTGGGCTGTACTGTTGGGCTGGTGCAGCAGATGAGACATCGTGGGCAGTGTGTGCTGTGCTGATGGGCTGGTGCAGCAGATGAGAGGGACGGGGATGAGAGAGGTTGCAGATGCTGGGGGGCAAGAACAAGACAAGAAGGTTAATGAGTTTCCTCACTGCCTCTGCCTCAGCCTCTGTGAGAAATTGTCATTAACGAAGCAAAGGCAGCTGAAGTGTTTATCTCTGTGTGAACTCACGTATATGAGGCTGCTAGTGTCGAGTCTTAGCTCACCGTGTCCCAGGTTCACCCCCTATTAGCGGGTAACCGTGGCCGGTGACATATCCCCACTATGCTACTCGGAGAAAACTCTCTTCCTGCTTTAGTTGGTCTCTTGCAACATTGCCTAGCTCCTGATGACGTATTGAGTAGTGTGAAAGTACTTGAGCTAAAGATTTCCACCCCCATGGCTTGTCTTGCATAGTTAACATTGCCCTTCTGCGATTACTTTCATCAATATATATATATATATATATATATATATATATATATATATATATAATATATATATATATATATATATATATATATATATATATGCAGAAACAAGCGGGTATATACAGAAAAAGATTGTAGTCAGCAGGATTCGATCCCATTACAAGGTTCCCAAAGTGTTGCTCTATTCTGCTCGGCCACAAATACCTCAAAACCTTGTTAGTCTAGTTTACAAGTGGAGTAGAGCGTCACTTGAAGAACCTTGCCAGTCTCCCTGTAGTGGGATCGAATCCTGCTGACTGTGATCTTTCCCTGTATTTTTTTTTTCAACAAACCGGCCGTATCCCACCGAGGCAGGGTGATCCAAAAAGAAAAACAAAAGTTTCTCTTTTTAAATTTAGTGATTTACACAGGAAAAGGGGTTACTAGTCC
>NC_069418.1:47577495-47637495 GCF_026875155.1 Cherax quadricarinatus | reverse complement strand
AGGTGTTGCCCAGGCGTTGTCCAGGTGATGCCAGGTGTTACCAGGTGTTGCCCAGGCGTTGTCCAGGTGATGCCCAGGTGTTACCAGGTGTTGCCCAGGTGTTGCCCAGGTGTTGTCCAGGTGTTGCCCAGGTGTTGTCCAGGTGATGCCAGGTGTTACCAGGTGTTGCCCAGGCGTTGTCCAGGTGATGCCCAGGTGTTACCCAGGTGTTGCCCAGGCGTTGTCCAGGTGATGCCCAGGTTTTTACCAGGTGTTGCCCAGGCGTTGTCCAGGTGATGCCCAGGTGTTACCCAGGTGTTGCCCAGGCGTTGTCCAGGTGATGTCCAGGTGTTGCCCAGGTGTTGCCCAGGTGTTGTCCAGGTGTTGTCCAGGTGTTGCCCAGGTGTGCCCAGGCGTTGTCCAGGTGATGCCCAGGTGTTACCCAGGTGTTGCCCAGGCGTTGTCCAGGTGATGCCCAGGTGTTACCCAGGTGTTGCCCAGGCGTTGTCCAGGTGATGCCCAGGTGTTACCCAGGTGTTGCCCAGGTGTGCCCAGGTGTTCCAGGGTTGCCAGGTTGTCCAGGTGATGCCCAGGTGTTACCCAGGTGTTGCCCAGGCGTTGTCCGGTGATGCCCAGGTTTTTACCCAGGTGTTGCCCAGGCGTTGTCCAGGTGATGCCCAGGTGTTACCCAGGTGTTGCCCAGGGTTGTCCAGGTTGATTGCCCAGGTGTTACCCAGGTGTTGCCAGGTGATGCCCAGGTGTTACCCAGGTGTTGCCCAGGCGTTGTCCAGGTGATGCCCAGGTGTTACCCAGGTGTTGCCCAGGCGTTGTCCAGGTGATGCCCAGGTGTTACCCAGGTGTTGCCCAGGCGTTGTCCAGGTGATGTCCAGGTGTTGCCCAGGTGTTGCCCAGGTGTTGTCCAGGTGATGCCCAGGTGTTACCCAGGTGTTGTCCAGGTGTTGCCCAGGTGTTGCCCAGGTGTTGCCCAGGTGTTGTCCAGGTGTTGCCCAGGTGTTGCCCAGGTGTTGTCCAGGTGTTGCCCAGGTGTTACCCAGGTGTTGCCCAGGTGTTGTCCAGGTGATGTCCAGGTGTTACCCAGGTGTTGCCCAGGCGTTGTCCAGGTGATGTCCAGGTGTTACCCAGGTGTTGCCCAGGCGTTGTCCAGGTGTTGCCCAGGTGTTGCCCAGGTGTTGTCCAGGTGATGCCAGGTGTTCCCAGGTGTGGTGTCCAGGTATGTTGTGCCCAGGTGTTGCCCAGGTGATTGTCCAGGTGTTGCCCAGGTGTTGCCCAGGTGTTGTCCAGGTGTTGCCCAGGTGTTGCCCAGGTGTTGTCCAGGTGTTGCCCAGGTGTTACCCAGGGGTTTGTTCATCTACCTGATGATATTGTAATGAAATTCTCAAGATTCCTTCTGTGCTTCACAAGGTGTAGGCTCCACACTGGTGCTTCACAAGGTGTAGGCTCCACACTGGTGCTTCACAAGGTGTGGGCTCCACACTGGTGCTTCACAAGGTGTAGGCTCCACACTGGTGCTTCACAAGGTTTTAGGCTCCACACTGGTGCTTCACAAGGTGTGGGCTCCACACTGGTGCTTCACAAGGTGTAGGCTCCACACTGGTGCTTCACAAGGTGTGGGCTCCACACTGGTGCTTCACAAGGTGTGGGCTCCACACCGGTGCTTCACAAGGTGTAGGCTCCACACCGGTGCTTCACAAGGTGTAGGCTCCACACTGGTGCTTCACAAGGAGTAGGCTCCACACTGGTGCTTCACAAGGTGTGGGCTCCACACTGGTGCTTCACAAGATGTAGGCTCCACACTGGTGCTTCACAAGGTGTGGGCTCCACACTGGTGCTTCACAAGGTGTAGGCTCCACACTGGTGCTTCACAAGGTGTGGGCTCCACACTGGTGCTTCACAAGGTGTGGGCTCCACACTGGTGCTTCACAAGGTGTAGGCTCCACACTGGTGCTTCACAAGGTGTGGGCTCCACACTGGTGCTTCACAAGGTGTAGGCTCCACATGGTGCTTCACAAGGTGTAGGCTCCACACTGGTGCTTCACAAGGTGTGGGCTCCACACTGGTGCTTCACAAGGTGTAGGCTCCACACTGGTGCTTCACAAGGTGTAGGCTCCACACTGGTGCTTCACAAGGTGTGGGCTCCACACTGGTGCTTCACAAGGTGTGGGCTCCACACTGGTGCTTCACAAGGTGTAGGCTCCACACTGGTGCTTCACAAGGTGTAGGCTCCACACTGGTGCTTCACAAGGTGTAGGCTCCACACAGGTGCTTCACAAGGTGTAGGCTCCACACAGGTGCTTCACAAGGTGTAGGCTCCACACTGGTGCTTCACAAGGTGTAGGCTCCACACTGGTGCTTCACAAGGTGTAGGCTCCACACCGGTGCTTCACAAGGTGTAGGCTCCACACTGGTGCTTCACAAGGTGTGGACTCCACACTGGTGCTTCATAAGGTGTAGGCTCCACACAGGTGCTTCACAAGGTGTAGGCTCCACACTGGTGCTTCACAAGGTGTAGGCTCCACACTGGTGCTTCACAAGGTGTAGGCTCCACACCGGTGCTTCACAAGGTGTAGGCTCCACACTGGTGCTTCACAAGGTGTGGACTCCACACTGGTGCTTCATAAGGTGTAGGCTCCACACAGGTGCTTCACAAGGTGTAGGCTCGACACTGGTGTTTCACAAGGTGTAAGCTCAACACTGGTGCTTCACAAGGTGTAGGCTCCACACAGGTGCTTCACAAGATGTAGGCTCGAGTCTGGTGCTTCACAAGATGTAGGCTCGAGACTGGTGCTTCACAAGGTGTAGGCTCCACACTGGTGCTTCACAAAGCAGGTGCTTTACAAAGCAGGTGAAATCGCAGATCTAGATCTAGAGTGTACAGAGATCCTTTACTGCACGTATAAGTTCTGTCAAGCACCTTAACTACTGGGAACGCTTGGAAGCACTTGACTTGTACTCGTTGGAACGCAGGAGGGAGAGATATATCATAATCTACACTTGGAAAATCTTGGAAGGAATGGTCCCAAATCTGCACACAGAAATCACTCCCTACGAAAGTAAAAGACTGGGCAGGCGATGCAAAATGCCGCCAATAAAATGTAGGGGCGCCATTGGTACACTAAGAGAAAACACCATAAGTGTCCGGGGCGCAAAACTGTTCAACAGCCTCCCATCAAGCATTAGGGGAATTGCCAATAAACCCCTGGCTGCCTTCAAGAGAGAGCTGGACAGATACCTAAAGTCAGTGCCGGATCAGCCGGGCTGTGGTCGTATGTTGGACTGCGTGCGGCCAGCAGTAACAGCCTAGTTGATCAGGCCCTGATCCATCGGGAGGCCTGGTCGTGGACCGGGCCGCGGGGGCGTTGATCCCCGGAATAACCTCCAGGTAAGGTGTAGGCTCCACACTGGTGCTTCACCAGGTGTAACCTCTACTCTGGTGCTTCACTTGGTGTAGGCTCCACGTTGGTGCTTTACTAGGTGTAGGCTCCACGCTGGTGCTTCACCAGGTGTAGGCTCCACGTTGGTGCTTCATCAGTTGTAGACTCCACGCTGGTGCTTCACCAGGTATAGGCTCCATGTTGGTGCTTCATGTGTAGGCTCCACGATGGTGCTTCACTAGGTGTAGGTTCCACGTTGGAGCATCACGTTGGTTCTTCACTAGGTGTAGGCTCCACGTTGGTTCTTCACTAGGTGTAGGCTCCACACAGGTGCTTCACAAGATGTAGGCTCGAGACTGGTGCTTCACAAGATGTAGGCTCGAGACTGGTGCTTCACAAGGTGTAGGCTCCACACTGGTGCTTCACAAGGTGTAGGCTGCACACTGGTGCTTCACCAGGTGTAACCTCCACTCTGGTGCTTCACTTGGTGTAGGCTCCACGTTGGTGCTTTACTAGGTGTAGGCTCCACGCTGGTGCTTCACCAGGTGTAGGCTCCACGTTGGTGCTTCATCAGTTGTAGACTCCACGCTGGTGCTTCACCAGGTATAGGCTCCATGTTGGTGCTTCATGTGTAGGCTCCACGATGGTGCTTCACTAGGTGTAGGTTCCACGTTGGAGCATCACTAGGTGTAGGCTCCACGTTGGTTCTTCACTAGGTGTAGGTTCCTCGTTGGTTCTTCACTATGTGTAGGCTCCACGCTGGTGCTTCACTATGTGTAGGCTCCACGCTGGTGCTTCACTAGGTGTAGGCTCCACGTTGGTTCTTCACTATGTGTAGGCTCCACGCTGGTGCTTCACTAGGTGCAGGCTCCACGCTGGTGCTTCACTAGGTGTAGGCTCCACGCTGGTGCTTCACTAGGTGTAGGCTCCACGCTGGTGCTGCTATATATCGGCCACTAAAATTTATGATCACAGTGGTCAGCTTTGGGAGCACCATTGCTTTTTTTCTGGGCTGGTGTGTGCCTCGTTGGACACAACCTTCATGCTGGTGAACGGCTCTTGATCCAAGGAAGTGGGGCTATACTAACCCTTCTCGGATCGGATGTGTTTGCCTCTTATTCCACGGTCACTGTCCCTATGCCAGTAAAACGACCATTCTTCCTAGCGAATATAATGCTGAGAGGACAAAACGGGAGTGATGTTTGCTCTAAGGTGAATTAATCTTAGTGACTCATACACCGTATGGGATGCTCTCTCTCTCTCTCTCTCTCTCTCTCTCTCTCTCTCTCTCTCTCTCGTTCTGCTGCTTCCATTTCATTTCATTTCTTTCGTACATTGGAGTAGGAACTTTAAGGTGTGAACCTTGATGTTGGTGACAAGCTCTTGATCCCATGAATGAGAATTGCCTTAATTTTTCTGTTCGTGGAATCTTACTGTCTCCCATCTCCCATGAATATATAATAATAATAATAATAATAATAATAATAATAATAATAATAATAATAATAATAATAATAATAATAATTATAGTAATAATAATAATAATACGTAATAATAACATAATGTATTATTATTATTATTATTATTATTAATATCTGTAACTCAGCATAAATTCATATTCATAATTCAGCAGGTGGAACCTTTCATATTTACGCTATATACACCGTGTAATATTCTACTCTGGAATTACTGTGTAATTACACTGTATCTCGCGCAAGATTATTTATTAACCCTAGTGTTATACTCGAGTGATTAACACTTATATTACAACATACACAGAAAGATACTCGTTTACGTAGTTATGTGGATCATTATATTTCTGATAATAGACATAGAATAATAAATTAAGTCGTTAGACCTTCCTTGGTCACTGGAGAGCTGTCCTGCCAACAGCTCACCCAGGGTGACAACTGAAACCCGTGTGTAGTGGCTTCTTCAGTCGAATGAAGAGAAGAATGGTGGAAAATGAGGATTTTGAGGTAATCAGTCCCTCAGCCTGGAGTCGATATGTTCAGTTTATTAGTTATCATAAAAGTACAACATGTGCGCTGTAAAGGAGCTTATAAACTGCAGACCGGTGGGGTGAAGCAATGGTAAGAGGAGTCATCAGTGGAAAAATCCACCAGTAGGTCATGCCTATTGGCTTAAGCAAGCTTTGAAGAATTTCTTGCATCAAAATCTCAATAATTTGAATAAATGGTTTTAGAAAACGTACTAATTGATAACTGAGACAATAGTGTAACATCTGGGTTACTTTATTCTTGAAACGTCTCGCCAGCTTGAAGCTTCTTCATCTGAAGAAGTTTAAGAATGGACAGGCATCGCAACTACATACTCTACACTATACTTCACCACTACTAGGATCAACTGACTTTGTGGCCTAGGTCCAGTGACCCAGGCCACAATGCCAACGTAACCTCATTCCACACAGATATCACATACCTCTGGCTAGTCGAAGGTAGCCTGGGAACACCACACACTCCTCTATTCCTCGTTCCTGCCAGGACAGCCCTACAGCAACTGTTCAGGCAGGTACAGGCAGTTGTACAGACACACAGCTCCCATATCAAGCCAGTAACAGCTGCTAGTGGGTGCTTGGTCCAAACGGCTGGACTCCATCCCCATGGGTGACGTCCTTCCACATCTCTGAAGAAAGCTGTTTCCAGATGGCAGGCAATCCACTCACAGCACACCATCCAACACCCTGGCACGCCACCCCGACATCGCAGCCACCACAGCTAGACCAAAACAGTACAGCTACAGCGGTCTATCAGCTCTCAGCATAGCATCAGCATAACAGCTCTCAGCGTAGCAAAGAATCTCAGCCCTCAGTATAGCAGCAACATAACAACACTTAACAAGAAGAAAAAAGGCACAATACCGTGACTGGAACAATACACAAGTAACCCGTTACGGTCCAAGTCTAAACGAAACGTTTTCATAAGTTTCTCTCCCCTGTGTGTGGGTTATTTGTGTAACACTCAGCATATCAACTCTCAGCAAAGCAGCAACACAGCAACGCTCAGCACAGCAACACTCACATCTCAGCTAATCTTCACAGGCAGCAGACAACAGCGTCACATTTAATTATGATCAGCGGCAGGAAAGGTATCATCACGATAACCAGAAACTGGGATTAGCAGTAGGTCAACCACTACGACGGGTGAATGGTGGATGACGGGTGAATTGTGGGGTCCCGGCAGCAGGTAGTTGGTAGATGGCTAATAAATGGTTGGTGAGGGATGGGTAGGCTATGGGTAAGGTGGCTAGCCAAGCAAGCAGTTGACAGTAATAGTCACGAATACCTGGAAGACAACAGGTGACTCAGCTATCGGGTGGCAGATGGGTGACAATAGCACAGAAGGTGGATGAACCCAACACAAAATCTGGGTAACACTCACAGGCACCCACAACAATATGTGAGAGACCAGGGCAGCAGCACAGGAACTGGGTGACATGGAGCAGAGCAGCTTGGTGACACTCACATGAGCAAGGTGGCAGTAGGCGGGTTGATGGCAGTGGGTAGATGATAGGTCACTATCATCGGGTGGTGGGAGTCTTGGGTGACAGCTAATATTGTGGGTGACAGCTAATATTGTGGGTGGCCCAGCTGGGTAACGCCTCATATAGTGGTTAAATGGTGGGTACAGCCAGGCATCTCGCCAGTGGGTAACTCTTTCAAACTGTGCTGGGTGTCTTCTCCTTACTCTGTAAATATTCAATTTCGGCCAGTAATTGCTCTCCCACAAGTCTCACAAACAAAACACTCATACTCTCCTTACATATCTCAAACATCAACACCCCGCCCTCCTTTACCAAACACATTTAACTTTTCAACACGCTTTTAATAAACTTACAAACAAGATATATATCAAACGGCAGGGCTTCCCCGACCCAAGGTCACATATGGATGTTCACCTACGTTCAACTCTGGTCAACGAAAAGAAATTCCAGTACACTTCAAGCACTTTTCAGAATCTTTAATATCGCAAAGTAAGATATTCACTTTAAAAAAGGGTAGCAACTGTAGCATATTCGGCCAAGCAACCAAAAGGCACATGGGAATGAATTTTAATATAACAATATTAAAAATTACCACCGCTGAGACACCATGCGATATACCGGGGCAGACAAGGCGGACTTACCAATCAATTCTATACAGAATAACAAAATCAGTGATTACTTGGTTAAAGAGAAAGGTACCTGATGCTACGATAACTGGAGAGGCTACAAGAATATTGAGACAGAGGAATAAAATAAACTGAACTAAAATGGAATTTTCACTGACAATATAGTCCTTGGAATAGATCACACCCAGAAGACCTGTTAGCTTCTAGCCACAATCCCCAAGGCTCTTCCTGAGAGACGTCTAGACCTGGCCAGCGCTCTTCCCAAAGTTCCTCTTTCTTAGGTAACGTTAGGTAAGATTTGTCAGGAAACAGTACAAATGATTCCTGACGCGAGTCTTGGTCATATGAAGACCCGCAGCTGGAGTTTTTGGTCATCTGACCGAGGCCTTCCACTGGCTTACCGATGCACCCCTTTAAAAAAAATATGGCTATAATTTTAACCATCTGATGCGATCCCTCCTTTTCTTTCTTAGCTACTCCCCTGAGCTTATAAAGACCTCCACACACTTCTCATAACTTCTGATGAGAGGTCAGGTCAGGAGTTCCCTGACAGAACCAGAGTCTGAGAATTAGCAGCCAACACTCATATCTTCACAAACCAATAGAAACCTGAGAGACAATTACAGCTGATGGCTAAGACATATCTGCAACAGCTGGGTATATTTATTCTTGAAACGTTTCGCCATCATAGTAGGTTTCTTCAGTCAAATCCCCTCAAGGAAGGTCCCTTGACGTTGGTGAGAGGCTCTTGATCTAGGGAATAGGATCCGTGCTCCAGTTTCCTGAATTAAGCCTGAATACCTTCCACATCTCCTCCCACAGGTGCTGCATAATCCTACGGGTTTAGCGCTCCCTTTGATTATAACAATCTTTAGTCAAATACAGGTTGCATTTGTGTTTGACAGAATAAGCCTACTGTGTAGGCGAAAAGTTTCAGTAGTAAAGACAGCCAATTGTTGCATATGTGTCTTCATCATCAACTTGTTGGTATATTATACCAATTTCAACACAACAGTCACAGCTGCTCTCCACGCCCTCACCTCTCTATAACTTGTGGCTAGAAGTCAGCTCTAATGGCAATATTTCCCCACAGTCCCTTGATAGAACCAGGGTGTGAAAGATAAGCAGCCAACACCCCCATCTTCACAAACAGATAGAAACAGGGCACTTGGTCTCATATCTGTTCTTCCGTTTCTCACAAACATATTAGAGAGGCAGTCTCAAGATATCACACCCTGGATTGTGTAACTGTTACAATTCTATGTGAGTGGTATTCTGGCTTCATAGAACCTGTTGAAAGATTTTTATACTTAAAGTTAGTGCTGCTAGGGTATAGATTTTTATTGCTATTGCTATACTGTCATGATTCTAAAGTGGGGAAATATCGGGGGGAAAGGGGGGAGGGTTAATGACTGTGGGTTGACACCTGTGTCCAAGCTCCTTCATAGAATAATAATGGCCCAGTGTAGTGAATTCTTACAATTTTTGATGAATTTGGAATTCCACGGGTCTTAGCCTGGAGTTTCGTCAGATACATACATACATACATACATATATACGTCTGCCTTTGATGAGTGATATTTCTAACATTGGCACTGGTCGAGCTTATAACACAGCCCAGCGTTACAGGTGTGCAACAGATGTATTGGAGTTCGTGACACCCGACAACCCTTATCTTCTCACCCACCCACCGTCATAATCCTTTGCCCACCACACCATCACCAACCCACCCACTATTCACGACCCACCGTCACCCACCACTCTCAGCCAGCACCCACCTGAGCCATAACAGGAGCAAGGAGCTCACAGAGCACGTAAACATTATAAGTGTACCCGGGAGATTTTAGCCTAGACAAATATTTGGGTTCTCTCTTTTAGGAGCGGGAGTTTAACATGCGCTGGGATTTACAAGATCCCTTTAAGCAGCTCCTAAAGCTGCAAGAGTGGGTCGTGGGCGCTGGGAGGTGCTTTGTGGTGAGATACTGGTGTTACTGGTGGCTTATGCTGTCATACTGGTGTTAGTAGTGTCTTGTGTGGTGATGCTGGTGTTACTCGTGGCTATGTTGTGATACTGGTGTTAGTGGTGGCTTGTGTTGTGATGCTGGTGTTACTGGTTGCTTGTGTTGTTATTGGTGTTACTGGTGACTTGTACTGTGATGCTGGTGTTACTGGTTGCTTATGCTGTGATAGTGGTGGTGTAGCTGCTTTGCGGTGTGATACTGATAACACTGGTGGTGGAAGTAATGATGGTGCAATACCGGTGATGGGAAGTGGTGGTGGTGGTGGTGGTGAAAATAGTAGTAGCAACAAAAGAAGTAAGAAAGAAATTCTATGGTGATACCGACAAGATGTGGAAAAAAAACACTTATGTATTATACTTATGAACTGTACATAAGTGTGTTTTTTCCACAGCACAAGTAATTGTGTGAGTAGAAATAATAGCAGCAGTAGTTTAAATAGTACATCAGTCGTAATAATAGTTAGGGGCAGACACTTAATGGACGCGGGTTCGGCTTCGGATGAACTGCAACGTATGGGCGAGGACCCCAATGGAAATAAGTCAGTATGTCTGACGTTTTGGTTAGCCTATGTAATCTGCACATATGCTGCTATGTAAGATAATTTATATAAGTGTATTTATGTGTGCCTGTACCTGAATAAACTTACATCCACAGCCCCTATATACCTAGCAGCAAATCTGGTGTGATGACTTTCTGCTAAAGGACGGCATAATGCGTATACCTTAGACAGGGCTAGACAGCGACGTGACTTGTGGAAAGGGTAGACAGTCACATGACTTGAGGTAGGCTTTGGCAGTGACATGACTTGAGTATGGCCTAGGCAGTGACATGACTTGACGTAGGCCTAGGCAGTGACATGACTTGAGGTGCGACAACTGCTCTAGAACCGCAAATTCGCCAGCAAATGGAATGATCACTTCAAAATTTATTTTGCTGCCTCCAGTGTTGTATTCGTCTATAATCGACTGCAGATGTCTGTTGCACAGGCGATACGTTTCGGAAACAAAATTACCCAGGTGGTGCACGTGTCTTATTCTATCACGACACCACGTAGCGGCGGATAGAGAATAAAATCAGTGATAGGAAAAAGCAGGACCCTGAGTGAGACTTGCCAAATTTGTGTATACTTTGAATATTAATATAGATGAGACACTGGAGACTAGAACCGAGGAGATAACGTGGAATCTTGTTTATCCTCTAAGTTACCATGCACACACACAAACACACACACGCACACACACACACACACACACACACACACACACACACACGCACACACACACGAGAAAGAGTAGAAGGAATAGGATGGGAAAAACCAAACTTCAAAAGGGTGGACTATATAGGCATGAGGAACTTTCTGCAAGACGTTCAGTGGGAGAGAGAACTGACAGGAAAACCAGTAAAAGAAATGATGGGGTATGTGACAACAAAATGCAAGGAGGCAGAGGAGAGGTTTGTTCCCAAGGGAAACAGAAATAATGGGAAGATCAGAAGGAGTCCTTGGTTCACCCAAAGGTGTAGGGAGGCAAAAACTAGGTATACTACAGAATGGAAAAGGTATAGAAGACAAAGGACCCAGGAAAATAAAGAGATCAGCCGAAGAGCCAGAAACGAATATGCACAGAGAAGAAGGGAGGCTCAGCGACAATACGAAAATGACATAGCATTGAAAGTCAAATCTGACCCGAAGCTGTTGTACAGCCACATCAGGAGGAAAACAACAGTCAAGGACCAGGTAATCAGACTGAGGAAGGATGATGAGGACTTCACAACAAACGACCAAGAGGTATGCGAGGAGCTCAACACGAGATTTAAAGAAGTATTTACAGTGGAAACGGGTAGGACTCCAGGAAATCAGAACAAGGAGGTACACCATCAAGTGCTGGATGAGGTACACATAACAGAGGAGGAGGTGAAGAAGCTGCTATGTGAACTTGACACCTCAAAGGAGGTGGGACCAGACAGCATCTCTCCGTGGGTCCCTAGAGAGGGAGCAGAGATGCTGTGTGTACCACTAACAAAGATCTTCAACACATCCATTGAAACTGGGCAACTCCCTGAGGTGTGGAAGATGGCAAATGTAGTCCCAATTTTTAAAAAAGGAGACAGGCATGAGGCATTAAACTACAGACCTGTGTCACTAACGTGTATAGCATGCAAAATCATGGAGAAGATCAGGAGGAGAGTGGTGGAGCACCTGGAAAGAAACAAGCATATAATCGACAACTAGCATGGTTTCAGGGAAGGAAAATCCTGTGTCACAAACCTACTGGAGTTTTATGACAAGGTGACAGAAGTAAGACAAAAGAGAGAGGGGTGGATAGACTGCATTTTCTTGGACTGCAAGAGGGCCTTCGACACAGTTCCTCACAAGAGGTTACTGCAAAAGCTAGAGGATCAGACACACATAACAGGAAAGGCACTGCAATGGATCAGAGAATACCTGACAGGAAGGCAACAACGAGCTATGGTACGTGACGAGGTGTCAGAGTGGGCGCCTGTGACAAGCGGGGTTCCACAGGGGTCAGTCCTAGGACCTGTGCTGTTTTTGATATATGTGAAAGGCATAACGGAAGTAATAGAATAAGAAGTGTCCTTGTTTGCAGATGAAGTGAAGTTAATGAGGAGAATCAAATCGGTCGAGGATCAGGCAGGACTACAAAGAGACCTGGACAGGCTACAAGCCTGGTCCAGCAACTGGCTCCTTGAATTTAACCCTGCCAAATGCAAAGTCATGAAGATTGGGGATTGGCAAAGAAGACCGCAGACACAGTATAGTCTAAGTGGCCAAAGACTGCAAACCTCACTCTAGGAAAAAGATCCTGGGTGAGTATAACACCGAGCACATCTACTGAGGCGCACATCAATCAGATAACTGCTGCAGCATACGGGCGTCTGGCAAACCTACAGATATCGTTCCGATACCTCAGTAAGGAATCGTTCAAGACTCTGTACACCATTTACGTCAGGCCCATACTGGAGTATGCAGCACCAATTTGGAATCCACACCTGGTCAAGCACATCAAGAAATTAGAGAAAGGGCAAAGGTTTGCAACAAGACTAGTCCCAGCGCTAAGGGGATTGTCCTACGAAGAAAAGTTAAGGAAAATCAGCCTGACGACAATGGAGGACAGGAGGGTCAGGGGAGACATGATAAACATGATAAAGACATAAAATACTGTGCGGAATAGACAAGGTGGACAAAGACAGGATGTTCCAGAGATGGGACACAGAAACAGGAGGTCACAATTGGAAGTTGAAGACTCAGATTAGTCAAAGGGATGTTAGGAAGTATTTCTTCAGTCATAGAGTTGTCAGGTCGTGGAATAGCCTAGAAAGTGACGTAGTGGAGGCGGGAACCATACCTAGTTTTAAGACAAGGTTTGATTAAGCTCATGGAGCAGGGAGAGAGAGGACCCAGTAGCAATCAGTGAAGAGGCGGGGCCAGGAGCTATGAATCGACCCCTGCAACCATAAATAGGTGAGTACAAGTAGGTGAGTACACGTAGCGGAGGCAGGACTCCTTCATAGCCTTAAGAAAGTTTACGATAAAGCTCTTGGAACAGGGAAAGAGTGGACCTAATAACGACCAGCAAAGAGGCGGGGCCAGGAGCTATGAATCGACCCCTGCTACTCTAATTGAGTGCAACTAAGTGAGTACACACACACATATATACACACACTAAAACATCAGGCTTGAATTATGTAACTAGTGTTGTGCCACAAGGATCAGTTTTGGACCCCATGCTGTTCCTGGTTACAAGTCAGTTATTAATCCTTCTGTGCAGACGACTCCCTAAAATATTGAGGAGACTACAAACTGAAAAGGATGGAAGAAGGTTACAGGAAGACCAGGATAAACTTCAGGAATAGTCGAATAAATGCTTACCTTAATTTAACCTTAGCAAAGGTCAGGTGGTGAAGCTGGGAGATGGGAAGAGGACGACGAAAACACAGTACCATCTGTGGCGAAGAACTTACAAAAGCAACTGAAGAAAACGGTACCATCATTAAGGAGCAACTCACAGAAACAGTTGAAGACAACACAGTACCATCTGTGGTGAAGAACTCACAGAAACAGTTGAAGACAACACAGTACCATCTGTAGCGAAGAACTCACAGAAACAGTTGAAGACAACACAATACCATCTGTAGCAAAGAACTCACAGAAACAGTTGAAGACAACACAATACCATCTGTAGCGAAGAACTCACAGAAACAGTTGAAGACAACACAGTACCATCTATAGCGAAGAACTCACAGAAACAGTTGAAGAACACGACCTGGAGAATATCCATTACACTTAACCTGTCTTCTGAGACACATGTATATAGAATAATTAACCAAACTACTAATCAATCAATCAGTGAAGGCATCAATCAGTCAGACTATCAATCAATTAATCAATGAATGAATCAATCAGTCATTTAAGTCAGTGAATGAATTAGTCAGTGAGTAAATCGAATATCATTCACTGAAACTATCACTCAATCAGATTATCAAGCAATCGGTCAAACAACCAATCGATCAATCAGTCAGGGAATCATTCAAATTATCAATAAGTCAATAGGGAATCAATCATATTATCGATCAATCAAACTATCAGTAAAACTCTCAAACAATAAAACTATCAATCAAACCCTCATTCAGTCAAACTATCAGTTAATCAAACTATCAATTAATCAATCAAACTATTAATTAATCAGACTATCAATCAGTCAATCAGTAAATCAATCAAACTATCAGTCAAGCAAAGCGTTATTGCGCAATATGCAGTACAGCAAGAACAAACGCAACACATTACGCAGAATTAGCCTAACATAAACGGTAAACACAAAACTGAATTTCATTGCAAAGATAAACGACAACTAAGTTAAACGACAACTAAGTAAAGTATTGCTGGCTATACAACTTTGCCTCAAGTTGTCTCGTTGTTTTGCGGTCAACTTATTCCAGAATTTCTTATATCTAAATTATTTAAAAGACATTGAATGCAACTTGCAGTCAGTCACATTATACTGAACAGCTGTGTAAAGTGGTGGTACAATGCCTAAACGTATAGTGGAGGTACAATGACTACACGTAATGCACAGTGGTGGTACAATGAGTACACCTAATGTACAGTGGAGATACAATGCATACACGTAATGTATAGTGGAGGTACAATGACTACACGTAATGTATAGTGGAGGTACAATGACTACACGTAATGTACAATGATGGTACAATGACTACACGTAATGTACAATGATGGTACAATGACTACACGTAATGTATAGTGGAGGTACAATGACTTCACTTAATGTACAGTGGTGGTACAATGACTACACATAATGTACAATGGTGGTACAATGATTACACATAATGTACAGTGGTGGTACAATGGCTGTACGTAATGTATAGTTGTGGTACATTGGCTGCAGTGGTAGTGCATTACCTGCACGTAATATACAGTGGTGGTAAAATATCTGCACGTAATTTAAAGTGGTGGTACAATTGCAGCATATAATGTACAATGGTGATCCAATGCCTGCACGTAATGTACAGTGGTGGTACAATGGCTGCACGTAATGTACGGTGGTGGTACAATAACTGCACATTATGTACAGTGGTACAAAGGCTTCCTGTAATGTAGAGTGATGCTACAATGACTGTACACAAGGTACAGTAGAAGCACAATGCCTGCACGTAATGTACAGTGGTAGTACAATACCTGTATGCAATGTATAGTGGTGGTACAATGCATGCGCGTAATGTACAGTAGTACAACTGGTTCATATAATGTACAGTCGTGGTATAATGCCCGCACAGAATGTACAGTGATGGTACAATGCCTGTACGTAATGTACAATGGTGGTACAATAGCTGTATATAATGTACAATGGTGGTACAACATCTTCACGTAACGTACAGTAGTGGTACAATGTCTACACGTATGTACAGTGGTGGCACAATTCCTAATCACAATGTGCAGTGTTATACAATGCCTGCACGTAATGTGCAGTGGTGGTAGAGTGACCGTAAGTGTGGCAATGGCTGCACGTCATTTGCAGCTGTGGTATAATGCACGTAATGCACGGCGGTAGTACAGTGGTTACATGTAATGTACAGCGGTGGTACAGTGGCTGCATGTAATATAGTGTTAAGTTAATGTAAATCTGTGTATTGTATTTAGAAGACCTCCAGCTGGTTGCAGAGCTGGAGGCTCTGTTGGAGGACTGTAGAGAAAGCTCTTGCTGGGTGCAGTCCTCGAGACTTTATGGGAGGACTTTGGTGAGAGCATGTCCGGGCGAGGACAGATCCGTCGTCTGTGTGGGAGTCTCGGGACCTGCGGCTACATACTGGCTGGTTTCCCTGGAGTGAGCTGTTCTAAACGACTCGATTCTGTAAGTGTATATTAGACCTCGTCAACTACGTAATTGTACTTTAATATCAGTCCCTTTTCTCTTCGACCAAGTATATTGATATACAAGTATTAATAAATTGTGATCAGGTGGAATAATATATTCACCATCCTTGTCTTTATTTTGTTATTATGTTATAAGGTCAACGTTAAGTGGAGGTGAGTAAGGTCTACGGGAGGGTATAAGTGATGTGAGGTGAGGCAGTGTAGTCACCGGTGCTGTGCGCCTCACATTACCAATACTTGTATGTAAAGGATAAAGTAATGAAGATTATTGACTCGTTACTTCCTTACCACGATATTTGACACTAACTGCATGCGATATTTGATAGCAGGAAGAGACGAGACACGATAACTGCACGTCTCACTGGCTGATAACAGGAGGAGAGAGGAGACGTGATAACTACATGTCTCGTTGGCTGATAGAAAGAAGCGAGGACACATGATAACCACACGTGAGGTCATAAAAGGTTACGACATGAGAGATAAAGAAGATTTCTGAACACCATAAACATGGAGAGCTACGGGACACTGTTGTAAACACAGACAATAGTCGCCCTGTGAGCCTGCTGGGAAATATTTCCTTTACAGTGGTACGCCAATGGAATTGGATACTAGACGAAGAAGAGTTTTAGACCAGTGGAATTGGACACTAGACGAGGAAGAATTTTAGACCAGTGGAATGGAATACTAGACGAGGAAGAGTTTTAGACAAGAGGAAAAGGACACTAGTCGAGGTATAAGTTTTAGACCAATGGAGTTGAAGACGAAGCAGTGGTAAGAGAATGGAATCGAATACAAGATTAGGGAGAGTGATAGAAAAGTGCAATGGCATAGAAGATGATGTAGAATGGTAGAACAATGGAATGGAATACAAGATGTGGGAGAGTGGTAGATCAGTGGAATAGGATACAAGAGGAAGAGAGGAAGACCAATGGAAAAAAATATAACATGAGGAAGAGTGGTATACCAGCGGAATGGGATACAATAGGAGGAATCAAAGATACAATAACTAGATAATGAATAAACTTAAGAGACAGATGAAACGCAGAGGATGGAACACCATGATCATGACTATTTTTTTAGCAATACACAAACACACACACACACACACACACACACACACACACACACACACACACACACACACACACACACACACACACACACACACACACACACAGTCACGCAGACGTGGGTGCACAAGGCTCCGAGAACCTTAGTGTTTTTAAGGCGTGCAGTAACTGCTAGCAGTAATCAGTGGTAGTGACAACGTCAGTGAACAATCCTATGAGTGATAACTAAAGTTATTAGTTAAAAAAAAGTCGAGAGGAAGCCTGAAATCATTAATATTTCAAAGTGCCAAACTGTTAGAGGCAGTAGGCACCTGTTGCCACACAGATTCAAATATACAAAGATCAAAGTGAGTGGGGAAGCGGGTGTTCAAGAATTACCAGTGTTTGGATAACAAGTGAAATGTGGGGCACCATACAGTGAGAGTAAAAAAGTTAATAAGTAAAAGGAGAAAGGAAAAATAAAACATATAATAAGGGAAAGTGGCAGAGTAGGCCTGCTGAAGCAGTGACGTCACAACAAGTTGTGTGCCATTATACATATAAAGTGAAGTGTATATAATGTGAAGTGTATACTATCATAAGTGAAAAGTGAAATCACGTGAGGAATGCGGGATGTATGAGCATATATGGTTATAAACAACACGGGTGAAGGATCTCCAAAATAGTGATAGAAGGACTATGTATGACGACTACATCATCTGCATCTGGCAACTTGTCACCGCACCGCTGCCAGCGCAAGTATTACTCATCTATTGTGGTTGCATGTTGGCTCTGGATTCTGGTCTTGCATCACTGTTAGATACTGGTCACTCACTCCTGCAAGCTATTACCAGAATTAGAGTAGAAATAGCATAGATAAAGTGAAGATAGTGTTGAGGAGAGTGTGAGGACAGCAGTCTAGCGAGGGGTAACATAGTATTACTACCAGTAGTTATTAGCAGTATGAATACTTAGGAAGCTAGGAAGTCCTCTCTCAATGTGAGCAAGGAATAGGATAATAACCAGCAGTAATTGATAATTAAATCCAGAAAGGGCAATAAGTAGAGAGAGTAGCAATACTAGGAAAGGCAGCTGGGACTAAATTTGAGCCTACACGACAGAGAGGTATAACGGCTCTTTCAACCACACCAACCCCTCCCCTACCCCCCTAACCATCTCTCCCTCACACACATACACACACACAAGGGTAGACACTCATAGAAGCTTTAGACCCTAGTAGCATTTTCTGCTTTTTATAACTCAGAATTACTGGTATGTATTAGCAGTATCTCCACCTCACACCTCCCCCATACACACGAACACACACATGTACACACATACACACACACACACACACTGTACTAGGCGAATACACACACACACACACACACACACACACACACACACACACACACACACACACACACACACACACACCACACACACACACATGCACACACCAACATTCCCCTCCCCTCCCATTCTAATCCATACACACACACACCTCCCTTTCTTCTAAGGGTCACTCATCCTTCTCTCCCCCTTCCCCCTCCCCCTTAATCCCATCCCTCTCTCTCCCACACATGCACACATACATACACAAGCACACATACACAAGCACAAATACACTTGACACAAACACATACTCCCCTTTCCCCTAACCACCTCTCCCCCTTTTCCCTAGCCACCTACCCCTCCCCCAAACCATCTAACCACCTCTCCCCCTCCAATAACCATCCTCCCCTCCCCCATAACCATCCATCCCCACTTAACCTAACCATCTATTCCCCTTCCCCTAACCATCTCTCCCCCTTCCTTCTGTGGAGCAATGGGGCATCCTAGAACTAGGATGAGAACAAAGGGCCTGAAGGACGAATCTGGGAGGGAGGACTGGGAGGCAGAGCTCAAAAAAAGGGACAAAGACTGGGGAAGGAGGCTAGATGAGCTTGCAAGGAAGATGGAGGAGAGGTTAGCAGCAGAATGCAGAAGGTGGGAGCAACATGCCATAGTAGCAGAAGCCAAGATACAGAGATTAGAAGAGGAGCTGAGACATCTGAAACAGCCTAGAGACAAAGATATTACAGAAGTAGCATCAGCAATGTCTACATCAGACACAGACAACGGGTCTGAAGGGAGCATGGAAGCTAAACTGTATGCAGAGGCCCTGTCAAACCCACATGGGGCCAAAACAAAGACAGGGAGCACACTTGGACAGAATGAGAGGTTGGAAGACATTAAAGGAACTAGGACATGTGCAGGGACCTTACCAGACACTTGTGGGGGCCAGGAACAGGTAGCAGAAAGGACAAACCAATGAGCTTAAGGGCCACAGCTAGGGAAGGGATTGAAGGAAGGAACACTCCATGGGAAGGAACTAAAACACCTCATAGGATGCAATGGGAGTCACAGTTTTTGTCTATGGGCTAGACGAAGTTAAAGGGAAAACTTATGATGAAAGAAAGCAGGAGGAGAGAAAAGCAATTGAAGGCATCATGAAGGTGATAGGCGAGGGAGACATGACCCAGGTGGCAAATTTTCGGAGAATCGGGTGGTTCACCAAGAAAAGGAATCGGCCTCTCAAAGTAATTTTCAAGGCAGAATCAACCCAAACCATGATCCTGCAGGAGAAAGCACAGCTGAGAGGCAAACAGGAATTCATGAGTGTGTACCTCGATCGAGACAGAACACATAAGGAAAGGATGATACTGAAAGAGAGAGTGCAAAAACGAAAGGAGGATTTGGGAGGAAATGAAAAAGGAGAGCAGAATAACCCAGGAACAGGTGAAAGGACAAGTATGCCCCACAGAAACACCTGCAGAATGGACTCCAGCCACGACACCCCTAAGGCAACTGAACAATCAAAACCAACCATCACACACCAATCCCTCTGTTCCCACCCCCCGCACCACGAACCCTACCCCTACAGCAACCCCTATGGGAGCTCTTCCTCCACCTCCAGTGCAACCCTCCACAGGCCCCCACCAGGGCTCCTGCTCTCCCAACCCCAGTATTCCCCCAGGACCACAGTTACAGTATTAGAACAGAAGTTGAAGGTTTGGTAAACAAATGCGGATAGATTAGCGAATAAATATGAGGAATGGCAAAAAAGAATCAATGAGAAGTCCCCAGACATCATAGCAGTTACAGAAACAAAACTCACGGAGACAATAACAGATGCAATCTTCCCACCAGGATACCAGATCATGAGGAAAGATAGAAGGGGCAGAGGGGGAGGAGGGGTTGCTCTGCTCATAAAAAACCGATGGAAATTCGAGAAAATGGGAGGCATAGACGAGACAGGAGAAAGGGACTACATATTAGGTACACTTCAGTCTGGGGAGCAAAAGGTGGTCATTGCAGTGATGTATAATCCACCACAGAACTGCAGGAGGCCAAGAGAGGAATATGAAGAGAGCAACAGAGCAATGGTGGACACACTTGCTGAGGAGGCAAGAAGAGCTCACTCCAGCAGAGCAAAGTTGCTGGTTATGGAGGATTTCAGCCACAGGGAGATTGACTGGGAAAACCTGGAGCCAGATGGGGGTCCTGAAACATGGAGAGCCAAGATGTTGGATGTGGTGCTGGAAAACCTTATGCACCAACATGTTAAGGACACTACCCGAGTGAGAGGGGAGGATGAACCAGCAAGATTGGACCTTGTGTTCACCCTGGGCAGTTCAGACATTGAGGACATCACATATGAGAGTCCCCTAGGAGCTAGTGACATGTGGTTCTGTGCTTTGAATACATAGTAGAGTTGCAAGTGGAGAGAGTAACAGAGTTGAATGGGAAAAGCCTGACTATAAAAGAAGGGACTACATAGGGTTGAGGAACTTCCTGCAGGAGGTTCCGTGGGACAGAGAACTGGCAGGAAAGCCAGTAAATGAAATGATGGAATATGTAACAACAAAATGCAAGGAGGCAGTGGAAAGGTTTGTTCCCAAGGGCAACAGAAACAATGGGAAGACCAGAACGAGCCCCTGGTTTACCCGACGGTGTAAGGAGGCAAAAACAAAGTGCAATAGAGAATGGAAGAAGAGAACACATGAAAATAGGGAGATCAGTCGCAGAGCCAGGAACGAGTATGCACAGGTAAGGTGGGAGGCATAGCGACAGTATGAAAATAACATAGCATCGAAAATCAAGACTGACCCGAAACTGTTGTATAGCCACATCAGGAGGAAGACAACAGTCAAAGACAAGGTGATCAGACTGAGGACAGAAGGTGGAGAATTCACAAGAAATGACCAGGAGGTATGTGAGGAGCTAAACAGGAGATTTAAGGATGTTTTTACAGTAGAGACAGGAAGGGCTCTGGGAAGACAGCACAGAAGGGAACATCAAGAGAGAATATACCAACAAGTGTTGGATGACATAAGAACAACCGAGGAGAGGGTGCAGAAGCTGCTGAGTGACCTTGATACCTCAAAGGCGATGGGACCAGACATCTCCCCATGGGTCCTTAGATAAGGAGCAGAGATGCTGTGCGTGCCCCTAACCACAATCTTCAACACATCCCTTGAAACTGGGCAACTACCTGAGAAATGGAAGACAGCAAATGTAGTCCCATATTTAAGAAAGGAAACAGAAATGAGGCACTAAACTACAGACCTGTGTCTATGATATGTATCGTGTGCAAAGTCATGGAGAAGATTATCAGGAGGAGAGTGGTGGAACACCTGGAATGGAACAAGATTATAAATGAAAACCAGCATGGGTTCATGGAAGGCAAATCCTGTGTCACAAACCTTCTGGAGTTTTATGACAAGATAACAGAAGTAAGACACGAGAGAGAGGGGTGGGTTGATTGCGTTTTCCTAGACTGCAGGAAGGCCTTTGACTCAGTTCCCCACAAGAGATTAGTGCAGAAGCTGGAGGATCAGGCGCATATAACAGGGAGGGCACTGCAATGGATCACGGAATACCTGACAGGGAGGCAACGAGTCATGGTACGTGAACAGGTATCACAGTGGGCGCCTGTGACGAGCGGGGTCCCACAGGGGTCAGTTCTAGGACCAGTGCTATTTTTGATATGCGAACATGATTGAAGGAATAGACTCTGAAGTGTCCCTATTCGCAGATGATGTGAAGCTGATGAGAAGAATTAAATCGGATGAGGATGAGGCAGGACTGCAAAGAGACCTGGACAGGCTGGACATGTGGTCCAGAAACTGGCTTCTCGAATTCAACCCTGCCAAATGCAAAGTCATGAAGATTGGGGAGGGGCAAAGAAGACCGCAGACAGAGTATAGGCTAGGTGGACAAAGACTACAGACCTCACTCAGGGAGAAAGACCTTGGGGTGGCCATAACACCGAGCACGTCACCAGAGGCACACATCAACCAAATAACTGTTGCAGCATACGGGCGCCTGGCAAATCTGAGAATAGCGTTCCGATACCTTAATAAGGAATCATTCAAGACACTGTACACTGTGTATGTTAGGCCCATACTGGAGTATGCAGCACCAGTCTGGAACCCACACCTGGTCAAGCACGTCAAGAAGTTAGAGAAAGTACTAAGGTTTGCAACAAGGCTAGTCCCAGAGCTCAGGGGAATGTCGTACGAGGAAAGGTTGAGGGAAATTGGACTGACGACACTGGAGGACAGAAGGGTCAGGGGAGACATGATAACGACATACAAGATACTGCGGGGAATAGACAAGGTGGACAGAGACAGGATGTTCCAGAGACAAGGGGTCACAACTGGAAGCTGAAGACTCAGACGAGTCACAGGGACGTTAGGAAGTATTTCTTCAGTCATAGAGTCGTCAGGAAGTGGAATAGCCTAGCAAGTGAAGTAGTGGAGGCAGGAACCATACATAGTTTTAAGAAGAGGTATGACAAAGCTCAGGAAGCAGAGGGGGAGAGGACCTAGTAGCGATCAGTGAAGAGGCGGGGCCAGGAGCTGAGTCTCGACCCCTGCAACTACAATTAGGTGAGTACAATTAGGTGAGTACACACACACACACACACACACACACACACACACACACACACACACACACACACACACACACACACACAACACACGCGCACACACACACACACACACACACACACACACACACACACAGGCACACACACACACAACCTGACGACACTAGAGGACAGGAGAGATAGGGGGGACATGATAACGACATACAAAATACTGAGAGGAATTGACAATGTGGACAAAGACAGGATGTTCCAGAGATTGGACACAGTAACAAGGGGACACAGTTGGAAGTCGAAGACATAGATGAATCACAGGGATGTTAGGAAGTATTTCTTCAGCCACAGAGTAGTCGGTAAGTGGAATAGTTTGGGAAGCGATGTAGTGGATGCAGGATCCATACATAGCTTTAAGCAGAGTGACTCACGAAATCGTAATGACACGATTGCAAACAAACCATACCCCGGCCGGGATTGAACCCGCGGTCAGAGAGTCAAAACTTTGAGACTATCTGACCGCGGGTTCAATCCCGGCCGGGGTATGGTTGGTTTTTTTTTAAGCAGAGGTATGATGAAGCTCACGGTTCAGGGAGAGTGACCTAGTAGCGATCAGTGAAGAGGCGGGGCCAGGAGCTCGGACTCGACCCCCGCAACCTCAACTAGGTGAGTAACACATGACACACACACACACATACACAACACACACACACACCACACCGACACCACACACACGCACACACACACACACAACACACACACACACACACACACACAACACATCCCTTGAAACTGGGCAGCTTCCTGAGGTATGGAAAACGGCAAATGAAGTTCCCATTTTGAAAAAAAAGGAGACAGAAAAGAGGCGCTAAACTACAGACCAGTGTCACTGACGTGTATTGTATGCAAAGTCATGGAGAAGATTATCAGGAGGAGAGTGGTGGAGCACCTGGAACGGAACAAAAGTATAAATGACAGCCAGCACGGTTTCATGGAAGGCAAATTCTGTGTCACAAACCTTCTGGAGTTTTATGATAAGGTAACAGAAGTAACAGACGAGAGAGAGGGGTGGGTTTATTGCATCTTCTTGGACTGCAAGAAGGCCTTCAACACAGTTCCTCAAAAGAGATTAGTGCAGAAACTAGAGGATCAGGAGCATATAACAGGAAGGGCACTGCAATGGATCAGAGAATACCTGACAGGGAGGCAACAACGAGTCATGGTACGTGGTGAGGTATCACAGTGGGCACCTGTGAGGAGCGGGGTCCCACAGGGGTCGGTCCTAGGACCAGTGCTATTTTTGGTATATGTGAATGACATGATGGAAGAGATAGACTCAGAGGTGTCCCTGTTAGCAGATGATGTGAAGTTAATGAGGAGAATTAAATCAGATGAGGATCAGGCAGGCCTTCAAAGAGACCTGGACAGGCTGGACACGTGGTCCAGCAACTGGCCTCTCGAATTCAACCCTGCCAAATGCAAAATCATGAAGATCGGAAAAGGGCAAAGAAGACCGCAGAAAGAGTATAGGATAGGTGGTCAACGACTGCAAACTTCGCTCAAAGAGAAAGATCTGGGCGTGAGTATAACAACGAACACGTCTCCGGAAGCACACATTAACCAGATAACTGCTGCAACATATGGGCGCCTTGCATTCCGATACCTAAGTAAGAAATCTTTCAAGACACTGTACACCGTATACGTCAGGCCCATATTGGAGTATGCAGCACCAGTTTGGAACCCGCACCGGGTGAAAAGTGCAAAGGTTTGCGACAAAGTTAGTTCCAGAGCTAAGGGGAATGTCCTATGAAGAAAGGTTGAGGGAAATCGGCCTGACGACACTGGAGGACAGGAGGGATAGGGGAGACATGATAACGACATACAAAATACTGCGTGGAATAGACAAGGTAGACAGAGACAAGATGTTCCACAGAGGGGACACTCTTGGAAACTTAGATGAGCCTCAGGGATGTTAGGAAGCATTTGTTTAGTCATAGAGTGGTCAGGAAGTGGAACAGTCTGGCGAGCGATGTAATGGAGGCAGGAAGCATGCATAGCTTTAAGACGAGTTATGATGAAGCTCATGGAGCAGGGAGAGAGAGGACGTAGTAGCCTTCAGTGAAGAGGCGGAGCCAGGAACTGAGTCTCGACCCCTACAACTACAATTAGGTGAGTACACACACACACACACACAAAAAAAAATATCTCTCAGTCGGTCCTGAGGGAGGTAACAGAGGTACTGTGTGTGTCCAGCAACAATCTTCAATAAGTCTATCGACACAGAGGCGTGAAAGACTGCAGATGTAGTTCCAAGTTTTGAAGAAATGAGACAGACAGGTGACGTTAAGCTGCTGACGTGTGTCAGTTACATGGATAATATGTAGAGTTATGGAAAAGATAATCAGGAGAAGAGATGTGAAGCACCACTCTTCTTCCGATTATCCGTGCTAGTTGTAATACATGACAACCAGAACGGATTTAGAGATAGTAAAGCCTGTCTCTCGAACCTATTGAAGTTCTGCAAGGTAACATAAGTAAGGCAGGGGAGAGTAAGATGGGTAGATTACATCTTCTTGGACTGTAGGAAGGCTTTTAACACAGTAAAGCACAGTAAAGCAGAAATAACATGGGAAACACTACAATGGACGGAAACAGCGAGTGATCAATCTTGTGGAACCGTACTCATCACGGATGAGTACAAATACTAGGAACCGAGGTCTCCTAGTGTTCGCAGTTTTGCCTTGGCGCTGTGGTAGCACAGGACATTGCACCAGCAATGTCCTGTGCTACTACATAGCTAATCTTGGAGTCAAGCAGTGACTGATGCCATCTAGTAAAGAAGTTGAACAGCAGATCAGCAGCAGAGTAACATTTTCTGAAGCCAAACTGACGGTCACTAAGAAGTGTGGTAGTCGACAAACACTGTCATCTGCAGTGAGATTATTGTCTCATGAACTTTGTCAGTGACTGACTGCAGTGACACTGGTCTGTAGTTGCTGATTTCCGTTCTGCTCTTTTTTTTGCCTCTTTCCACAGAGAAAGCCATTAAAACTGCTGTTCAGTGCTGATAGATGCTCTCCCTCTCTCCCTCTCTCTCTCTCTCTCTCTCTCTCTCTCTCTCTCTCTTCTCTCTCTCTCTCTCTCTCTCTCTCTCTCTCTCTCTCTCTCTCTCTTTCCCTCTGAGGACCGAGAAGACTTCCGGAGTTAAAATTACTATCGGTGAGAGCCACTGATTTTGACAATGGCTGAGGATGATTGTTTTCCTTTAACGCTCAGAGGTAAGTGAGGAGAGAGAGGGAGGGATGACAATGAGGGAGGTGGAAGGGAGGGAGGAAGAAAGAAGGAAGGATGATGGAGAGGGAGAAAGATGGAAGGAATGTAAGGATAAATGGACAGGAGTAACGAAGAGAATGAGAACCCAAAAAAATTAAATGAGCGACGGAGGGAGGAGAGGAAAGAGCCTAGAAAGACGAGAGGAAGAAGGGAGGGAGGGTGAGAGAACTTGCATCCCCACACCCTTCTTATCCCCTCCCTCATCCGTCTCCCACACCCACACGCTGAGTGTCCCACACTCACACACACACTCTTACACCCTGGATCCATACATAGCTTTAAGAAGAGGTATGATAAAGCTCATGTAGCAGGAAGAGTGACCTAGTTGCGGCCAGTGAAGACGAGGGGCCAGGAGCTGTAAATCGACCCATGCAACCACAACTAGGTGAGTACACCCACCCACACATCCAGTCTCCCACACCCACATACTCAGTTTCCCACACTCAACACACCCAGTATCCCACACCCACACAACTAGTCTCCCACACACACTCTCCCCACCCACACACCCAGTCTTCCACGCCCCCACACCCAGTCTTCCCACCGTCACACAGTCTCCTCCATTCATACACCCAGTCTCCCCACCCACACACACAGTCTCCTCCACCCACACAGTCACCCCACCCAAATACACCCAGTCTCCCCCCACCACACACAGTCTCCTGCACCCACACACACACACAGTCTCCACCACCCAGACACAGACAAAGTCTCCGACATTCACACACACACAGTCTGCCCCACCCACACACACACACACACACACACACACACACAGTCTCCCCCCACCCACACACACAGTCTCCTCTGCCACATACACAGTCTCCTCCCCCATACACAGTCTTCTCCACCAACACACCACACACCCAGTCCTCCCCCACCCACACACATTCCAGTCTCTCCCCACCCACATACAGTCTCCTCTCCCACATACAACAGTCTCCTCCCCCACACACAGTCTTCTCCCACCCACATACACACACACACACACACATCCAGTCTCCCCCACCCACACACACAGTCTCCTCTGCCACATACACAGTTCTCCTCCCCCATACACAGTCCTCTCCACCAACACACACACACCCAGTCTCCCCCACCCACACACATTCCAGTCTCCCCCACCCACATACAGTCTCCTCTGCCACATACACAGTCTCCTCCCCATACACAGTCTTCTCCACTCACGCACAGTCTCCTCTCTCACATACTCAGTCTCCCCCCCCCCCACACAATCTCCTCAACCCAAACATCAGTCTCCCAACCCTCACAAATAGTCTCCCCCACCCATACACAGTCCTCCCCGCTCACATACACAGTCTCCCCACACACACCCCAATCTACTCCACCCCCACACACAGTTTCCCCAACCACATACACTGTCTCCCCACCCACACATCCAGTCTCCCCCCACCCCCTAGTCTCCCCCACCCACACACAGTCTCCTGCACCCACACACACACACAGTCTCCCCCACCCACACACACGCACAGTTCTTCCCCACCCTCACTCACAAACACCCAGTCTCCTCCACGCACACACAGGCTCCCCACCCACACACACACAGTCTCCCTCACCCTCACTCACACTCACCCAGTCTCCTCCACCCCCTCACACACATAGTATCCCCTATCCACACACACACAGTCTTTCCCATCCACACACACAGTCTCACCCACCCACACACAACCAGTCTTTCCCCACCCTCACTCACACACCCTGTCTCCTCCACGTATACACAGTCTCCCCCACCAACCCACCCACACCCACACACACACACACACAGTCTCCCCCACCCACCCACCCACACACACATACAGTCTCCCTAACCCACACACACACAAACACAGTCTCCCCACCCACCCACCCACCACACACACACACACACACACACACACACACACACACACACACACACACAGTCCCTCCCCCCCACACACACACAGTCTCCCCCACACACACAGTCTCCCCTACCCACACACACACAAACACACAGTCTCCCCCACCCACCCACACACACACACACACACCACACACACACACACACAGTCTCCCCCACCCACACACACAGTGTCCCCCACCCACACACACAGTCTCCCCCACCCACACACACAGTCTCCCCCACCCACACACACAGTCTCCCCCACCCACACACACAGTCTCCCCCCACCCACACACACAGTGTCCCCCACCCACACACACAGTCTCCCCCACCCACACACACAGTCTCCCCCACCCACACACACAGTCTCCCCCACCCACACACACAGTCTCCCCCACCCACACACACAGTCTCCCCCCACCCACACACACAGTCTCCCCCACCCACACACACAGTCCTCCCCCACCCACACACACAGTCTCCCACACCCACACACACAGTCTCCCCCACCCACACACACAGTCTCCCCCCACCCACACACACAGTCTCCCCCACCCACACACACAGTCTCCCCCACCCACACACACAGTCTCCCCCACCCACACACACGAAGCTCTCTACTAAACACCAGCCTCACTGACTTGTATGACTTCAAAAGATTTGGTGAAGATTATGAGAGTTAAGATTGTGAGACGGAAGTGTAGGAAGCACTCAGAAAGTTGATGAAGCACTTAGAAAGTTGATGAAGCACTTAGAAAGTTGATGAGGCACTTATTAAGTCGATGAAGGACTTAGAAAGTTGATCAAGCACTTACGTGGTGGATGAAGTACTTAGAAATTTATTATTGTAAGACAAAGACTTATGGAGCACTTTGAAAGCTCAGATTATGAGCAGGAAATTGATATCTGGGGAGAGGGTTTCTGAGGCCAACGCCCCCGCGGCCCGGTCTGTGATTAGCAGTAACAGCCTGATTAATCAGGACATGATCAATCAGGCTGTTACTGCTGTCCGAGCGTAAACAGACTTACGAACTACAGCCTGACTGGTCAGGTACTGACTTGAGGTGCCTGTCCAGTGCCTCCTTGAAGACAGTCATGGGTCTGGTGGTGATGGAACAGGATTTTTCAGAATTTTTCAGACAAGATCAAGAATTCAAAATGGAGAATCTCTGAAGGAAGAAGGAAAGGCGAAGATCCCTTGGTGTTAGTGAAGGGCTCTTATTCCAAGGAATTGGAGTTATCCTTCACTTCCTCGGATCGATAGCCTCCTGTTTCCCAGGCGCCTGTATGACCCCCTACAGGTTTATCGCTACCCAATATCATAAATGGGATCGATTAGGGAGGTGATGAATTCCCCACAAATAGTGGAAAAGACGCAAGAGTTCCCAATCAAACTAGTCCAGTAGAGGTTCAAGATGAAGGTATCACCACCGGAAGGGAAAAAAAGTGTGATATTATTACATATGTTTAACCTCAAGGGAGGTTCATTGATAACGGAGAACGGCCTCTCTTGATCCGAGGAATTGGACCTATCCTCTCCTTCCTTTGGTCGTTCCTGAGTTCTTACCATTCTTCAATCTCTGTTAAAACAACTCAACGAATTTAGCGCTTTTCTAAATATGATGATGTTTATAAAAATTAATCATAATAATAATAATAATAATAATAATAATAATAATAATAATAATAATAATAATTATTATTATTATAATAATAATAATAACTAAATATTTTAAAATTTACGAGAATGCATCAGGTCGTGTTAATGTAAGTGCAGAAGACTGGAAAAATCACAGCAAGGACAAAACAACGTTGAAGAAATATAAAGTACACGAGGCGGAAGAAAACAGAAGTGATCGGAACAACTGTGAGCCTGTGAGCCGTCTGGATGGAACAACTGTGAGTCTGTGAGCCGTCTGGATGGAACAACTGTGAGTCTGTGAGCCGTCTGGATGGAACAACGTGGATGTTAAAGAATGAATTGGATGAGGTTCGTCGGTTCTGTCCCGGTTAGGGTTTTGTCCAGTTAGTGACCCAGCGGGATGTTCAGGGATGTTGTTTCAACAGGGAAGTGGAATGAACTAGATGTGAAAGAGGTGTAGGCAAATTTATTGCATTGTTTTAAGAGTAGAAATGATCCAGAAGACGAAGCCAGAGCCAAGTACTGCCGGTTTATGAAGCTTCCGAGCGGTGGAGCCAAGACTCTAGACCGTACAATTGTAAACTTAAGTGGGTGAGTGAAGACCAGTGAGTACACGTAGGTTTAATCACAGTGCCAGCAGGAGCTGAGTGACAGCAGGAGCAGAGTGGCAGCAGGAAAACAGTGCTAGCAGGAATACAGTGCCATCAGGAACACAGCGCCAGCAAGAGCACAGTACCAGCAGAAACACAGTGGCAGCAGAAACGCAGTGCCAGCAGGAACACAGTGCCAGCAGGAACACAGTGGCAGCAGAAACACAATGCCACCAGGAACAGAGTGCCAGCAGGAACACAGTGGCAGCAGGAAGACTGTACCAGCAGGAATATAGCGCCAGCAGAAACACAGTGGCAGCAGGAACACAATGCCACCAGGAACAGAGTGCCAGCAGGAACACAATGGCAGCAGAAGCACAATGCCAACAGGAGCACAGTGGCAGCAGGAACACAATGCCACCAGGAACAGAGTGCCAGCAGGAACACAATGGCAGCAGAAGCACAATGCCAACAGGAGCACAGTGCCAGCAGAAACACAGTGGCAGCAGGACCACAGTGGCAGCAGAAGCACAGGGGCAGCAGAAACACAGTAGCAGCAGAAGTATAATGCCAGCAGGAGCACAGTGCCAGCAGAAACACAGTGGCAGCAGGAACACATTGTCTGAAGGATCACAGTGCCAGCAGAAACACAGTGACAGCAGAAACACAGTGGCAGCAGGAACACAGTGGCAGCAGGAACACAGTGGCAGCAGGAACACAGTGCCACTAGGAACACAGTGCCACTAGGAACACAGTGCCAGCACAAACACAGTGCCAGCAGAATTACAGTGGCAGCAGGAACACAGTGGCAGCAGGAACACATTGTCTGAAGGATCACAGTTCCAGCAGAAACACAGTGGCAGCAGGAATGCAGTAGCAGCAGGAACACAGTGCCAGTAGGAACACAGTGCCAGCACAAACACAGTGCCAGCAGAATTACAGTGGCACCTGGAACACAGTGGCAGCAGGAACACAGTGCCAACAGGAACACAGTGCCAGCAGGTGCACAGTTCTAGCAGAAGCACAGTGCCATAACCACAGTGCCAGCAGCTCATAAACACACATCTCTGTCATTTCACTTTATACGATGGAAAGAGGCGAGAACCAAGAGCTGGAGAATGGGAGGCAATCTTGTCTTGGTCCTGGAGACGGAAGGGTGGTTCAAAATCCTCATACGACAGCTGTACACCACACACTGAAAGAGAGCAGCCGCGCTCAGACGCAGGAACATCCACGTCTTCCCTCTCTGCAATAACCCTACTTTTTACACCTCCACGTAAAGCCTTCCTTTTTAAGGCTGGTTTTAATACCCTTTCCGTTTAAGGGCTGGTTAATTCACTTTCAATTCTAGGTTGGTTAATTCACAGCAATTTTAAGGATAGTTAATTCACTTCAGTTTTAGACTGGTAAATTCACTCAAATTTTAAGGCTGGTAAATTCTATTCAATATTAAGGATGATTAATTTCATTAAGTTTTAAGACTGTTAATTCGCTGTAGTTTTAAGGCTGGTTAATTCACTTCAGTTTTAAGGTTGGTTAATTCTCTTCAGTTTTAAGGCTGGTTAATTAATCTCAGTTTTAAGACTGGTTAATTCATCTCGGTTTTAAGGCTGGTTAATTCACTTTCTCGCTCTCTCGCTATTTGAAAGTCTTTTAAAAGACCCAGCTTTTATTTTGGTGCTGGTATTAATTAGGGGAATTCTCTTGGTTGTTTGCTCCTTGTTTGATCAAGACGAGGTTTTGGGCTGTTTGCTCCTTGTTTGATCAAGACGAGGTTTTGGGCTGTTTGCTCCTTGTTTGATCAAGACGAGGTTTTGGGTTGTTTGCTCCTTGTTTGATCAAGACGAGGTTTTGGGCTGTTTGCTCCTTGTTTGATCAAGACGAGGTTTTGGGTTGTTTGCTCCTTGTTTGATCAAGACGAGGTTTTGGGTTGTTTGCTCCTTGTTTGATCAAGACGAGGTTTTGGGTTGTTTGCTCCTTGTTTGATCAAGACGAGGTTTTGGGTTGTTTGCTCCTTGTTTGATCAAGACGAGGTTTTGGTTGTTTGCTCCTTGTTTTATCAAGACGAGTTTTGGGTTGTTTGCTCCTTGTTTGATCAAGACGAGGTTTTGGGCTGTTTGCTCCTTGTTTGATCAAGACGAGGTCTTGGGTTGTTTGCTCATTGTTTGATCAAGACGAGGTCTTGGATTGTTTGTTCCTTGATTGTTCAAGACGAGGTCTTGGATTGCTTGCTCCTTGTTTCTTCAAGAAGAGGTCTTAAGTTGTTTGTTACTTTGTTCAAGACGAAGTCTGGGGTTGTTTGCTCCCTTGTTTGATCAACACAATATCTGAAGTTGTTTGCTTCTTTGCTGAAGACAAGGTCTTAGGTTGTTTGTTCCCTTGTTTGTTCAAGACGAGGTTTGGGGTTCTTTGTTCCCTTGTTTGTTCAAGACGAAGTCTGGGGTTGTTTGCTCCCTTGTTTCATCAAGAAAATATCTGGGGTTGTATGCTTCTTTGCCCAAGACAAGGTCTTGGGTTACACAAGAACATAAGAACATAAGAAAGAAGGAACACTGTAGCAGGCCCATGCGAGGCAGGCCCAGTTCTCCCACCGGGTAAGCCAATCCCTTGACCTAGTCAGGTCAGTCACATTCACTTAAGGCAGGAGCACGGCATCCGACCTAATAGCACAAGCTAGTCAGGTCAAACTCATACCCACCAACACCAACTCATGTATTTATCCAACCTATTTTTAAAACTACACAACGTCTTAGCTTCTATAACGGTACTTGGGAGTTTGTCCCACTCATCCACAACTCTGTTACCAAACCAGTGTTTTCCTATATCCTTCCTGAATCTGATTTTTTTCCAATTTAAAACTACTTTGGCGAGTCCTGTCTATGCTAGATATTTTTAACACGCTATTTACATCCGTTTTATTAATTCCTGTTTTCCACTTATACACCTCAATCATATCCCCCCTAATTCTACGCCTTTCTAGATTCAGGGCCCTCAGTCTATCCTCATAGGGAAGATTTCTGATACATGGAATCAACTTTGTCATCCTCCTTTGTACGCTTTCCAGTGCATTTACATCCATTCTGTAATACGGTGACCAAAACTGCGCAGCATAATCTAAATGAGGCCTAACCAAAGGTATATAGATTTGAAGAACAACCTGAGGACTTCTATTATTTATACTTCTTGTTATGAAGCCAAGGATTCTGTTAGCTTTGTTGCGAACACTTATGCACTGTTGTCTTGGTTTCAAATTACTCCTAACCAGAACTCCTAAATCCTTTTCGTAATCCATAATATTAAGATCTACATTATTTAGTTTATATGTGGCATGGTTATTTTCCTGTCCAACATTTAGAACTTTGCATTTGTCTATATTAAACTGTATCTGACCATTGCATCTCTGACCATTGCATCAGTCTATTCAAATCATCCTGGAGTGCTCTAATGTCCTCATTAGAATGAATTGGACGGCCTATTTTGATGTCACTGGCAAATTTCTTTTTGTCGCTATTATTCCCTCATCTATGTCGTTTATGTAAATTATGAACAACAAGGGGCCCAACACTGACCCCTGTGGAACACCGCTTGTGACGTGCCCCCATTCTGATTTCTCCCAATTTATGCAAACTCTTTTGAGGACTATTTGTCAACCATGCCTCTACCCAGGAAAAAATTTCTCCTATTTCGTGTGCCTTAAGTTTTCTCAACAGCCTCTAATGTGGAACTCTATCGAAAGTCTTACTTAAGTCTATATACACAGTATCATAGTCTATACTATGATCTACCTCCTCAAATACCTTTGTGAAGAAAGTTATTAAATTCGTAAGACAGGAAGGCACCTTTGTAAAACCGTGCTGAGATTCATTAATCAATTTATGCCTTTCAAGATGGCTACGAATTGCTTCGGCAATTATTGATTCCATAAATTTACCAACTGTGGATGTAAGGCTTATTGGTCTATAGTTCGAAACTAAGGACTTGTCACCTGCCTTGCATATAGGTATTATATTTGCCATTTTCCACTTGTCTGGCACTATGCCAGGTTGTAGTGATATATTGAAAAGATTAGTCAAAGGTATGCTAGGGTCCTCTTTATATTCCTTTAAAACCCTTGCAAACAGTTCATCAGGGCCTGGAAATTTGTTAGGCTTTAAATTCTCTATTTGTCGGAGGACCATGTCACTAGTTACCCTAATCGTGCATAGTTTATTATCGTTCTGTTCTACATAATTGATTATTTCTGGAATTTCGCTAGTATCTTCCTGAGTAAAAACTTAGAGGAAGTAGGTATTGAAAAGTTCACACATTTCCTTATCACTGTCAGTGATCTGACCTGAGATACTCTTAAGTGGGCCTATCTTGTCCCTAATCTCACTTCTGTATAACTGAAAGAACACTTTTGGGTTTGTCTTCGAATCCCTTGCGACTTTATCCTCATAATCCTTTTTTGCTTTTCTTATTCCTTTTTCTATCTTTAATTGAATACACTAATTTCTTAACTGCCCTTCCCCTCTCTTGTTCTCTCTTTAATTGAATATACTGATTTCTTAACTGCCCTTCCCCTCTCTAGATACGTCTATATATGCCTCTCTTATGACCAATGGGATGTTTTAATCTATTATTTATCTATCTGGGATAATTTTTGTTAGATCTAATTTCCCTACTCAGGACAAAAGTCGTCTAGGCAGCAAGTACCGTGCTCTGAAATACGTCAAATTGGCAACCAACTCTACCTACCTGACCCATAGTAAGGCCATCCCAATTTAGCCCACCCAGGTAATTTTTCAGTCCCATGAAGTCGGTCAAGTGGAAATCTGGGATAGCAACTTGATTGCAGTTATGTGGGTAATTCCATGATATATTGAAACTAAGTGATTTGTGATCCCTTTCCCCTAGCTCATCATTAACCTCAAGATTATTAACTAGTGATTCTTTGTTGGCAAGAACCAAGTCAAGTTGGTTCTGTCACAAACTGTTTTAAAAAGCAGTCCTGAACCGTATCAAGCAAGTCACTAGACTCAAGATTTCCTGTCACATTGTTCCAATCAATTTGTGTAAAGTTAAAATCTCCCATTAACACATTTTCATATCTAGATGCCTTATGAATTTCGTCCCATAGCAGCTTACTGCACTTCCCATAAAGGTTTGGGGGCCTATAAATAACACCCAAAATTAATTTTTCACGACCTTCGAGAAACTGTAGCCAAACAGATTCTGTGTCCAATGTTTCTAATCTTATATCTTGTCTAAAACAACAATTTAAATTATCTCTGGCATTCATCACCTGTTAACCCTGTCATTCCTGTTAACCTTGTCAGTGTGGAATAATTTATAACCCTGTATGTTGCATTCAGAAGACATTTCTTGAACCAGGTCTCTGTTATAGCAATAATATCTATATTACCTGCACTTGCAAGTAATCTTAGCTCATGTATCTTTCTCTATCTTTCAAGTTGAACCAGGTCTCTGTTATAGCAATAATATCATATATTACCTGCACTTGCAAGTAATCTTAGCTCATGTATCTTTCTCTATCTTTCAAGTTGAACCAGGTCTCTGTTATAGCAATAATATCTATATTACCTGCACTTGCAAGTAATCTTAGCTCATCTATCTTTCTCTATCTTTCAAGTTGAACCAGGTCTCTGTTATAGCAATAATATCTATATTACATGCACTTGCAAGTAATCTTAGCTCATCTATCTTATTTTTAATATTATTAGTTTATACCTAGTTGTATTTCAGCTCATTCTAGCTCAATAGGTAGACAACACCAAATTCATTATATTAGACTTTAGTGCAATTACAAGAGTGAATCTGATGCTATTTTTAATTTGTATTTTTATAGTATTAGTTTATACCTAGTTGTACTTTAGCTCATTCTAACACAACACATAGACAATATCAACTTCGTTATGTTTATTAGTGACTATACTCCATATGACCAAAGTGTTTTAGCTATATACGTATCCAAACTTCTCACTACTACAGATATCAGTATTAGAACTCACCACACAATGCAGGATATAAATAACCGATATTTAAACTTAAAAGATGAATGATCACTATCAGTACTTAACTACAACATCAGGTCCTTAAGCGAACACTATGATGACCTCCTGGCACTCCTTGAGTCACTAAAGACACCTTTCTCCTGCATTATTCTTACTGAGACCTGGCTTAAGCAGGACACAATAAGTACTCACTACCAGGATACACTGCAATCCACAACTGCAGACCATACCAAGTTGGGGGTGGTACTGCAATATATTACTCTAACCAACTATCTTGTATTAGCACCACTTGCTTTAGTGATGAATATGGGGAATACATTTTTGGTAATTTTACTCTAAAAAACCTTAAGACACCTATAACAATCGGTGCCATTTACCAGATACCCCACACAAATATCCCAAATTTCAGTGAGAAATTAAAGGCACTAATAACAAACAGACAAATGAACAAGCACCACCTTCTCTTAGCTGGAGACTTCAATATCAACCTTGGCCTACCAGATGATCAACCCGTAACTGATTTCATCAACAATATGAACAACACACTTCTCATACCAACAATAACTAAACCAACCAGGCTCACTGAGACAAGTGCAACCACAATAGACCACACATGGACCAATATACTAGCCCCCTTAAATCAGGGATAATCACAGACAGCACTACTAACCACTACCCAACCTTCCTCTTAACAAACATTAGTAAACCACCACTGGAATACAACAAAGTTTCATTTAGACTCCATGACGAGGCCTCAATAAGGAATTTCACAGCAGACCTAGAGACTTGACTGGCCTACAGAATTCTCCAAGGCCAATTGTATTGACGAATGGACAGACATTTTTCTTAACAGATTACTTAGACTATACAACAAACATTGTCCTATAAAAACGAAACAGATCACGAATAAACGGCTTGGTTGCCCATGGCTAACCAACTGCATTCTGAAATCCATTGATAAGAAACACCAATATGAAAAGCAATATAGACAGGGCTTAATACACAAAGATATTCTTAAACACTGTTCATCAGTTCTCACCAAATTAATAAAGAAAGCCAAACAACTGTACTACTCCAGCAGATTCGCTGACACAAGAGGAGATATAAAAAAGACCTGGAAAACACTTTCTCAGATTCTGGGGACCCACAAACTGAAAAAAAATAAGAATATTGTCCTAACTAAACCTAATGATACACCACTGCATCCCACTGACACAGCTAATGAGATAAACGACTTCTTCTCAACCATAGGATCTAACCTCGCCAGTAAAATCCCACGTACCAACACTCTTGCCGGGGACTATCTAGACGGGAATTTCCCAAATCCCTTCTATCTTGTACCAACTGAGCCCACGGAAGTCACTACGATTATAAAGTCACTTAAAAATAACAATTACAATATTCTTACCTTGATAAGCAGGGGAGTCAGTGGTACCTTTAACCTCACTAACCACTGAAGTAAACTAGTCCTGGAAACAGAGAATCGATTTCCTACCTTCACATATTCTCTATTAACCTTTATTATCTTCCTCCTTCCTGAATTATGAACCACTTGCCACTTAAAGCGACTGCAACTCTTTAGCTCACTGCTGGTATCCATCCATCTCACACTCACTCCCAAGCCCATCTAGGCGAAGCTTCAGCCTCCTATTTTTCTCCTGAAAAAGTAGAACCTCCTTCTTCAACACTTTAGCCTGAGATTCCAACACACTACAGCAGGCCATGGTGCTCAGCAACGCCCCACGCTAATTCCCAGACAGCTTAGGAGAGTGACTGTTCCGTGGTTTGTTCAAGACGAGGTCTGGGGTTGTTTGTTCCCTTGTTTGCTCAAGACGAGGTCTGGGGTTGTTTGTTCCCTTGTTTGTTCAAGACGAAGTTTGGGGTTGTTTGTTCAAGACGGAGTTTGGGGTTGTTTGTTCCCTTGTTTGTTCAAGACGAAGTTGAGGTTGTTTATTCCCTTGTTTGTCCTAGACGAGGTTCGGAGCTATATTTTTCTTTGTTAAAGTTGAGATCTTTAGGTCTTCGTTCCCTTGTTCAAGATTCAAGGTGACGTATTGAGTTGTTTAGGCTCTTGTTTGCTGAAGACGAAGCCTTGGATTGTTTGCATCCTTGTTCAAGACGAGATCTTTAGCTGTTTGCTCCCCTGTTTATTCAAGACGATGAAGTAAGCTATTTACTCCCTTGTTTGTTCAATACGAGTTCTTGAGTTGTTTGCTCCTTTCTTTATTTAGGAAGATGTATTGAGCTATTTACTTCCTTGTTTATTCAGGACTACGTCTTCAGTTGTTTGGTCCCTTGTTTATTCAAGACAAGGTCTCATCTAGAGCCTGGTTGCCAGTAATTTGTCTATGAAAACTGGACTTGAGACCTTAATTTTGACCTTAGCTTTCATCCCATAGACTTGAAAATGTCCTAAGATTTTTTTTTTGTTTTTACATTAATTTTTGATCCGTGACCAGAGCCTCGACCTTGACTCCCGACGCACATACACAGCATGAGCTAAACTTTTACACACACACACACACACACACGCTGGCGGCCAGTGAAGAGGCAGGGCCAGGAGCTATGAATCGACCCCTGCAAACACAATTAGGTGAGTAGAATTAGGTGCACACACACACACACACACACACACACACACACACACACACACACACACACACACACACACACACACACACACACACACACATGAGGCAGGACTGCAAAGAGACCTGGACAGGCTGGACATGTGGTCCAGAAACTGGCTTCTCGAATTCAATCCAGCCAAATGCAAAGTCATGAAGATTGGGGAGGGGCAAAGAAGACCGCAGACAGAGTATAGGCTAGGTGGACAAAGACTACAGACCTCACTCAGGGAGAAAGATCTTGGGGTGACCATAACACCGAGCACGTCACCGGAGGCACATATCAACCAAATAACTGCTGCAGCATACGGGCGCCTGGCAAACCTGAGAATAGCGTTCCGATACCTTAATAAGGAATCGTTCAAGACGCTGTACACTGTGTATGTAAGGCCCATACTGGAGTATGCAGCACCAGTCTGGAACTCACACCTGGTCAAGCACGTCAAGAAGTTAGAGTCACAGGGACGTTAGGAAGTATTTCTTCAGTCATAGAGTCGTCAGGAAGTGGAATAGCCTAGCAAGTGAAGTAGTGGAGGCAGGAACCATACATAGTTTTAAGAAGAGGTATGACAAAGCTCAGGAAGCAGAGAGGGAGAGGACCTAGTAGCGATCAGTGAAGAGGCGGGACCAGGAGCTGAGTCTCGACCCCTGCAACCACAATTAGGTGAGGTGAGTACACACACTTGTCCAAAAGAAAACATAAGCACAAAGAGGGACAGACAGATAGACAGACAGACAGACAGACAGACAGACAGACAGACAAACAGATAGATGCAAGAAAATAGAGAATGACAGATAAAGTGTGAGGATAGAGAGATAAGAAGGACGGGAGCAGCGGTGTTCTCTCACACATTACACTCAGTAACGCTGCCAACGCTGCAATGACCCGAATACACAGACTCCTGTATTTCGTTGGTATGGAGACGCAATATATCGAACAGGCTCTTACTGGGACAATGTTTCGGTCTATCCTGAGCGAAACGTTTTCGCAATAATAAAAGATTATTTTGCAATATTGTGTCTATCCACCTATATCTATCAGCAGTGTGCATGTTCAACTATTCTGCATTTAAAGCGTACACACACACACACACACACACACACACGCCAGGAGCTGAGTCGGGGCCAGGAGCTGAGTCTCGACCCCTGCAACCACAATTAGGTGAGTACACAAACACACACACACACACACACACACACACACACACACACCACCGTATGTCCTTCGATGACGGGTACAACATCTAGTTTGGCTGGATGCGTCATTGTTAAGAATCATGTGGTCTAGTGGTCTAAAGAGTCATGCGTTTTCGCTCACCATGAGGCGGGCCAAAACAGCATGGGTTCAACTCCTTGGCGAGTGCAGTGCTGTTATATATATATATAATTTTATACGCCGTGATCCCGAACTCTTGGTAGTGATTAAAATATTAACTGTAACATTACGTGTGATCCGAGTCACATTACCATATCTACAACAGTGTGTTGCACTCACGACTCTGTATCTCGCAGTGTATATGCAACACTTCAGCTCTCCACGAAACTTCCCTTATATTCCTTCTCTGGCTGTACACAGAGGATTCGAATATTGATTACGTTAGAGTTGAAGATGCGAGTGTGGCAGCAAGTGCATCTTGTTGGTCTCATAATTAAAACGGAGGATCGAGCCTTCAGGGCTAGTTTCGCTAAGTAGTATTGAAAAGCCCCAGCGGTGTACCCTGAGGGAGTCCTGACTCTTCTACCTGAGTGAACTTATAGCTGCTTACACCACACTTACATTCATCCATTCATCCATCTCTTTCTCTCTCTCACTTTCTCTCTCTCTCTCTCTCTCTCTCTCTCTCTCTCTCTCTCTCTCTCTCTCTCTCTCTCTCTCTCTCTCTCTCTCTCTCTCTCTCTCCCTGCCCCCAGCTCCATAAATTAACACAGTTTTGTTGGGAACTTTGACACAATACTGTCCTTCAAGCTTTACCTCACTGATTTGAAGGGAAACTTAAATAAATATTTAGTTCCTAATTAAAAGCGCTACCTCCTCACAACAACACATGAACTTGTAGATTTTAAAATGTAGTGTATATCTATATATTCGTGGTTTATATTACCGTATCGCTTATATAAGTTTATCTTCCATACAATACCATATAACGGTCTTTTGCATGGGATTGGTTTTATTTTCTTAAACATATACAGAAGTCAGATCATTCCATTAAACCTTTATAATTACAATTATGAATACAAATAGTATAAAACCGTTCTTCTTTCTTGCATTATATAGTTATACACAATTATTTGATCGCGAAATCTAACAGCTTATTGAATGAAAACATTCATAATAAATTTGGTTATAAACATTTTTGCACAAACATAAGTATTTATATCACATCTGGTTTACACAAGACTGTTCATGTCCATAAATACGTTTTCACTGCGACCATCGAGACTCTTATAAATAATTAGATCTTCGTGTATTATGTCACATTGGTTTTCATGCATATTTTATTTACTTTTTCAAGGATAGCTAAAATCGCCTTCTCTGACAATAATTGGAAATCCTGTCAACTCCATTTACATCACACTGGTTTGCATGTGTGTATCTACATTTAAGGTATTCATTTTTAAGATTCTCAAAGATTATTACCGCCTTCTTTGATAATAGTTGATACGAGTGTCTTCTCAATTCCCCATACAAAAAATGTGTTTAAGTTAACCCCCACAGGAGGTTGATACCCCCTGGATCAGGGCGAAGAGGAAGGAAAGGGAGGAAATGAAAGAATATAACTATCTAATTCTCTTACACACCAATGAACTATTTCACGAGTTATTTAATATATTTTCCTGAACTATCACTCAACATCCAAATTCAGCTACAGAGAGATTAGTTCAATTCGAGAAAATACAAATCCGTCATATTCCTGTTCTCTTCGCTCGGACACTCATCACTGTATGCAGCACCTGGGCTACTTCACCTATCCTTGCAGGACTGCACTCACCCCTTCCCCTAAAATCTAAGACAACAGACACACACACACACACACACACACACACACACTCGATCCCTGCATCCACAATTAGGGGAATTAGGTGAGTACACACACAAATAATGTCTCTCTGTCTGTTCTGAGAAAGGGAGCAATGGTACTGTGTGCGCCTATAGCAATAATCTTCAACAAGCCTATGGACAGAGGACAACTGCCGAAGGTGTGGAAGACAGCAATTGTATACCCGATTTTTTTAACGAAGGAGACAGAGAGGAAGCGTTAAAATACAGACCATTTTAACTGACATTCATAGAATACAAAGTTACGTGAAGATTAACAGAAGAGTAGTGAAGCACCTAGAAAGAAATGGGTTCATACATGACAAAAAGCACGGTTTTAGAGATGGTAAATCCCGTCTCACAAACCTACTGAAGTGGACTGTAGGTAGGCTACAGAGTGCCGCACAAGCGATTGATAATAAAGCTAGAGGAGCAGGAGGTAGTAAGGGTAAACGCTACAGTGGGTCAAGGCATACTTGACAGGAAGGAAATAGTGAGCGATTGTCCGCGAAGAAGTGTCGGAATGTGTATAGGTGATGAGTGGGTTTTCACAAGGATCTGTACAAGGACTGATGCCATTTCTTGTATACATGAATGACTTGATGGAATGGATGAAGCCGGAGGTATTCATGTTATCAGATGATGTGAAACTAATGAGGAAAATACAGGCAGACTTGGACCAGCAAGGGCCACAAATGGATGTGGACATGCTGCAGCTCTTGTCTGACAAATGGACACTCGAGTTTAACCCAAGTGAGTGCAAAGTTACGAAGCTTGGCGAAAGGCAAAATTGACTGCAAATGGAGTACAGGCTCGAAGGGATGGAGAGCAAAGAACGCAAACTCAACTCGAGTAGAAAGACCTTGAGCTGATTATTGTACCGAGCATGTCACCAAAGGCGCACATGAACCAAATAACTGCTGCAGTAAATGCACTTCTGGCGAATCTAAGGCAAACTTTTAAACATCTAACTTAGGAGCCATTCGTGACACCGAATGCAGTGTATATCAGTCCCATATTGGAGAACGCAGCACCAGTATGGAATCCACATCTATTCAAGCATAATCAGAAAAAGTACAGAGGTTCGCAACGAGACTAGTCCAGGAGCTAAGGAGTATGCCCTATGAGAAGAGGTTAAGGGAACTCAACCTGATATCACTGGAGGTCTTAAAGACAATGATTTGGATGTGAGTGAATGTTCGTTTGCTTCTCAACGAAAATGTCTTGGACGTGTGTAAATGATCGATAGAGTCTGAACGATAATGTTTAGAATGTGTGTAACATGGCCATACAAGTGACAGACGGAAACGTGACCAACAGACATTTGACCGGAGGACAATTGGCCGAACGGACAATGCACCCACAGCCATTTGGCCGATCGTACAACCGACCGAATGGATAATTAGGTTAGGTTAGGTGATGAATGCCAGTTCGGCCACATGTCCATTCGGTGAAATGTCCTTCTGTGAAATGTCCGTCGGCGAAGTGTCCGTCGGTGAATTGTCTGGGAGCCATGTGTTAAGGGCCTGAACGAGAAATACTTATATACGTACAGGGTCTGAACGAGAAATATTTATATACCTAAAGGGTCTGAACGAGAAATATTTATATACATAAAGGATCTGAGCGAGAAATATTTATATACGTAAAGGGTCTGAGCGAGAAATATTTATATACATAAAGGATCTGAGCGAGAAATATTTATATACATAAAGGGTCTGAGCGAGAAATATTTATATACGTAAAGGGTCTGAGCGAGAAATATTTATATACATAAAGGGTCTGAGCGAGAAATATTTATATACGTAAAGGGTCTGAGCGAGAAATATTTATATACATAAAGGATCTGAGCGAGAAATATTTATATACATAAAGGGTCTGAGCGAGAAATATTTATATACGTAAAGGGTCTGAGCGAGAAATATTTATATACATAAAGGATCTGAGCGAGAAATATTTATATACATAAAGGGTCTGAGCGAGAAATATTTATATACGTAAAGGATCTGAGCGAGAAATATTTATATACGTAAAGGATCTGAGCGAGAAATATTTATATACGTAAAGGATCTGAGCGAGAAATATTTATATACATAAAGGATCTGAGCGAGAAATATTTATATACATAAAGGATCTGAGCGAGAAATATTTATATACGTAAAGGGTCTGAGCGAGAAATATTTTAGATGACTGATTCTGCATTCGTGTCCAAACGAAAATAAGGATTTGACGATTCTTTATCGTTCGCATAACTCATATAAAAAGAAGAAATATTTGTTCCAGATAAAAAAGGTCAACAAGAAATTACTTTTTGTTAGTAATAATTCAACAGAAGTAGAAAAGAATATTAATAATCATGTATTTCGAGACAGTGTGATGGTGTTTAACCTGAGTCAACTTGATGCTTTGGGACGACTAACGTGACAGAGTTCTAAATGAACACTTTATTGTACATGCATGACTGGTCCTTGTGTGTGTATGATTTGTATTTTTTTGAGGATTACGCAAATATTAGTTTTATGTGGAAGAATGTTAGTTGGAGACCATGTGCATATTAGCTAGGTGTGTATTAAATGTAAGATGATGTCTGATCAAATGTGAGTTTAGTGTTCATGAATCTGAAATAAAAGTTAGTTTGGTGTGTATATTTAATCATTGAGGTATAAGTGAATTTGCTGGGTGAGTTTGAATGTTCTTTGAGGTCTGAGTGAATGATAGTTTGGTGTGTATGAATGTTCCTTGGGTTCTGAATGAATGAATATTGATTTGTTGTGTGAGGATATTCGTTAATTTGAAAATGAATATTGGTTGGGTGTGTATGAATGTATTTAAAGGATGTAAATGAATGTGTCTAGGAGGAATCTGAATGATCATTAAGGAGTGAATAAATGTCCATTGATATCAGAATGAATGCTTGTTGGGTATATTTGAATATTGTTCAGGGGTGTGAATAAGTATGAGTAGGACATGAAAGAATGTTTGAACAAATATATGTAGGATGTATAAGAATGTTCGTCAGGATCTGAAGGAATGTATAAAGGTAGTGTATCTAATGTTTCATAATTAAGGTATGAATGAATGATAGTTTGGTGTGTGAGAATGTTTGTTCGATGTAACTGAATGTCCATCGAGTTTTGAATAAATGTTAGTTGAGTCCAATTGAATGTTTTGTGAGTTGAGCAGTTATTGAACTGCCAGACTGAAAAACACTGGAGACTGGAAGAGGTGCCAAAATCATTTTATTAACCTTGGATAAACAAACCATACCACGGGTGGAGATAGAACCCGCGGTCAGAGAGTCTCAAAACTCCAGACCGTCGCGTTAGCCACTGGACCAGCTAGCCACAATAAGATTCATCCAATTAGGTATATTTCTACATCATAGGAAGGTTAGCATAGGCACCACTGTGACCACAAATGCAAGTTTTTACAGACGAATCTTGGCTAAACGTTTTGTTGTTTTAAGTAGAAGTGATTTCTATAAAATAAATGTCAGCCCTAAGAATATTTTTAAAACATTGCAAAACAGTAATAATTGAATGATGTGTGAAGTCTAACTTGATTGAAGATGATGGTGGGGGTTGCCATGAACCAACGGATTATTTAATGTATGTCAGGTAGTGAACGAACTTCAATAAAGTTGTATGTGGTCTTGGAAGAAAAGGTGAGCGCAGTTATCTTAGGATATGTGAAGGCAGCCCAGGAGCTGCATGCTGTAACAAGTGTTCGAGCAAGAGAAGACTGAGATGACTGATTTGTATTTCTTCGGACTGAACTAATGTTTCTGAAGCAGAAATTTTATGTAGATTGATAATTTCAAGTAATTTTACGAAATAAGTTGTTAAATAACTCATTAGTGTATAAGAGAATACGGTCCATGTAATAAATAAGGTTTTTTTTTTTAATAGGAACGTTCCTCCTCCTCCACCCCATCTTTCCCATTTTCCTCCTTCTCCTCCTACTTGTTGTCCTCCTCCTCCTTCTCCTCCTACTTGTTGTCCTCCTCCTCCTTCTCCTCCTACTTGTTGTCCTCCTCCTCATCCTCCTCGCCATGATTCACGGATCCTGTGGTGTTAACTTTAACAAATCATTTGCATGGAGAATTAAAAACAATTCCATCCAAATTATTGTCAAAGAAGGAGGCAGCCATCTTTTATTATCTTACAAATAAATTCCTTTAATAAAAACACGCTATGCTAACCAGTGTTAAGTAAACAGAGTAGAGATGCATTCCAATTATTGTTAAAGAAGTCGATATTTGTCATGCTTGAGAAAGAAGAACTACGTACACGAACCAGTGTGATGTAACACACGAACTACGTACACGAACCAGTGTGATGTAACACACGAACTACGTACACGAACCAGTGTGATGTAACACACGAACTACGTACACGAACCAGTGTGATGTAACACACGAAGGTGTTGAATCTAGTCACTTTTGACAGCTACGACGGTTGTGGCGAAATGATGTACTGGTGTATATGGACAAAAGTAGTGGAGTTTAAATCACTTGTGATGTAAATATTGATATTTGAGCAAAATGTTTTGACGTTTAAACCAAATTTTTGAGAGTTCATTCATTATGAATGTTTATATAGTCAATAATTGATAGATTTTACGATCAAATGATTATTTGTAACTATTTTATACAAAAAACGGATGTGATATTTTATATTTTCATTCATCATTGTAATTATAAAGGTTTAATGGAATTATTTGACTTTTTGACTTTTAATACGAAATCGATCCCGTACAAAAAAACATTGCATGGTATTGTATGGAGCATAAACTTATATAAGCAATATGGTAATATAAACTACGAATTTATAGATATTTTATGCATTTTAAAATCCAGAGAGCTTTTAATGAGGACAAATCTGTGATAATGTATTCGACATGAGCTTTTATTAAGGAATTCATGAAATGAGAGAGAGAGAGAGAGAGAGAGAGAGAGAGAGAGAGAGAGAGAGAGAGAGAGAGAGTGAGAGAGAGAGAGCGAATGTCTACTTCAATGACCTTCTTCATCTCATCGCAGAATCCCATGCATATGCAGACGACTGTACTCTGGCATTAACTTATCCAAGAGAAGAAATGCCAGCTGCTCTAAGCTACATCAATCACCAGCTAAGAGCTATATCAGCTTGGGGAAACCGATGGCAAGTAACATTTGCACCTGAGAAAACGCAAATGATGATGGTCTCTAGGCACCATGATGGTGATGCCAGAGCAGCAGTAAGTATGATTGGGAGAGTGTTGGTACCTGGGGAAGAAGTTGATATCCTTGGGGTGGACTTTAACTCCAAACTGACCATGAAGAACCACGTTTTAAATTTTGCAAGCAAGGCAGCCAGGAAGCTTAAACCACTTCGACGTATCTTGCATCTGCCTGACAGTAGGGGTTACAAGATTCTGTATGAGACACAAGTACGCTCACACCTTGAGTATGCTCCACTTTCTTGGTTTGTCTGCCCCCTCCCCTCTCACCTGCGACTGCTTGACAGAGTAGGGAACAGAGCAAGGCGTCTCATCTTTCGTCTGGACCCATCCTGGATAGATCTGTCATTTCAGTAGAGCCTTCAACACAGGACGGATGTGGGTGGCCTTACTGTTATGTACAAGGCCAATATTGTCAAAGTACCAGACTTGGCTCCACTTTGAGGACAGCGTGAAACAAGCTTCTATACCACAAGACGGGCAGAAAGCAGCAACTTCACTCTGGCTGTACCTTTCTCCAGAACATCACTTCATCTGAGATCATATATGCCCAGGATGACTCGAGTCTGTTTTATAACAATAAAATGCTTTCAAATGAGCTGATGTAGGTAACAGCTCTTAGCTTGTCAATAAAGTTAGCAATCCTTAACTTGCAAATAGCTTGTCAATAAAGCTAGGGATCCTTAACCTAACCTTGTCAAAGTCTGTGTATAAAAGAGAGAGAGAGATGAATAACTGTGAATAACTCAGCGAGAGTGGTTTGGCTTCCCTCAGGTCTGAGACCTCACACAAGGCAGGTAGTGTCTTGGACTCCCTAGGGTTAAGACTCCTTATTCAGGGAAGATGGAGTGACCTGACCCCCTCGGGGTGAGGTGGAGATGGTGGTAGTGGTGGCTGGAGAGCGGTGGGCGATGAATGGGCGACATTGGACGATGGGCGATGAATGGGCGACAGTGGACGGTGGGCGATGAATGGGCGACAGTGGACGGTGAGCGATGAATGGGCGACAGTGGGCGGTGGGCGATGAATGGGCGACAGTGGGCGGTGGGCGATGAATGGGCGACAGTGGACGGTGGGCGATGAATGGGCGACAGTGGGCGGTGGGCGATGAATGGGCGACAGTGGGCGGCGGGCGATGAATGGGCGACATTGGACGGTGGGCGATGAATGGGCGACAGTGGACGGTGGGCGATGAATGGGCGACAGTGGACGGTGGGCGATGGATGGGCGACAGTGGGCGGTGGGCGATAAATGGGCGACAGTGGGCGGTGGGCGATGAATGGGCGACAGTGGACGGTGGGCGATGAATGGGCGACAGTGGACGGTGGGCGATGAATGGGCGACAGTGGACGGTGGGCGATGAATGGGCGACAGTGGGCGGTGGGAGATGAATGGGCGACAGTGGACGTGTGGGCGATGAATGGGCGACAGTGGGCGGTGGGCGATGAGTGGGCGGTGGGAGATGAATGGGCGACAGTGGACGGTGGGCGATGAATGGGCGACAGTGGGCGGTGGGCGATGAGTGGGCGGTGGGAGATGAATGGGCGACAGTGGACGGTGGGCGATGAATGGGCGACAGTGGGCGGTGGGCGATGAATGGGCGACAGTGGGCGGTGGGCGATGAATGGGCGACAGTGGGCGGTGGGCGATGAGTGGGCGACAGTGGGCGGTGGGCGATGAATGGGCGACAGTGGACGGTGGGCGATGAATGGGCGACAGTGGGCGGTGGGCGATGAATGGGCGACAGTGTGCGGTGGGCGATGAATGGGCGACAGTGGGCGGTGGGCGATGAATGGGCGACAGTGGGCGCTGGGCGATGAATGGGCGACAGTGGGCGGTAGGTGATGAATGGGCGACAGTGGGCGGTGGGTGGCCGGGTAAAGAAGGAATGGTGGTTGTATCGCACCTAGAGAGGTACTAATATACACAGCTCGGGTTTACCTAAAGTTTACCTGGAGAGGGTTTCGGGGGTTAACGCCCCCGTGGCTCGGTCTGAGACCAGGCCTCATGGTGGATTAGGGCCTGATCAACCAGGCTGTTACTTCCGGCCGCACGCAAACTGACGTACGAACCACAGCTCGGTTGGTCAGGTACTGACTTTAGGTGCCTGTCCAGTGCCTTCTTGAAGACAGAAAAGGCTCCATTGGTAATCCCCCTTATGTATGCTGGAAGGCAGTTGAACAGTCTTGGGCCCCTGACACTTATTGTGTTGCCTCTCAGTGTACTCGTGGCCTTCCCCTTCCCTGTTGCATCTCCTGCCGAGTGTACGATTTTGAGACAAAAAAAAATTCAATTCAGAATAAACAGCCGGGATATAAACAGTTTTTTTTTAATACAACTGTGCATAATGATTAGTTTAAAGCCCGAAATGTCGTTATAAAAATTAGACACATGTGAAGAATTAGACACATGTGCAACATCTGGGTATCTTTATTGTAGACGTTTCGCCATCCAGTGGCTTTATCAATACAAATTCGTGGACATAATGGGAAGACTGTAGAACTGTACACAGAGGACGGGGTAATCAGTCCCTCAGCCTCGGAATTAGTGAAAAGCACCAACTTCAAGGCTGAGGGAATGATTACCTTATCTTTTATATATAGTTCTACAGTCTTAAAATTATGACCTAGATTTTGTATTGATAAAGTCCCTGGATGGCGAACCGTCTACAAGAAAGTCACTCAGATGTTGCGCATGTGTCTGTTCTTCTTGTTCCAGACAAGGTATTGTACCGTTTTATACTTTAATTCGACAAAAACCTAGAAAAGAACCTTGTGGCGACTTTTCGATCTTCGGTGATGTTTCGGTCCAAGACGGACCGAAACGTCGCCTTAAACAATGTATAACAGAGACAACGTATCGCTTCGTGTAGAGCTTTGATGTTGCTCCAGCGAAAACTTGTGTTTACCTTAATACTTTTCGGAAATACAGCCTTTCATCCGGGTATCAATTACTGGGTAAAATGCATGATTAGCCATGTTTACTGATAAGTCAAGTTTGTTGAGTTTGTTGGGTAGTTTTAAAGTTTGCTTCTTCACGCTCATTAAGGCAACATATCACCTGCACATTATCATCAAAAATATTTTAAACCCTATTAGTGCGGTAAAAGCAAACTCTCTGTGTATAGATACTGTGAGATATACACATCATGGTGTATATATACATAGGTTTTTTGTGGTGGTGGTGGTGGTGTGTGTGTGTGTGTGTGTGTGTGTGTGTGTGTGTGTGTGTGTGTGTGTGTGTCTGTGTGTGTGTGTGTGTGTGTGTGTGTGTGTGTGTGTGTGTGTGTGTGTGTGTGTGTGTGTGTGTGTGTGTGTGTATGTGTCTGTGTGTGTCTGTGTGTATGTGTCTGTGTGTGTGTGAGTGTGTGTGTGTGTGTGTGTGTGTGTGTGTGTGTGTGTGTGTGTGTATGTGTCTGTGTGTGTCTGTGTGTGTGTGTGTGTGTGTGTGAGTGTGTGTGCGTGTGTGTGTGCGCGTCTGTGTGTGTGTGTGTGTGTGTGTGTGTGTGTGTGTGTGTGTGTGTGTGTGTGTGTGTCTGTGTGTGTGTGTGTGCACTCACCTAGTTGTACTCACCTAGTTGAGGTTGCAGGGGTCGAGTCATAGCTCCTGGCCCCGCCTCTTCACTGATCGCTACTAGGTCACTCTCCCTGAACCGTGAGCTTTATCATACCTCTGCTTAAAGCTATGTATGGATCCTGCCTCCACTACATCGCTTCCCAAACTATTCCACTTCCTGACTACTCTGTGGCTGAAGAAATACTTCCTAACATCCCTGTGATTCATCTGTGTCTTCAACTTCCAACTGTGTCCCCCTTGTTGCTGTGTCCCATCTCTGGAACATCCTGTCTTTGTCCACCTTGTCAATTCCTCTCAATATTTTGTATGTCGTTAACAGTACGCTGAGGTCAGTGGTCACGTGTGATCATACCTGCCTAAGCTCTTGGGAGTTAGCGTGGGCTGTTACCAAGCACCATGGCTTGTTGTAGTGTTTTAGAATCTCAGGTTCAAGTGTTGAAGGAGATTCTACTTCTTCAGGAGGAAAATAGGAGGCTGAAGCTTCGCATAGATGAGTTTGGGAGCGAGTGTGAGAAGGATTTAGCTGGTAAGGAAGGAATGGTCACCAGCAGTGATAGTGGCAGCCACTTTAAGTGGCAAGTGGTTCACAGTTCAGGAAGAAGGAAGATGTGGAGAGTTCATAGAGAAGATGTGAAGGTAGGAAATCGATTCTCTGCTCTCCAAGACGATTGTACTTCAGTGCTTAGTGAGGTTGAAGGTACCACTGATTCCGCTGCTAATCAAGGTAAGAATATTTTAATAGTAGGCGATTCTCAGGTAAGATATATGGACCGTGCATTTTGTAACAGAGACAGAAAGGTCAGACACAGTGTGCGCCTTCCTGGAGCTAGTGTTGGTGACATAGTCAGCAGGTTGGATAATATTATGGCAGGTAATGGGAACAAGCCCATTATCTGTCTTAGTGCTGGGGGTAATGGCATTGGGAAGGGCAGGAGAGAGGAGCTGCTGGATAAGTACAGGTCAGCCATAGAAGTAGTTAGGTCTAAGGGAGGGATCCCAGTCATATGTAGCATCTTGCCTAGAAAGGGAGTGGGCAATGAATGGATGTCTAGGGTTGCATTAGCCAATTCGATTGAGAGGGTAATTGATGACTTGTCTAAGAATTTAAACTGATAGATTATAGAGGTATGGGTGTTTGTGGCAAACAACCAGGCTGCAGCATTAGGGTTAAAAACAGCAGTTATTACCGGGATACCTCAGGGATATGTTTTAAAGAAAATATTCAAAATAAAGTTGCTAGTAATGGCAAATCAATTGATCAACAAACAAAGAGAGATAGTAGAGGGCAACGAGTGACTAGCTCCCTTAAGTAGGAGTTTAAGAAATAAGATAGATGAGCTAAGATTACTTGCAAGTGTAGGTAATATAGATATTATTGGTATAACAGAGACCTGGTTCAACATGAAAGATAGAAAAATGCTTTCTGAATGCAACATACAGGGTTATAAACTATTCTACACTGATAGGGTCAACAGGAAGGGTGGTGGGGTGGCGATGTATGCCAGAGAAAATTTAAATTGTTGTCTTAGATATAAGATTAGAAACATCAAACACAGAATCTGTTTGGCTACAGTTTCTCGAGGGACGTGACAAATTAATTTTGGGTGTGATTTATAGGCCCCCAAACCTTGATAGGGAGTGCAGTAAGCTGTTATGGGACGACATTCATAAGGCATCTAGATATGAAAATGTTGTGATAATGGGAGATATTAACTTTAGACAAACTGACTGGAACAATATAACAGGAAATCTTGAGTCTAATGACTTTCTTGATACGGTTCAGGGTTGCTTTTTAGAACAGGTTGTGACAGGACCAACTAGAGGAAACAATCTGCTTGACTTGGTTATTGCCAACAAAGATTCACTAATTAATAATTTTGAGGTTAATGATGAGCTTGGGGAAAGCGATCAAAAATCACTTAGTTTCAATATATCATGGAATTACCCAGATAACTGCAATCAAATCTCTGTCCCAGATTTTCACTTGGCCGACTACATGGAACTGAAAAATTACCTGGGTGGGCTAAATTGGGATGTCATGACTATGTGTCAGGTAGGTCATCTTGGTTGCCAATATGACGTTTTTCAGAGCATAGTTCTAGCTGCCCAGACACCTTTTGCTCCGAGTAGGGAAATTAGATCTAACAAAAATGATCCCAAATGGATGAACAATAGATTAAAACATCTCATTAGCCAAAAGAGAGGGATATATAGGCGTATCAAAAGGAATGGACAGTTAAGAAATCAATATATTCAATTAAAGAGAGAAATAAATAAAGGAATAAGAAAAGCAAAAAGGGATTATGAGGCTAAGGTCGCAAGGAATTCAAAGACTAACCCAAAAGGGTTCTTTCAGGTATAAAGAAGTAAGATTAGGGACAAGATTGGCCCACTTAAGAGTAACTCGGGTCAGATCACTGACAGTGATAGGGATATGTGTGAAATTCTCAATACCTACTTCCTCTCAGTTTTCACCCAGGAAAATACTAGCGATATTCCTGAAATAATAGATTATGTAGAACAGAATGATAATAAACTATGCACGATTGCGGTAACTAGAGACATCGCATTCAGACAAATAGAGAAACTAAAACCTAACAAATCCCCAGGTCCTGATGAACTGTTTGCAAAGGTGTTAAAGGAATGTAAAAAGGGACTTATCATACCTTTGGCTAATCTTTTTAACATATCACTAGAAACTGGCATAGTGCCAGACAAGTGGAAAATGGCAAATGTAATACCTATTTACAAGGCAGGTTACAGGTCCTTGGCTTCGAACTATAGACCAATAAACCTTACCTCCATAGTGGAAAAATTTACGGAATCAATAATTGCCGAAGCAGTTCGTAGCCATCTTGATAGGCACAGATTGATTAATGAATCTCAACACGGTTTTACGAATTTACTAACTTTCTTCACTAAGGTGTTTGAGGAGGTAGATTATGATATTGTGTACATGAACTTCAGTAAGGCTTTCGATAGAGTTCCACACCAGAGGCTATTGAGTAAACTTAAGGCACACGGAATAGGAGGAGAAATTTTTTCCTGGGTAGAGGCATGGTTGACAAAGAGTCCTCAAAAGAGTTTGCATAAATGGGGAGAAATCAGAATGGGGGCACGTCACAAGCGGTGTTCCACAGGGGTCAGTGTTGGGCTCGTTGTTGTTCACATAAACGACATAGATGAGGCAATAAATAGCGACATAAGCAAATTTGCTGATGACACCAAAATAGGCCGTTCAATTCATTCTAATGAGGACACTAGAACACTCCAGGATGATTTGAATAGACTGATGCAATGGTCGGAGAAGTGGTAGATGCAGTTTAATATTGACAAATGCAAAGTTCTAAATGTTGGACAGGTAAATAACCATGCCACGTATAAACTGAATAATTTAGATCTTAATACTACTGATTGCGAAAAGGATTTAGGAGTTCTGGTTAGCAGTAATCTAAAACCAAGACAACAGTGCACTAGTGTTCGCAATAAAGCTTACAGAATTCTTGGCTTCATATCTAGAAGTATAAATAATAGAAGTCCTCAGGTTGCTCTTCAACTCTATATATCCTTGGTTAGGCCTCATTTAGACTATGCTGCTCAGTTCTGGTCACCGTATTACAGAATGGATATGAATGCTCTGGAAAACGTACAGAAGAGGATGACAAAGATGATCAAATGTATCAGAAATCTTCCCTATGAGGATAGACTGAGGACCATGTATCTGCACTCTCTCGAAAGGCGTAGAATTAGGGGGAATATGATCGAGGTGTATAAATGGAAAACAGGAATAAATAAAGGGGATGTAAATAGCGTGCTGAAAATTTCCAGCCAAGACAGGACTCGCAGCAATGGTTTTAAGTTGGAAAAATTCAGATTCAGGAGGGACATAGGAAAACACTGGTTTGATAATAGAGTTGTGGATGAGTGGAACAAACTCCCGAGTACAGTTATTCAGGCTAAAACGTTGTGTAGTTTTAAAAATAAGTTAGATAAATACATGAGTGGGTGTGGGTGGGTGTGAGTTGGACCTCACTAGCTTGTGCTGCTGGGTCCGGTGTCGTGCTCCTTCCTTGAGTGGAGGTGACCAGACTGGGTGGGTCATTGGGCTTATCCGGGGGGGGGGGACATTGGGCTAATCTGGGGCAGGGGACATGGACCTGTTCCGCATGGGTTAGTAGGCCTGTTGCAGTGTTCCTTCTTTCCTATGTTCTTATGTCTCCCCTATCTCTCCTGTCTTCAAGTGTCTTCAAGTTGATTTTCATTAACCTCTCCTCGTAGGACATACCTCTTAGCTCTGGGACTAGTCTTGTTGCAAACCTTTGCACTTTCTCTAGTTTCTTTACGTGCTTGGCTAGGTGTGGGTTCCAGACTGGTGCCGCATACTCCAGTATGGGCCTAACGTACACGATGTACAGGGTCCTGAACGATTCCTAATTAAGTTGTCGGAATGCTGTTCTGTGGTTTGCCAAGCACACATATGCTGCAGCAGTTATTTGGTAGATGTGCACTTCAGATGTGCCTGGTGTTATACTCACCACAAAATCTTTTTCCTTGAGTGAGGTTTGTAGTCTCTGGCCCCCTAGACTGTATTCCATCTGCGGTCTTCTTTGCTCTTCCCCAATCTTCATGATTTTGCACTTGATAGGGTTGAACTCCAGGAGCCAATTGCTGGACCAGGTCTGCAGCCTGTCCAGATCGCTTAGTAGTTCTGCCTGGTCTTCGATCGAATGAATTCTCATCAACTTCACGTCATCTGCAAACAGGGACACTTCGGAGTCTATTCCTTCCGTCATGTCGTTCACAAATACCAGAAACAGTACTGGTTCTAGGACTGACCCCTGTGGGACCCCGCTGGTCACAGGTGCCCACTCTTACACCTCGCCACGTACCATGACTCGCTGCTGTCTTCCTGACAAGTATTCCCTGATCAATTGTAGTGCCTTCCCTGTTATCCCTGCTTAATCCTCCAGTTTTTGCACTAATCTCTTGTGTGGAACTGTGTCAAACGCCTTCTTGCAGTCCAAGAAAATGCAATCCACCCACCCGTCTCTCTCTTGTCTTACTGCTGTCACCATGTTATAGAACTCCAGTAGGTTTGTGACACAGGATTTCCCGTCCCTGAAACCATGTTGGCTGCTGTTGATGAGATCATTCATTTCTAGGTGTTCCACCACTTTTCTCCTGATAATCTTCTCCGTGTCTTTGCATACTATACATGTCAGTGACACTGGTCTGTAGTTTAGTGCTTCATGTCTGTCTCCTTTTTTAAAGACTGGGACTACATCTGCTGTCTTCCATGCCTCAGGCAATCTCACTGTTTCGATAGATGTATTGAATATTGTTGTTAGGGGTACACATAGCACCTCTGCTCCCTCTCTCAGGACCCATGGAGAGATGTTATCCGGCCCCATTGCCTTTGAGGTATCTAGCTCACTCAGAATCCTCTTCACTTCTTCCTCGGTTGTGTGTACTGTGTCCAGCCCTTGGTAGTGTACCCCACCTCTCCGTCTTTCTGGAGCCCATTCTGTCTCCTCTGTGAACACTTCTTTGAATCTCTTGTTGAGTTCCTCACATACTTCATGGTTATTTCTTGTTGCCTCTCCTCCTTCCTTTCTTAGCTATCGCTGCTATGTCGTTCTCATATTGTCATTGGACCTCCCTTCTTATCTGTGCATATTCATTTCTGGATCTACGACTGCCCTCCTTATTCTCCTGGGTCCTTTGCCTTCTATATTTCTTCCATTCCCTAGCACACTTGGTTTTTGCCTCCCTGCACCTTTGGGTGAACCATGGGCTCATCCTAGCTTTTTCATTATTCCTGTTACCCTTGGATACAAACCTCTCCTCAGCCTCCTTGTTTATTGTTGCTACATATTCCATCATCTCATTAACTGGCTTCCCTGCCAATTCTCTGTCCCACTGAACCCCGTTCAGGAAGTTCCTCATTCCCGTGTAGTCCCCTTTCTTGTAGCTTGGCTTCATTCGTCCTGGCCTTCCTGCTTCCTCCTCCACTTGTAGCTCTACTGTGTAATCGAAGCTTAAAACCACATGATCGCTGGCCCCAAGGGGTCTTTCGTATGTGATGTCATCAATATCTGTGTGTGTGTGTGTGTGTGTGTGTGTGTGTGTGTGTGTGTGTGTGTGTGTGTGTGTGTGTGTGTGTGTGTCTGTGTATGCGTCTGTGTGTGTGTGTGTGTGTGTGTGTGTGTGTGTGTGTTTGTGTGTGTGTGTGTGTGTGTGTGTTTGTGTGTGTGTGTGTGTGTGCGTGTGTGTGTGTGTGCGTGTGTGTGTGTGTATGTGTGTGTGTGTGTGTATGTGTGTGTGTGTGTGTGTGTGTGTGTGTGGTGGTGTGTGTGTGTGTGTGTGTGTGTACTCACCTAGTTGCATTCACTTAGTTGTGGTAGCAGGGGTCGATTCATAGCTCCTGGCCCCGCCTCTTCACTGGTCGCTACCGGGTCACTCTCCCTGCACCATGAGCTGTATCATACCTCTTGTTAAAGCTATGTATGGATCCTGCCTCCACTACATCGCTTCCCAAACTATTCCACTTCCTGACTACTCTGTGACTGAAGAAATGCTTCCTAACATCTGTGTGTGTGTGTGTGTGTGTGTGTGTCTGTGTGTGTGTGTGTGTGTGTGTGTGTGTGTGTGTGTGTGTGTGTGTCTATGTCTCCTGATGTATAAAACCCCTGAGTGTTTAGTGCTTCCCCGTCAGTATAATAATAATAATAAGAGTGTGAATTAAGGACATATATAATACCGTGAAAGTGACCACAACTTAAGTCAAAAAAAAGAGGACAGCCAAGCGGAGTGTTTCTTATGGTATATACCTCTACGGGTATACCTCCTCCCTAGGGTATATACACTGAAAGGTATGTATGAAGCAGTATTTATACGCTGAAAGTTTACCTTAATCTATTTAAGGGATTATGGTAAACTTGTGTTGTAATGGAGAAAGACAACATTAACCGTCGTGTTGTTGATAGGCTTTAAACTTGATATCCTTTTATGGTTAAAAAGTAGTTTGCCAGTGAGATGCTCATGATTCGAGGAACTGGGGCTATATTCCTCTTTCTTGTATCAGACCTGAATGCCCCCCAATTCCCCCGTCGTTGTGTGACACCTACGGGTTTAACGCTTTCCCGTGATTACAGTAAATAAATTTAATGTCAATAAACCATCCAATAAATTCCAGAGAATGGAATACTGTGTTCGGTAGCAAGGAAATTATATTTCATATAACACTAAACCCGTGTGTCTCATTCACTGTAAGGATTAGTGAAGGTGTGATCCTTCGTCTGCTGATCTCGGCAAGGTTTCTTGATCTATCAAACTGTTGGTGGAATCTGAGATTTCATAAAGAGTAGTTTAGTGAACACCATTAACGCGGAGGGACTGATTACCACTTCATCTACTATCTCCAGCTGGTAGGTAAGACACATAGGCAACAGTTAGGCAACTTTATTTAAGTCTCCGCACTGTCGCTTGATCTTCAGATAGTTCCTGACTATGGAACTGAACTTCTCCAGGCTGAGGGACTGACAACCTCAAATTCTACGACTTCAAGGGTGATGGACTGATTACATCGTCTTCACATCTCTACTGTTCCTACCTACTTTTTGTATTCGACTGAAGAAGCCTACTGTGTAGGCGAAACGTTTCAGAATAAAGTTGCTAACTGTTGCCTATGTGTCTTACCTACCAACCTGTCGGTATTGTATACCATTTTGATGTTCACTATCTCCAGCTAATAAGACGTTTCGCATCTGGTTGACGAAACGTCTTCAAATTAAGGGACATGGATGTTTCACACTTCTAGTTCATCAACTTAACGATACTATACACCAATGATATTTTGATTGTGTTCATCTGTTCCTATCTTAATTGCTTCGCATTTGCTAAGATTTTAATATGTGTATACCTTCTCCCTTTCCTCCTGCAACTCTTCTGTTTTTGCAATAGTTTAACGGTGCCATTTTTTCTCGGTAATTTAATATCCGGAAATATATATACAAAGACATCAGTAGGTTGTTCACCTGTATCAAGAACAATGTGTCCATTATCCAGTGAAATTCCTTCCGGTTAATTAAACAAGCTGCTTGTGGGACACTGACTGTTTAGGACCATTTGTCTGGCCTGTCTGATTTTACTGGTATATTGTTGCAGCTTATTGACAAAATTTTCCCTCATTACACTTATGTTGAAGGTTCACTATCTCTTTTTTGTCCATAACAGGGATAGCCTCTTATTATGCATGATTATTAAATGAGTTTTGTGTTCACAGTGGAGGCCCAAACGATCCTCGCTGGTCTCGTCCTGATAGCCGGCTTAGTCAATCCCACTTCACTGTCTATACTCGGATTTCCAATATGTTCTGTTGGCCCTGTTGTCTAAAGGATCCAGGAGTAGTCGGCTCGTCTGCATGCTTAGGCCAAGAATATGGAATTCTGTTAGTGTTCGGGTCTTGTCGGGCTCTCGTAATATGATCGAGGAATGTCTATGCTACGGCTGGAATTTAAAGTTTGTTATATAGCAGGATTCTGCATCAGTGACTTCGTGAGTAACATGCGTAGATGTGTCCTTGTTAGTGATAAGCCCGGTGGTTCCTTCAGATAAGAAAAAAAGGTCATGCATGGGTCAACAGGAAGTGGGTGTTTAGCTCTTCTGCAGCAGCAAACATCACTTGAAAAAAATTGTCGATTGAGAATCGGGAAGAATCTCCTAATACTTGGTCACCTTCATGCAGTGGAAAGATTTGGATGGTTTGTACCTATTGGTTGGGACTTTTTTGACACGAGAAATTATAGATATTGATTGTGGAATGTGGAACATTTATACAGTGTATATTCTCGATTATAATTGAGCAAACTGGTCACAGCAGAAGTAAGTTCGTAATGATAGTGAAAATATTCTATAATTGAAAACAGAATGTAATTAAAACAATGTATAACCAGACAGTATAAGAATTTTGAATATTAATTAAAAAACCTGCTTGCATGGGCTCGTTTATGTGTTGAGCAGCTGACTGTATTGCACATTTTAACTGCGTTAGTAGATCTCTCACTCACCATGATAACATGAGCGTAGATAAATCCATTTATGGAACTTCTTGTAATGACTGACTGTTGTAATAGACAGGCTTAATTAAGCTTGATTATAAATACTTTTGGCAG
>NC_069418.1:47556108-47576995 GCF_026875155.1 Cherax quadricarinatus | reverse complement strand
AAAAACGCCCACAACTCTTTCCACCTGCTGTAAGTCTAAAGCACCCCCTACCAAGACTGTTGTATCATCTACGTAACCCACAATACCAGGCCACCCATCACTCTCGTAACCCCCCAACTCCCCCAAAAACACTAGCCCACACCGCCCTATAAAAAGGATCCTGAAAACACTCAATAATTGTGACAGGAGACAGCCTTGCCTCAAACCCCGACCCATCTGAACTGGCACACCTAATCGACCATTGACCTGCACACGCACAGTCGCCCTCTTGTATAAAGTCTGTGCCCAAGAGATGATTTCATTCCCAAAACCCTGCCAATGCATGAACTGCCACAATGCTCCCCTTTCTACACTATTATATGCAGTAACCCAATCCAATGCTAACACCCCCCCCACCCGACACCTGTCGCCTTTCTATGAAACCTCGAATCATCCCATGGCCTTCGAACATGGACCTGCCTGGTATCCCATATTGTCCCATATCTATAACTTTGTCCACCTTTTTCAGTCTGTTCCTCAGTATCCTCACAAACAACTTGCAATCACTGCACATAAGTGAAATGGCCCTATAGTCCAGAAACAACCGTACCAAAAACACCCTCATAACACCCCAATTTGTTAATAGAAATCACTCGGTAGCCCATCAATGCCAGGTGCTTTACCTAAGCTCGCCCCAGCCAAAGCTTGCCATATCTCGCACTCCAAAATAGGCCCTTCTAATGCTTCTCTGTCTTGCATACTAAGCCCACACTGCATGTTGTTACCGATTTCCCACAGAGCTATATTGCTTATCCCAACTCTTGACGTGTAGGTCTTAAACCAAGCATCTATATACCCACTCATGCCCTCCATCATCACCAACACATGATAGCCTTCTATCCCTGCATGCACTGTTAACCCCCATCATCTCCATGGCTGCTCTTCGCTGCCTCTGTTCCAACTCAACACACAAGCCGAAGGCCGATCCCCATAGAGAACCTCCTCCAAACCTCCCACCACCCATGTACCATCAAAACGATCATTATGCAAGCCCCGTATTACGTTCCTTTAAATCCTCAATTTCCTCTACAGGGTATTGTGCACCATCACCCACATAACAATCGTGTAACTGTCCTTCAAAATACCCATGAAGCCCATACAACATTTGATTATTTTCCAGCCCATGCTGAACATAATAATCCCAGAACGTGTCTTAGCCATCATATCCCACCACCGAACCAAGTCACCATCCCCAGATGCCCCTGCCCACAAACCCTCCCACAAAGTTGCGAAGGATCGGCTGCTCTCCTCCCCTTTCAACAATTTAACATTCAATTTCCAGTAACTGCGACTCCTCCTAGGTAATCCCTCCCACCCTAAGTCCACGAGAACACCTCTATGATCGGAAAACACGCACGCTCTTGACTGTGACGGTACGCGGCATATACTCTATCAAGTTGCACCGCATACCCACGACATACAAAGGTATGCTCAACCTCACCCCTCCCCTGCCATGTCCAGTAATCCCACCCCAGTCAATAAATCCCCCAATACCTCAGAAAAGTGTCCACTTCCCCCGGGTTCAACATCCCTATGCCAGATCACACAATTCCAATTCCCTCCTATGACTGCCACTTCAGGGAGTGACTGCAAATAGTAAATTAATACCTCCTTCAAAAGGTAGTATTTACATGCCCATCATTCTCTGCAGGTCCGTACATGCACACAAAAGCTGCCTTCTCCTTGCCTCATGGACCTTCCACCCTTATTACCCTCCCCTTCCCACCCTCGCAATGTCTCACAGCAAACGGGCTAGTCTCCCTGATCATGATGGCAACACCACCCTTCAACCGTATAGCATTCTCCACATACATGTTATGCCCATCTATCCGCAACTCACTGCCTAATTTATGATTGTGTTCCTGTATGAACATGACGTCAACATTATTACGCACCAATAATTCTTGGAACCATACACACTTTCGCACAGTTTGCAAACCATTAATATTTATTGTCAGGCACTTAATTGGACAGTGGGGTTTTTTCTCTCGATACTGATAGTTTCTCACCAAATCTTTAGTTTCCACCTTTCTCTCCCCCCCCCCTTTTGAAACACTCTTGACCAACCCCTGAGCTTTAGGTCCACAGGGCCCTCTCTGTGCCACATCCGCCCAGGTTTTTTTCCTTGATTGCTAAGCTGGCATCAGCACTTCCTCCGAGTCTGAAAGCACTACAGAATGCTTCCGTGTTGCACTTTCCACCTGCATGTCGTCATCCACAGTGCAGTCCTAGTGGATTTTCACCTACACCTATTTTTCAGCAAGCATCTGGGATGCCCCACGACCAGCTGCTCTTCAGTCCAATGTCCCACACCTTCGCAGGCAGGTCCGCAGTCTATGGGTGGGTCCGTCGCAGGACTCCTAACTAACTCTCCGTAAATAATTCATCCACACGGAGGCAATGGATTCCTCGACGGTCCTTGTCCATGGCACATCTTGCAGACCGCTCCACTACTGGTTCCGCCTCCCAAAGAAGGCAACACTCGGAGTGTGGCACACCCGTCTGTCTCATGACCACTCAACCTACTTCACTCCAAACAAGCCTGATGGTACACTGGCGCACCAGCACATCTTGCCCCCCACCTTCCTCCCCATGGCTGTGTTTTTGTTGCCCAACCTTGGCACCTCGTCGTATCACACTGTACCGTCCAATGGTCATATGCACCACACAACGCACCACCTGCAAGTGCGGCGTTGTCCTGCTTATGACACCAATACCCGAGTCCTGAAGTCTTGCAAGACAAGTAAGAAGGAATTGGGTGTCGTAATGTCATCTTCACAGAAAATGTTCCCTCTGGTATCTCCTGCATATGGGCCTTCAGACCACCCTCCCTGCTGTAGCCATGTTATGGTGCTATAATTACCCAATGATGCCAGGCTCGACTGTCAGACACATCGGCCCAAGGGCACGTTTCTGACCTTTACCCATTGTAAATAGCAGGAGACATCGTGTAGCTTCCGCTCCTCACGTATCAAGGATGGGACTACCACCCCCTACCGAACCCACACCCAGCCCCTTTAACGGAACCAGGAGTATAAATGCCAACCAGCACGGATTCACGGAAGGCAAATCTGTGTCACAAACCTTCTGGAGTTTATGAAAAATAACATAAAGGTAAGACACGAGAGAGAGGTGGGTTGATTGCATCTTCTGGACTGCAAGAAGGGCCATTTGAACACAGTTCCTCACAAGAGATTAGTGCAGAAGCTAGAGCATTCAGGCGCATAAAAACAGGAAGGGCACACTGCAATGGATCAGAGAATACCTGACAGGGAGGCAACAAACGAGTCATGGTCGTAATGATGTATCACAGTGGGCACCTGTGACGAGACGGGTCCCACAGGGATCGTCCTAGGACCAGTTGCTATTTTTGGTATATGTGGAACACATGATGGAAGGTTAGACTCAGAAGTGTCCCTGTTTGCAGATGTGTTAAGTTTAATGAGGAAATTAAATCTGATAGGACCAGGCAGGACGTTCAAAGAGAACTGGACAGACTGACACCTGGTCCCGCAAATGGCATCTCGAATTTAATCACTGCCAAATGCAAAGTCATGACGATAGGGGAAGGGCACAGAAGACCACAGACAGAGTATAGCAGGTGGCCCAAGACTGCAAACCTCACTCAAGGAGAAAGATCTTTGGTGAGTATAACACCGAGCAATGTCCCAAGAAGCACACATCAATCAGATAACTGCTGCAGCATATGGGCCGCCTGCAAACCTGAGAACAGCATTCTGATACTTAGTAAGGAAATCATTCAAGACACTGCTACACCGTCTGTATGTCAGGCCCATACTGGAGTATTCAGCACCTGTTTGAACCCGCACCTTGATAAAGCACGTCCAAGACAAGAGAAAGTACAAAGGTTTGCGACAAGGTTAGTTTCCAGAGCCTAAGGGGAATGTCCTATGAAGAAAAGATTAAGGGAAATCGGCCTGACGAGACACTGGATGACAGGAGGGTCCAGGGGAGACATTGATAACGACATATAAAATACTGTCGTGGAATATAGACAAGGTGGATCAAAGACAGGATGTTCCCAGGGAGGGGACACAGAAACAAGAGGCCACAATTGAAGTTGAAGACACAAATGATCAGAGAGATAGTAGGGAAGTATTTCTTCAGTTCATAGAGTAGTAAGCAAAGAGGAATAGCCTAGAAAATGACGTAGTGGAGGCAGAACCATACACAGTTTTTAAGACGAGGTTTATAAAGCTCATGAGCGGGGAGAGAGAGGGCCTAGTAGCAACCGTGAAGAGGCGGGCCAGGAGCCTAGGACTCGACCCCTGCAACTACAAATAGTAGTACAAATAGGTGAGTACACACACACACCCCCCACACACACAGTCTCCGCCCACCCACACACACAGTCTCCCCCCACCACACACACAGTCCCCCCACCCACACACTCAGTCTCCCCCACCCACACACAACAACAATCTCCCCTACCCACACACACAGTTTTTACCCCCCCCCCCCCCCCTCACCTCCCCACCCACACACACTGTCTCCCCCACCCACACCCACACACAACCCACCCACCCACCCACACACACACACACACACACACACAACACTACACATAACACACAGTCTCACCCTACCCCACACACACAGTCTCCCCCCACACAACACACGAAGCTCTCTACTAAACACCAGCCTCACTTGACTTGTATGACCTTCAAAGATTTGGGGAAGATTTGAGAGTTAAGATTGTGAGACGGAAGTGTAGGAAGCACTCAGAAAGGTTGATGAGGTGCCACTTAGAATGTTGATGAAAGCACTTAGAAAGTTGGATTGAAGCACTTAGAAAGTCGATGAGGCACATATTAAGTCGATGAAGGACTTAGAAAGTTGATCAAGTACTTACATGGTGGATGAAGTACTTAGAAATTATTATTGTAAGACAAAGACTGTTATGGAGCACTTTGAAAGCTCAAGATTATGAGCAGGAAATTGATATCTGGGGAGAGGGGGGTTTTTGTTTTTTTTTATTTTATTTCTGAGGCCCAACGCCCCGCGGCCCCGGTCTGTGATTAGCAGTAACAGCTTGATTGATCAGAGAACATGATCAATCAGGCTGTTATTCAGCTGTCGCGAGCGTAAACCTACTTACGAACTACATATCCTACGGTCAGTACTGACTTGAGGTGCCTCTGTTCCAGTGCCTCCTGAAGACAGTCCAGGGGTCCTAGTGGTGATGGAAACAGGATTTTTCCAGAATTTTTCAGACAAGATCAAGATTCAAAATGGGTAGAATCTCTGAAGGAAGAAGGAAAGGCGAAGATCCCCCTTGGTGTAGTGAAGGGCTCTTAATCCAAGGAAATTGAGTTATCCTTCACTTCCTCGATCGATAACCTCCTGTTTCCCAGGGCGCCTGTTATGACCCCTAAAGGTTTATTCGCTACCAATATCATAAACATATGGGATCGATTAGGGAGGTGATGAAATTCCCCAAATATTGGAAAAACGCAAGAGTTCCCAATCAAACTAGTCCAGCAGAGGTTCAAGATGAAGGTATCACACTGAAGAGAAAGGAAAGTGTGATATGATTACTATGTTTAACCTCATGGAGGTTCATTGATTAACGGAGAACGGCCTCTCTTGATCCGAGGAATTGGACCTATCCTCTCCTTCCTTTTGGTCCTTCCTGAGTTCTACCGATTCATTCATATATCTCTGTTAAGACCACTCAAACTAATTTATGCGCTTTTCTAAATATGATGATGTTTAAAAAATTAATAATAATAATACTAATAATAATAATAATAATAATAATAAAAATAATAATAATATTAATAATAATACATAATAATAACTAAATATTTTAAAATTTACGAGAATGCATCAGGTCGTGTTAATGAAAGCAGAAGACAGGGAAAATCACACAAGGACAAAACAACGTTGAAGAAATATAAAGTATCACGAGGCAGAAAAGAAAATCAGGAAGAAAGCAGAAGTATCGGAACAAACTGTGAGTCCTGTGTGCCGTCTGGATGGAACAACTGTGAGTCTGTGAGCCGTCTGGATGGAACAACTGTGGGGTCTGTGAGCCGTCTGGATGGAACAACTGTGAGTCAGTGAGAGGTCTGGATGGAACAACTGTGAGTCAGTGAGAGGTCTGGATGGCACAACGTGATGTTAAAGAATGAATTGGATGAGGTTCGTCGTCTGTCCCGGTTAGGGTGTTTGTCCAGTTATAGTGACCCAGCAGGATGTCAGGGTGTTGTTTCAAAGGGAAGTGGGAATGAACTAATGTGAAAGATGGTGTAGGCAAATTTATTGCATTGTTTTAAGAAGTAGAAAAAGATCCAGAAGACGAAGCCAGAGCCAAGTACTGCTGGTTATGAAGCTGCGAGCGGTGGAGCCAAGACTCTAGACCTACAAATTGTAAACTTAGTGGGGTGATGGAAGACCAAGTGAGTAACACGTAGGTTTAATCACAGTGCCAGCAGGAGCTGAGTGACAGCAGGAAGCAAGTGGCCAGCAGGAAAAACAGTGCTAAGCAGCATTACAGTGCCATCAGACACAAGGCCAGCAAGAGCACAGTACCAGCAGAAACACAGTGGCAGCAGAAACGCAGTGCCAGCAGGAACACAGTGCCAGCAGGAACACAGTGCCAGCAGAAACACAGTGGCAGCAGGAACAGAGTGGCAGCAGGAACACAGAGCCAGCAGGAACACAAGGGCAGCAGAAACGCAGTGCCAGCAGGAGCACAGTACCAGCAAAAACACAGTGGCAGCATGAGCACAGTGCCACCAGGAACACAGTACCACCAGGAACACAGTGCCACCAGGAACACATTGCCTGCAGGAACACTGTGCCAGCAGAAACACAGTGGCATCAGGAACACAGTGGCAGCAAGAACACAGTAGCAGCAGGAACACAGTGCCAGCAGGAACACAGTGCCACCAGGAGCACAATGCCAGCAGGAACACATTGCCTAAAAGAAACACAGAGCCAGCAGAAACACAGTGGCATCAGGAACACAGTGGCACAAGAAACACAGTGGTAGCAGGAACACAGTGCCAGCAGAAACATAGTGGCAGCGGGAACACAGTGGCAGCGGGAACACAGTGCCAGCAGGAACACAATGGCAGTAGGAGCACAGTGGCAGCAGGAGCACAGTGGCAGCAGGAACACAGTGGCAGCAGGAACACAATGCCACCAGGAACAGAGTGCCAGCAGGAACACAATGGCAGCAGAAGCACAATGCCAACAGGAGCACAGTGCCAGCAGAAACACAGTGGCAGCAGGACCACACTGGCAGCAGAAACACAGGGGCAGCAGAAACCCAGTAGCAGCAGAAGTATAATGCCAGCAGGAGCACAGTGCCAGCTGAAAACACAGTGGCAGCAGGAACACATTGTCGAAGGATCATGTGCCAGCAGAAAACACAGTGACAGCAGAAACACAGTGGCAGCAGGAACCCAGTGGCAGCAGGAACACAGTGCCACTAGGAGACACTGTGCCACTAGGAACACAGTGCCACTAAACACAGTGCACAGCACAAACACAGTGCCACAGAATTACAGTGCAGCAGAACACAGTGGCAGCAGGAACACATTGTCTGAAGGATCACAGTTCCAGCAGAAACACAGTGGCAGCAAGGAATGCAGTGCAGCAGGAACACAGTGGCCAGTAGGAACACAGTGCCAGCCAAACACAGTGCCAGCAGAATTACAGTGGCACTGGAACACAGTGGCAGCAGGAACACAGTGCAACAGGGAACACAGTGCCAGCAGGTGCAAGTTTCTAGCAGAAGCACAGTCCATAACCACATGCCTGCAGCCAAAAACAACACATCTCTGGTCATTTCACTATACGATGGAAAGAGCGAGAACCAAGAGCTGGAGAATTGGGAGGCAATCTTTTGTCTTGGTCCTGGAGACGGAAGGGGTCAAAATCCTCATACGACAGCTGTACACCACACACGAAAGAGAGCAGCCGCGCTCAGACCAGGAACATCCACGTCTTCCCTCGTCTGCAATAACCCTACTTTTTTACACCTCCACGTAAACCTTCCTTTTTAAGGCTGGTTTTAATACCTTTCCGTTTAAGAGAGGGCTGGTTAATTCACTTTCAATTTTAAGGGTTGGTTATTCACAGCAATTTTAAAAAAGGATAGTTAATTCACTTCAGTTTTAGACTGGTAAATTCACATCAAATTTTAAGGCTGGTAAATTCTATCAATTATTAAGGCTGATATTTCATTAAGTTTAAGACTGGTTGAAAAAAAAAAAAAAAAAAAAAAAAATAATTCCGGTAGTTTTAAGGCTGGTTAATTCAACTTCAGTTTTAAGGTTGGTTAATTCTCTTCAGTTTTATAAGGCTGGTTAATTAATCTCAGTTTTAAGACTGGTTAATCATCTCGGTTTAAGGCCTGGTTAATGCACTTTTCTCGCTCCTCTCGCTATTTGAAAGTCTTTTAAAAGACCCAGCTTTTATTTTGGTGCTGGTAATAATTAGGGGATTTCTCTTGGTTGTTTGTTTCCTTGTTTTGATCAAGACGAGGTTTTGGGTTGTACTTGCTCCTTGTTTGATCAGACGAGGTTTTTGGGTTGTTTGCCTCCTTGTTTGAATCAAGACGAGGTTTTTGGGCTGTTTGCTCCTTGTTTGATCAACGGAGGTCTTGGGTTGTTTTGTTCCTGGGGTGATATAGAGTTTTGGTTGTTGCTCCTTGTTTGATCAAGACGAGGTTTTTGCTGTTTGCTCTCCTTGTTGATCAAGACGAGGTCTGGATTGTTTGTGCCTTGATTGTTAAGACGAGGTCTTGGATTTCTTGCTCCTTGTTTCTCAAGAGAGAGGTTCTAATTGTTTGTTACTTTGTTCAAGACGAATCAGGGGTTGTTTGCTCCCTTTTTGAATCAAACACAATATCTGAAGTTGTTTTGCTTCTTTGCTGAAGACCAGGTCTTAGGTTGTTGTTCCCGTTGTTGTTCAAGACGAGGTTTGGGGTTCTTTGTTCCCCTTTTTGTTCAAGACGAGGTCTTCATTGTTTGCTCTTTTGTTCAAGACAAGTCTGGGGTTGTTTGCTCCCTTGTATCATCAAGAAAATATCTGGGTTTTTATGCTTCTTTTGCCCAAGACAAGGTCTTGGTTTACACAAGAACATAAGAAAAGAAGGAACACTGCAGTCAGGCCCATGCGAGGCAGGGCCCAGTTCTCGCCACCGGGTAAGCCAATCCCTTGACCTAGTCGGAGTCAGGTCACATCACTAAGGCAGGAAGCACGGCAATCCCGACCTAATAGCACAAGCTAGTCAGGTCAAACTCATACCACCAACACCAACTCATGTATTTATCCAACTATTTTTAAAACTACAAACAACGTCTTAAGCTTCTATAACGTTCTTGGGAGTTTGCCACTCCTCCACAACTCTGTTACAAACACAGTGTTTTCCATTATCCTTCCTGAATCTGATTTATTTTTCAATTTAAAACTACTTGGCAGTCCTGTCTATGCTAGATATTTTTAACACGCATTTTACATCCGTTTTTATTAATTCCTGTTTTCCACTTATACACCTCAATCATATCCCCCTAATTCTAACGCCTTCTAATTCGAGGGCCCCATCAGTCTATCCTCATATGTAGGGAAGATTTCTGATACATTGGAATCAACTTTGTCAGCCTCCTTTGTACGCTTTCCCAGTGCATTACATCCATTCTGTAAATACGGTGTACCAAAACTGCCGCAGCAATAATCCTAAATGAAGGCCTAACAAAGGTATATAGCTTTGAAGAACAAAACGAGGACTTCTATTATTTTATAACTTCTTGTTATGAAGCCAAGGATTCTGTTAGCTTTGTTGCGAACACTTATGCAACTGTTGTCTTGTTTTCAAATTACTCCTAACCAGAACTCCTAAATCCTTTTCGTAAAAAAAATCCATATATTAAGATCTACATTATTTAGTTTAAATGTGCATGGTTATTTTCCTGGCCAACATTTAGAACTTTGCATTATGTCTATATTAAACTGTATCTGACCATTTGCATCCTGAACCATTGAATCAGTCTATTCAAATCATCCTGGAGTGCTCTAATGTCCTCATTAGAATGAATTGGACGCCTATTTTGTTGTCCACTGGCAAAATTTCTTTTGTCGCTATTATTCCCTCATACTATGTCGTTTTTATGTAAATGTATGAACAACAAGGGGCCCAACACTGACCCGCTGTGAACACCCGCTTGTGAACGCGCCCCATTTTGATTTCTCCCAATTTTATGCAAACTCTTTTGAGGACTATTTGTCAACCATGGCCTCTACCCAGGGAAAAAAATTTCTCCTCCTATTTTCGTGTGCCCTAAGTTTTCTCAACAGCCGTCTCATGTGGAACTCTATCGAAAGTCTTAAGTCTATATACACAATATCATAGTCTATACTATGATCTACCTCCTCAAATACCTTTGTGAAGAAAGTTATTAAATTCGTAAGACAGGAAGGCACCTTTGTAAAACCGTGCTGAGATTCATTAATCAATTTATGCCTTTCAAGATGGCAAACGAATTGCTTCGGCAATTATTGATTCCATAAATTTACCAACTGTGGATGTAAGGCTTATTGGTCTATAGTTCGAAACTAAGGACTTGTCACCTGCCTTGCATATAGGTATTACATTTGCCATTTTCCACTTGTCTGGCACTATGCCAGGTTGTAGTGATATATTGAAAAGATTAGTCAAAGGTATGCTAGGTCCTCTTTATATTCCTTTAAAACCCTTGCAAACAGTTCATCAGGGCCTGGAAATTTGTTAGGCTTTAAATTCTCTATTTGTCGGAGGACCATGTCACTAGTTACCCTAATCGTGCATAGTTTATTATCGTTCTGTTCTACATAATTGATTATTTCTGGAATTTCGCTAGTATCTTCCTGAGTAAAAACTTAGAGGAAGTAGGTATTGAAAAGTTCACACATTTCCTTATCACTGTCAGTGATCTGACCTGAGATACTCTTAAGTGGGCCTATCTTGTCCCTAATCTCACTTCTGTATACCTGAAAGAACACTTTTGGGTTTGTCTTCGAATCCCTTGCGACTTTATCCTCATAATCCTTTTTTGCTTTTCTTATTTCTCTTTCTATCTTTAATTGAATACACTAATTTCTTAACTGCCTTTCCCTTCTCTTGTTCTCTCTTTAATTGAATATACTGATTTCTTAACTGCCCTTCCCCTCTCTTGATACGTCTACATATGCCTCTCTTATGACCAATGGGATGTTTTAATCTATTATTTATCTATCTGGGATAATTTTTGTTAGATCTAATTTCCCTACTCAGGACAAAAGTCGTCTAGGCAGCTAGTACCGTGCTCTGAAATAAGTCAAATTGGCAACCAACTCTACCTACCTGACCCATAGTAAGGCCATCCCAATTTAGCCCACCCAGGTAATTTTTCAGTCCCATGAAGTCGGTCAAGTAGAAATCTGGGATAGCAACTTAATTGCAGTTATGTGGGTAATTCTATGATATATTGAAACTAAGTGATTTGTGATCCCTTTCCCCTAGCTCATCATTAACCTCAAGATTATTAACTAGTGATTCTTTGTTGGCAAGAACCAAGTCAAGTTGGTTCTGTCACAAACTGTTTTAAAAAGCAGTCCTGAACCGTATCAAGCAAGTCACTAGACTCAAGATTTCCTGTCACATTGTTCCAATCAATTTGTGTAAAGTTAAAATCTCTCATTAACACAACATTTTCATATCAAGACGCCTTATGAATTTCGTCCCATAGCAGCTTACTGCACTTCCCATAAAGGTTTGGGGGCCTATAAATCACACCCAAAATTAATTTTTCACGTCCCTCGAGAAACTGTAGCCAAACAGATTCTGTGTCCAATGTTTCTAATCTTATATCTTGTCTAAAACAACAATTTAAATTATCTCTGGCATTCATCACCTGTTAACCCTGTCATTCCTGTTAACCTTGTCATTGTGGAATAATTTATAACCCTGTATGTTGCATTCAGAAGACATTTCTTGAACCAGGTCTCTGTTATAGCAATAATATCTATATTACCTGCACTTGCAAGTAATCTTAGCTCATCTATCTTATTTTTAATATTATTAGTTTATTTTTTTTTATTATCACACTGGCCGATTCCCACCAAGGCAGGGTGGCCCGAAAAAGAAAAACTTTCACCATCATTTACTCCATCACTGTCTTGCCAGAAGGGTGCTTTACACTACAGTTTTTAAACTGCAACATTAACACCCCTCCTTCAGAGTGCAGGCACTGTACTTCCCATCTCCAGGACTCAAGTCCGGCCTGCCGGTTTCCCTGAATCCCTTCATAAATGTTACTTTGCTCACACTCCAACAGCACGTCAAGTATTAAAAACCATTTGTCTCCATTCACTCCTATCAAACACGCTCACGCATACCTGCTGGAAGTCCAAGCCCCTCGCACACAAAACCTCCTTTACCCCCTCTCTCCAAACCCTTTTCCCTAGGCCGACCCTACCCCGCCTTCCTTCCACTACAGACTGATACACTTTTGAAGTCATTCTGTTTTCGCTCCATTCTCTTTTACATGTCCGAACCCACCTCAACAACCCTTCCTCAGCCCTCTGGACAACAGTTTTGGTAACCCCACCCTCCTCCTAACTTCCAAACTACGAATTCTCGGGATTATATTCACACCAAAACATTCCCCTCAACATGACATCTCCACTGCCTCCAGCCTCCCCCTCGCTGCAACATTCATCACCCATGCTTCACACACCCATATAAGAGCGTTGGTAAAACTATACTCTCATACATTCCCCTCTTTGCCTCCAAGGACAAAGTTCTTTGTCTCCACAGACTCCTAAGTGCACCACTAAACTCTTTTTCCCTCATCAATTCTATGATTCACCTCATCTTTCATAACCCTTTCCGCTGACATGTCCCCCCCAAATACTGAATACATTCACCTCCTCCATACTCTCTCCCTCCAACCTGATATCCAATTTTTCATCACCTAATCTTTTTGTTATCCTCATAACCTTACCTTTTCCTGTATTCACCTTTAATTTTCTTTTTTTGCACACCCTAACCAAATTCATCCACCAATCTCTGCAACTTCTCTTCAGAATCTCCCAAGAGCACAGTGTCATCCGCAAAGAGCTGTGACAACTCCCACTTTGTGTGGTGATTCTTTATCTTTTAAAATCCACGCCTCTTGTCAAGACCCCGCATTTACTTCTCTTACAACCCCATCTATAAATATATTAAACAACCACGGTGACATCACACATCCTTTCTAAGGCCTACTTTACTGGAAATAATTTCCCTCTTTTCCCACATACTCTAACTTGAGCCTCACTATCCTCGTAAAAACTCTTCACTGCTTTCAGTAACCTACCTCCTACACCATAAAACTTGCAACATCTCCACATTGCCCCCCTATCCACCCTGTCCCTACGCCTTTTCCAAATCCCTAAATGCCACAAAGACCTCTTTAGCCTTAAAATTTAAAAACTGTTCACTTATATGTTTCACTGTAAACACTTGGTCCACACACCCCCTACCTTTTCCCAAAGCCTCCTTGTTCATCTGCTATCCTATTCTCCGTCTTACTCTTAATTCTTTCAATAATAACTCTAAACCCTAAAACTTTACCAGGTATACTCAGCAGACTTATCCCCCTATAATTTTTGCACTCTCTTTATCCCCTTTTGCCTTTATACAAAGGAACTATGCATGCTCTCTCCAATCCCTAGGTACCTTACCCCTTCCATACATTTTTTAAATAATGCACCACCACTCCAAAACTACATCCCCACCTGCTTTTAACATTTCTATCTTTATCCCATCAATCCCGGCTGCCTTAAAACCCCCTTTCATTTTACCTACTGCCTCACGAACTTCCCCCACACCACAACTGGCTCTCCTCACTTTCCCACAAGATGTTATTCCTCCTTGTCCTATACAAAGAAATCACAGCTTCCCTATCTTCATCAACTTTTTAACAATTCCTCAAAATATTCCCCCCATCTTCCCAATACCTCTAACCCTCCATTAATAACTCTCCTCTCCTATTTTTAACTGACAAATCCATTTGTTTCTCTAGGCTTTCTTAACTTGTTAATCTCACTCCAAAACTTTTTCTTATTTTCAACAAAATTTGTTGATAACATCTCACCCACTTCCCCTCATTTGCTCTCTTTTACATTGCTTCACCACTCTCTTAACCTCTCTCTTTTTCTCCATATACTCTTCCCTCCTTGCATCACTTCTACTTTGAAAAAAACTTCTCATAGCAACTTTTTCTCCCTTACTACTCTCTTTACATCATCATTCCACCAATCGCTCCTCTTCCCTCCTGCACCCACTTTCCTGTAACCACAAACTTCTGCTGAACACTCTAACACTACATTTTTAAACCTACCCCATACCTCTTCAAACCCCATTGCCTATGCCCCTCATTAGCCCATCTATCCTCCAATAGCTGTTTATATCTTACCCTAACTGCCTCCTCTTTTAGTTTATAAACCTTCACCTCTCTTTTCCCATGATGCTTCTATTCTCCTTGTATCCCATCTACCTTTTTCTCTCAGTGTAGCTACAACTAGAAAGGTGATCTGATATATCTGTGGCCCCTCTATAAACATGTACATCCTGAAGTCTACTCAACAGTCTTTTATCTACCAATACATAATCCAACAAACTACTGTCATTCGCCCTACATCATATCTTGTATACTTATTTATCCTCTTTTTCTTAAAATATGTATTACCTATAACTAAACCCCTTTCTATACAAAGTTCAATCAAAGGGCTCCCATTATCATTTACACCTGGCACCCCAAACTTACCTACCACACCCTCTCTAAAAGTTTCTCCTACTTTATATCTAGTTGTATTTTAGCTCATTCTAGCTCAATAGGTAGACAACACCAAATTCATTATATTAGACTTTAGTGCAATTACAAGAGTGAATCTGATGCTATTTTTAATTTGTATTTTTTTTAGTATTAGTTTATAAACCCAGTTGTACTTTTCTCATTCTAACACAACACATAGACAATATCAACTTCGTATGTTTATTAGTGACTATACTCCATATGACCCAAAGTGCTTAAACTATATACTATCCAAACTTCCCACTACTACAGATATCAGTATTAGAACTCACCACCCAAGCAGGATAAAAAATAACCGATATTTAAACTTAAAAGATGAATGATCACTATCAGTACTTAACAACAACATCAGGTCCTTAAGCAAACACATGATGACCTCCTGGCACTCCTTGAGTCACTAAAGACACCTTTCTCCCCGCATTATTCTTACTTTAGACCTGGCTTAAAACAGGACACAATAAGTACTCACTACCAGGATACACAGCAATCCACAACTGCAGACCATAAACCCAAATTGGGGGTGATTGCAATATATTACTCTAACCAAATATCTTGTATTTGCACAAAATTTCTTTAGTGATGAATATGGGGGAAAACATTTTTGGTAATTTTTACTCTAAAATACCTTAAGACACCTATAACAATCGTGCCATTTACCAGATACCCCACACAAACATCCCAAATTTCAGTGAGAAATTAAAGGCACTAATAACAAACAGACAAATGAACAAGCACCACTTTCTCTTAGCTGGAGACTTCAATATCAACCTTGCCCTACCAGATGATCAACCCGTAACTGATTTCATCAACAATATGAACAACACACTTCTCATACCAACAATAACTAAACCAACCAGGCTGACTGAGACAAGTGCAACCATAATAGACCACATATGGACCAATGTACTAACCCCCCTTAAATCAGGGATAATCACAGACAGCACTACAGACCGCTACCCTACCTTCCTCTTAACAAACATTAGTAAACCACCACTGGAATACAACAAAGTTTCATTTAGACTCCATGACGAGGCCTCAATAAGGAATTTCACAGCAGACCTAGAGACTTGACTGGCCTACAGAATTCTCCAAGGCCAATTGTATTGACGACTGGACAGACATTTTTCTTAACAAATTACTTAGACTATGCAACAAACATTGTCCTATAAAAACGAAACAGATCACAAATAAACGGCTTGGTTGCCCATGGCTAACCAGGGAGCATTCTGAAATCCATTTATAAGAAACACCAATATGAAAAGCAATGTAGACAGGGCTTAATACACAAAGATATTCTTAAACACTGTTCATCAGTTCTCACCAAATTAATAAAGAAAGCCAAACAACTGTACTTACTCCACAGATTCGCGGGACACAAGAGGAAAAAGAAAAAAAAAGACCTGGAAAACCTTTCTCAGATTCTGGGACCCACAAACTGAAAAAAAATAAAAATTATTGCCCCTAACTAAACCTAATAAATACACCACTGCACCCACTGCACAGCTAAGAGAAAACGACTTCTTCTCAACCATGGGATCAAACCCCTCGCCAGAAAAAAATCCCCGTCCAACCTCTTGCCCCGGGGACTACCTAAAACGGGAATTTCCCAAACCCCTTTTTATCTTGTACCAACGGACCCCAAAGGAAGCCCACTACGTTTAAATAAAGCACTTAAAAATAAAAAATTACAATATTCTTACCTTGAAAAGGGCGGGGGACCCCCGGGTTTTCCCTTTTTAACCTCACAAACCCTAAAAAACTAGTCCTGGAAACAGAAAATCAAATTTCCTCCTTTCACATTTTTCCCCTTTTAACCTTCCTTATTTCCTCCTTCCGGGAATTATAAACCAACTTGCCACTTAAAGCGACTGCAACCCCTTTACTCACGTTTGGTACCCATCCTCTCACACTCATTTCCCCCAAGCCCATCTACGAAGCTTCAGCCCCCTTTAATTTTTTTTTCCTGAAAAAGTAGAACCCCCCCTTTCCCTTTAACATTTAGCCTAAATTTTCCAACACACAAACAGCAGGCCATGGGGGGCTCAGTACCCCCCCCACGCAAATTTCCCCCAAGCAGTTTGGGAGAGTAAAACTTTTTCCGGGTTTTTTTGTTCAAGACGGGGGCCCGGGGGTTGTTTGTTCCCTTGTTTGCTCAAGACAGGTCTGGGGTTTTTTGGGTTCCCTTTTTGTTCAAAAACGAGGTTGGGGGTTTTTGTTTGTTCAAGACGGATTTTGGGGGTTTTGTTTTTTTCTCTTGTTTGTTCAAGACAAATTTTGAGGTTGTTTATTCCTTGTTTGCCTAAACGGGGTTTTTGGGAGCTATTTTTTTCTTTTTTAAAGTTGAGACCCTTTTGGTCTTCGTTCCCTTGTTAAAGTTTCAAGGGACGTATTGATTTGTTTGCTCTTTTTTTTGCTGAAAAAACGAAGCCTTGGATTGTTTGCACCCTTGTTCAAGACGAGATCTTTAGCTTTTTGCTCCCCTTTTTAATTCAAGAGGGATAAAGTAACAATTTATTTCCCCTTGTTTTTAAATACGAGTTCTGATTTTGTTTGCCCTTTCTTTTTAAGGAAGTTTGTTTTGAGCTATTTATTTCCTTGTTTTTTCGGGACTACGTTTTCAGTTTTTTGGCCCCTTTGGGGTTTACAAGAAAAAGGGTCTAAATCTAGAGCCGGGTTTGCCATTAATTTGTCTATGAAAACGGGACTTGAGACCTTAATTTTGACCTTAGCTTTAAACCCCAAATAGATTTAAAAAATGTCCTAAGTTTTTTTTTTTTTTTGGTTTTTACATTAATTTTAGACCCCCGTGACCAGAGCCTCAAAACCTTGACCCCCCGCGCACAAACACAGCATGAGTTTAAACTTTTAAAACACACACCCCACACAAAAAAACGCTGGGGGCCCCATGAAAAAGGCAGGGCCCGGAGCTATGAATCGCCCCCTGCAAACACAATTAGGTGAGTAAAAATTATTTGCACCACACACACCACACACACACACACACACACACACACACCAAAACCCCTTTTTAGCCAGGACTGCAAAGAGACCTGGACGGGCCCGGAAAAATGGGGGTCCAGAAACTGGCTTCTCGAATTAATTTCCACCCAAATCCAAAGCCCTAAAATTTGGGGGGGGGCCCCCAAAAAAGAAACCCCAGACAGAGTATAAAGGGTAGGGACAAAGACTTACAGACCTCACTCAGGGAGAAAGATCTTGGGGTGACCCTAACACCGAGCCTCGCCGGGGGCACACAAACAACCAAATTTCTGCTGCAGCATAAAGGGCGCCCGGAAACCTGAGAATAGGTTCCGATACCTTAATAAGGAATCGTTTTAAGAGCCCGTACACTGTGAAAGTTTGGCCCCAAATGGATATGCACACCATCTGGAACCCACACCTGGTCAAGCACGTCAAAAGTTAGAGAAAGTACAAAAGGTTTTCAAAAAAGGCTAATTCCAGAGCTCAGGGAATGGGCCCTTTCAGGAAAAGGGTTTAGGGAAAAACGACTGAAAGACAAATGGGGGGACGAAGGGTCAGGGGGGACATGGGTAACGCCATTTCCCAAAAATACTGCGGGGAAAAACAAGGGGACAAGAAAAGGATGTTCCAGAGGGGGGGCACAGAAAAAAAGGGGGGCACAATTGGAACTGAAGACTCAGAAAGAGTCCCCAGGGACGTTAGGAAATTTTTTTTCTTAGTCAAAGAGTCTTTAGGAAAATGGAATAAACCTAGCAAGTGAAATAGTGGAGGGAGGGAAACCCTAAAATATTTTTTAAAAAGAGGGGATGACAAAAACTCGGAAAGGAGAGGGAGAGGACCTATAGCAATCAGTGAAGGGGGCGGGGCCAGGGCTGAGTCCCCGACCCCCTGCAACCACAATTAGGTTTAAAGGGGAGTTCACACACTTGTCCCCAAAAAAAAACATAAGGGACAAAGAGGGGGCAGAAAAGACAGACCCGACAGACAGACAGACAGACAGACCAAAACAGACAAAATGCAAGAAAATAGAGAAAACCGTAAAGTGTGAGGAAAAAAGAGATAAAAAAAAGGACGGGAGCAGCGGTGTTTCCCCCTCACACAAATTTCACTCAGTAACGCTGCCAACCCCGCAATGACCCAATACACAACTCCTTATTTCGTTGGTAAAGGGGACGCAAAAAATCGAACAGGCTCCCTTTTTTTTTACAATGTTTTTGGGCTATCCTGAGCCCAAAAAGTTTTCGCAATAATAAAAGAATTTTTTTGCAAAAATTGTCTATTTCCCCCTATATCTATCAGCAGTGGCATGTTAACTATTCTGCCTTTTTAAAACGGGACACCACACACACCCACACACACACACACGGCCCCGGGGCTGAGTCGGGGCCAGGAGCTGAGTCTCGACCCCCTTTCAAAACCCCAATTAGGTGAGTACACTAAAACACAACACACACACACACACACACACAAAACACACACACCCACAAAACAACCGTATGTCCTTCGATGACGGGTACAACATCTGGGTTGGCCCGGATTCGTCATTGGTTTAAAAATCATGTGGTCTAGTGGTCTAAAAGTCATTGGGGTTTTTTGCTCACCATGGGGGGCCAAAACAGCATGGGGTTTAACCCTTTGGGTAGTGCAGTGCTGTTTTTATATATAATTGGGATTAAAGCCGTGATCCCCAACTTTATGGTTTGGATTAAAAAATTAACTTTTAACATTTCGTGTGATCAAGTCACATTAAATTTTTCTACAACAGTGTTTTTGCACCACGACTCGGGGAAAAACTCGCAGTGTATTCCCAAAACTTCAGCCTCCCCGAAACTTCCCCCTTTTAAATTTCCTTCTCTGGGTGACACGAGGAAATTTGAATTGTTACGTTAGAGGGTTTAAATGCGATGGGCAAACAATGCATCTTTTGGGGCCAAAAATTTAAAAACGGAGGATCGAGCCTTCAGGGCTAGTTTTCCCCTAAGTAGTATGAAAAGCCCCCCAGGGTGTAACCCTTTAGGGGGTCCCGACTCTTCTACCTGAGTGAACTTATAGCTCTTACACCACACTTACTTATCCATTCATCAACTCTTTCTCTCTACTTTCTCTCTCTCCTCTCTCTCTCTCTCTCTCTCTCTCCCCCTCTCTCTCTCTCTCCTCCTTTTCCTCTCCTCTTCCTCTCCTCGTCTCCCCCTCCTCCTCTTTCCCCCTTCCTCCTCATCTCCTCCTCCCCTTCCTCTCTCTCTCTCCTCTCTCCTCTCTCTCTCTCTCTCTCCCCCTCTCTCCCCTCTCTCTCTCCTCTCTCTCTCCCCCTCTCTCTCGTCCCCTCTCCCTTTTCTTTCTCCCCCTCTCTCCTCTCCCCCTCCTTTCTCTCCTTCTCTCTCTTCCTTGTCTCTCTCCTCTGTCTCTCTCCCCTCTCTCTCTCCCTCCTTCTCCCCTCTCTCCTTCTCGGTTCTCCTCCCCCCTCTCTCTCTCTCTCTCTTTTCCCTCCCTCTCTCTCTCGTCTCTTTTCCCCTCTCTCTCTCTCCCCCTCTTCTCCCCTCTCCTCCTCTCTCTTTTCTCTTCTCTCTCTCTTCCTCTCTCTCTTTTCTCTCTCTCCCCTCTCTCCTCCTCTCTCCCCCCCTTTTTCTCCCCTCCTCTCTTTTCTCTCTCTCTCCCCTCCTCTCTCCCTTTTCTCTCTCTCTTTTCTTCCCCCTCTCTCTGCTCTCTCTCTCTTCTCTCCTCCTCCTTTCTCTCTCTCTCTCTTCCCCTCTCTTCCCTCTCTCTCTTCCCTCTCTCTCCTCTCTCCTCTCCCCCTCCCCTCCTTTCTCTCTCCCCTCTCCCCTCTTCTCCTCTCTCTCTCTCTCTCTCCTCTTTCTCCTCTCTCTTCTTTTCTCTCTCCTCCCCCCTCTCTCTCTCTCTCTCATCTCTCTCTTCTCCTCTCTCTCTCCTCTCTCTCTCCCCTTCCCCTCTCTCTCTCTCTCTCCCCTTCCCTCTCTCCTTCTCCTCTCTCTCCCCTCCCTCCTCTCCTTTCTCTCCCC
>NC_069418.1:47516019-47555608 GCF_026875155.1 Cherax quadricarinatus | reverse complement strand
AAAAAACATTTTCCCAACTCTCCGCCTGTAATCCACTACACGTACATTTATCCAACCCTCGCCAAAAACTCGCAAATAAAAGTATGCTCCCCATGCCCCCCCCCCCACACAAACCTTAAACCCCACCGTAAAAAAAAATTCCCGGAATCCCAAGCCAACCGCTCCTCGAGGCTCCCATTTTTTCGTCGTATTACAAAAATTCCAGCCCCCCCTTTTATCGCTACATTTGGTAACTACGTAGATAATTTTTAATACTCTTGTACAAAATGAGTTTTAAGTCGTACTTCCCCCCGGGCCCGGGCCCCATTACCATACAAAACTTTGTGTGCTCACCCCTAACCACCACCCTAATCACTCTCCCCCCCCCCCTTTCACTATGGCGTACAAAAACGGGCTTTTTTCCCTTTACCAGAAGGGCGACGCCCCCTTTTAACCTCGTCGCTATTCCAAACACTTCATAACCATCCATTTCTAACTCATATCCAATTCGTAATTGTGTTCTTGGATAAATACCACATCCACTCTAGACGCATCAAAAATTCATTAAACCATTTTTCGTTTTCCGCTCAGATCTCAAACCTTTAAACTTTATTGTCAAAACCTTAAAGTCTTTAAGGGGTTTTTTCCTTTAGTTCTAGGTATAGACTTTTCCTTTACTTTTACACCACCTCTATCCCTCCCCCCTTTTTGGGAACCCCTTGAAAACCCTTGTTTCGTGGATCACTGCCCCTGCCCTTGTACTCCGCCCAAGCTTTTTCCGGGCCTTTTGGGGCGGGAGTAAGCATCTCCTGAGTCTGAGGGGGTCGCAGTTCGCTTTCGGTCCCCCCCCCACCTGTTTGGGATTTTTTTTATACTAAGTATGCCCCCATTTTGCTACATTTACGTCATACCATGCGACACACTAGACTCAAATTTTCCTCCCCTCGCCTCAAAATATGTTTTAACCGATCCCAAAATTTTCACCTGGGTCCTCCCAAGGGGTTTCGATCGACTCGTTAACAAAACTCCAGTCCTTCACTAAAGCGGGGCCCCTACTCCCCTTTCCCCCCAAATGGCAGGTCCTTCAAAAAATTTATTTTGTCCTTTACGGGGTTTCTTCTCGCTGTTTTGCTCCCCCAAAACTTCTCCTGCGCTTTTTCTACCTCTTCATCCAAGATACCCTTTTTGAGACGGGTGACATAAGACTGTTCTCTCCCTCAACCCTTCCGAGTTCTGTTGTGAATTTGGAATTCCCAGAGTTTCCACACGTGCCGCTTGTGGTATACACCCCACAGCCGACCGTACGACGTTGCCCCGCATATGTACATATACTTGAGTTCGAAATGCTTGCAACATAATATAGGAGGGTATGGATGACGTAAGGTCATTTTGACTGAATATGTTCCCTCCAAACTTCCAGCATAAGGTCCTGCGGCCCCCGACCTGCAGAGGCCATTTTTGAACCGTACCATAATTACGTAGTTCATCTTTTTTTAACCAAAATCAGTCGCTTCAAAAGGCACATTCTTGATTTTTAACCCATGTGTAGTATCGTGTTTACATCATGAAGAGTACTGATACAGCTGAATTGACGGCTATAATGGTCTCTTGATACTTATCCACCACTGCTTCGTAGACATTTGCTGACGTCATTTTAACGAAAATCCGTGTCGTCCCATTAAGTGCTACACCACATATCTCTTCATTTGCGATAAACCGTAGGTATCACGGATAATCGCCCGGTAGTTAAAAATCCATCGTGGGGTCCCGTGACAGCCCCCCGGGTCAACTCAACGCAAACAGTGTTGATGCGCCTGTTGCTATGCAGCGCCATGTTGGAAAATGAGCAGCACACGTCCTCACTACTCAATGGCTGTTGACGAACTGATGTAGCTCGCCTGAAACAGCAGAGGGGTGCAGAGCACAACCGCACTCTACCGTGGTCAGGCAGCGAATTAAATTTTTGGTTTATCTGGAACTGATGTAGTGTGTAAGAGGAAGGTAGTGAGAATTAGGTATGGATGGTAAGCCATGTTTCACGAGAATGTTTGTCATAGTGAGATATAAGTGTGGTTTCCAGGGTTACATTTCTAAGCCTGATGGTTATGTTCACTGGGTTTAAAATTTCCTTGAAAGCCAGGATACCGAGCCCTTTGGATCTCGTTTTTAAGTAATTAGATTGGCACGTTGGTATTAACACAAAATTTTTCTGAGATACGTGTCGTTTCTTTTGGGACTGGCACATTACAGCAGCCTTATTCTTATAACTACTCTAGTTTTATTTTAGTCTCGGGTTCTTTAAATAATTTACATAGCCTAGTATTGTACCGCTAATGTGGCAAGTGGTGTATTATCTTGCATTTTGAGTGTGAACTTCACTATATGCAAGGTTTTGAATGTTTGTAATTCAAGGTTAACATTAATATTTGATATCATATCGGTGGTGTATATTCTTCTACTTTTTACAGTGTAGGTGTACATGAATGTAATGTTTCATATCTGTTTGAGTCTGTAAATTTTGTGTTTTTGTCTTGTTCATGCACTACCAACTTTTAGGTTTAGATGAGGTCAGGGTATGACCTTTCATTAGGATAATTCAATGTATGTTATTTAGAACGGGGACTGTACATACGGGGAGGGGGGGGGTAGAAGTGTCAGCTGTGTCTGCACTGGCAATAATGATTATTATAAAAGGAGGGTTTATAGGTTATGTATATGGTTGTGGGTTATGTATATGGTTGTAATATGGCCTTGATCTATGGTGTTCTTAAATGTACCGGGATTGTGTACTAGAGGTTTTGTAATATCTAGTATGGTTTTTAATTTTATACTATAATCATTATTGTATTTGCTCTGTTTATAAAATTCTGTATTGTAAGGATGTGGAAGGTTGGGTTTTCAATATTGTGGTGTATGTGTTAGGTATGGTGCTCCTGTTTAGCCAAGTACTTGTGACAAGCAAGTAAACTATATGTATTTTTTCTGTATACCGATCTGAGTTGTATATTAATTTAATTTATATATATGTATGTGTGTGTGTGTATATGTGTATATATATGTATGTGTATATGTATATATATATATATATATATATATATATATATATATATATATATATATATGTGTATATGTGTATATATATGTATGTGTATGTATGTATTGTCATCAATACTAAGTACTTCTATAAAGTTACAGTGGATGTGGTTGGTTTTATTGACTAGTTTGTAATGTTGGTGTTTAATTTCATGTTCGGAGAGGTATGAAGTTCACTGTATGTACCATTTATTTTATTTTTCACCGTGGTTTGTTTTGTAAGTAATACAATGTATTATGTATATGCAGTTTTTTAAATAAAATATAAAAAAAAAAATTGTGTTTTTATTTATTTATATCTTGTACTGTGTCCTTTTAAATAAAAATATAAAAAAAAAAATATAACGAGCGACAAGCGATAATTACAGTAGTTTGACAATCAAGACTTGAACTGAGCACATATTATGTACATCCTAACAACATAAGTCAAATAAGAATATAAAGCAATATATTTACGATTTAGGTATTATCGCAAATATAAGCAATATAAAATTATATGAAAAGATAATATACATTATATATATACATAATAATCATTGCAACCCATTCAGAGGTTGCAACATTCCAGTCACGGTATTGTGCCTTTTTGTTATTTATCAACACAGCACCAGTAAAGATACCCATGTTAGGTAAAAGGACACATGTGAAACTAATGCGACATTTTATTGTGACAACGTTTCGCTCTGCAGCAGCTTTATCCAGCTTGATAAAGCTGCTCGAGAGAGAAACGTTGCCATAATTAAATGTCACATTAGGTACACATGGGTCCCTTTACCCAGCATAATTCTACCAACATTTTTACAAACATACCCATGTGTTGGACATGTGTCTTATTCCTCATGAACAAACATTCTCAGCTAAAAGTTCCCTTTCAGATCTCATGGCAACACTGAACTTCAGGTCAATGTATCACCTGCTGATTGCAATTACCTGATTAGATTAATATTTTTCATCTTGAACCCGTGACCTGTTAAAAAAAATTGATATATTATCTCAGAACAGGATAAGTGATGTACATTTTTGAGTGGTGTATTTCATGTTGGCCCTGAGGGAAGGTGTTGAGGCGGGTGTTTAAACGAGGGATTGGTTGAGGCGGGTGTTTAAACGAGGGATTGGTAAGCCTGAGTTAGGCAGGGAGAGTACCCAGGCAGCGCGGGTCTGCATACCCATCCTGCGGGTAGTAGTGTTGTTGCTGCCTCACCGTGCCTCCACCTGTGCTGCCTTACACCTCCACCTGTGCTGCCTCACACCTCCACCAGTATTCCAGTCACTACGTCTGTCTGAACAACACTCGCAGGACTCTGTATCACCTAGAGTGCAGATCTAACATTAACTCAGACAACAGAAGCTCAGACTTGACAGGAAAAAAAAAAAAAAAAACAGAAGAAAATCGTCAGCGTGAAACATACTGGAAGTTACTGGAACAAACTTCCATATCAGTTTATCAAAAAATACCTGAAGTGAAGTGTTAAGGCCACTGGAATTTGTGGGTCTTGCTGCCCCGCTTAGTCACAGGTTGCAGTGCCCTGGCATTAAAAGTCACCACGGGTCAGAGGTCACCATGACAGCTCTGAGAATCGGTTTCGTCGGGGCTGGCAACATGGCCCAAGCTCTCGCCAAGGGTTTCATCTCTGCAGGTAAGCACAATTCAACACTGCTGTAGGCCTACTGGGCCTACCCGCACCCAGTCATTTCAATAATGAATGTCTAAAGAACATAAGGAATAAGGAACACTGCAGCAGGCCTTCTGGCCCATGAGAGGCAGGTCCAAGTCACCCCCGGCTTAAGTAACCTGCAGTTCAAAGGTGGACGTTGGGGTCACAACCGAAGGTACACACACTAAAGTTCAGGCAGTTAGTTGTGCCGTTTGAGCATTGCTTTAATAACTATTATGGTATAAACCTTGGTAATAAATACCGACAAGTTGGTTTAGAAAGACACTTAAGCAAACACTATGACAAATATGTCAGTGTTTGCTTACGTGTCTTTCTAAACCAATAACTATTATGTATCTCATACCCATGGTGTGGGTAATGGTCTCTCCCGTACCCATAGTGGGTAATGGACTCTCCCGTACCCCCATGGTGTGGGTGGCAGTCTCCCTCCGTACCCCATAGTGTGGGTGGCAGTCTCCCTCCGTACCCCATAGTGTGGGTGGCAGTCTCCCTCCGTACCCCATAGTGTGGGTGGCAGTCTCCCTCCGTACCCCATAGTGTGGGTGGCAGTCTCCCTCCGTACCCCATAGTGTGGGTGGCAGTCTCCCTCCGTACCCCATAGTGTGGGTGGCAGTCTCCCTCCGTACCCCATAATGTGGGTGGCAGTCTCCCTCCGTACCCCAAAGTGTGGGTGGCAGTCTCCCCTGTACCACATAGTGTGGGTGGCAGTCTCCCCCGTACCCCATGGTGTGGGTGGCAGTCGTCCCCCGTACCCCATGGTGAAGGTGGCAGTCGTCCCCCGTACCCCATGGTGTGGGTGGCAGTAGTCCCCCGTACCCCATGGTGAAGGTGGCAGTCTTCCCCCGTACCCCATGGTGTGGGTGGCAGAGAACACAATAAGTGTCAGGGGCTCAAGACTGCTCAACTGCCTCCCAGCATACATACGGCGGATTAGCAATAGACCCCTGGCTGTCTTCAAGAAGGCACTGGACAGGCACCTAAAGTCAGTACCTGACCAGTCGGGCTGTGATTCTTACGTCAGTTCGCGTGCGGCCATTAGTAACAGCCTGGTTGATCAGATCCTGATCTACCACGAGGCCTGGTCTCAGCGTGTGTGGAACTGAGATCTTGGATTAATTCTAAAATTGTCACGCATTTCGATAATACAGATAAAATACAATAATTCGGAATACGTTCCAGCTTCTTGCAAGACTGAACCGGTTCCCGACTGTGGCCGGGGTTTGGTGAAGTATGTTGGGTCTTTCCCGGGATTCCCATTGGGTATTTGTTTAGTCATATGTAAGCGGATGTCATGCTGATATCATTGCTAAAAGTATAATGTCATAAGCAGATCTTTTTGGCGAGTGTTTGAAAATTTTTGATGAAGGGCACAAAGTTTCGTTTGCCTAAGATTGTTGTGTATATGTAGTAGCGGTCACCGCTGTGAGGAAAGGGGGGGATGTATAATGTCCTATATTGTAATCTTTGGACATTCAAGTTCCTTGGGCAGCAGCTTTAGCGGGGTAATATGTTGCTCAGTCACCCGGTGATGTCACATGCAATTTTATTTATCACTTATGGTGCATATAGTCAGTTGATGTTCAATTAAGCACCTTTTACTAATATCACTATACAGTCAAAGGTATATTTTTGTGGGTTTATAATTAGTTTAAGAAGCTAGGTAGGGGGTTGGTCGGGGTATTAGGCGTCTTAGTGTTTCTTTATATGTGATCATACATTCTAGATCTGTAAAAGTCTTTTGTTAATTATTTTTTTATATTTTATTTAATCCTTCACATACAGATATTGTACATAAACAGGTAAATATATAACAAAGAAACCAAACACGAACTATAAGTAATGGTTCCGGTACTCAGTCTACTGGATACTAGATAAGGACATCATGACAGTACAACTCTTTCCATAACTTCCACAACCGACACTCGCCCTCACCTGTGAGTTAAAATATAATAGTGATACAAAAACAATATTACAGTACCCCTCAAAAAGTAAACTATCACTCATACCTGATTATACAAATAAACCCCGTTCTCCTGACATTTAATATATACACGACACACCTACACACACCTCACGACTATGACATTGACCCCTGATACATTGAATATTATACAAAATACTAAATTCTTCACATTTGATTACAAGGGTAATGTGTGTATTGACTCGATGCCAATACATCCTATACAACACCATTCACAACTCGCCACTGATACTCGTATCATTCAATCTAAGGCGTTCTTCGTGTTGAATCTAAACAATTCCGTGCACACACCGAGCACCCCTCCGGGTTACCTCCCATACACCAAAAATAGTAGACGCTAATTCAACGGTCTAATACAATTGGCACCTCTTTACACATACAATGTAGAATAAAAACACCTAAAATTCACTACCTATATAACACAACGTTAACTTCTAAGTGCAGCTAAACACACACACCTCAGCAGGCGTTACACTTGCCAGACGTTACAGATATTTGTAATAATTGTACACTAATAATCCAAAAACAATTTTCTGAACATCAGGTTATATATAGTCCAATTTTCACTATGAAAAAATTATGAACAAATGGTGCGCCGCAACTTAATGTATATTTGGTAAGCATCTTATGACAAACATGCTACACCATGTCACCCACTATATTCACCTGTTCAAACATACCCTCGCACACATATTTCTACACTTATACATCTATGTATATTTCCGTACAGATGCACTCATACATACACACACACGCACCTACATATTTATGTGAACATGCGTTTCCATCACTGTCCCTATCATAGCCAAGGAAAAACACCTTAAAATAAAACAATGGTGTCATACAAACAGCGAACTGCTTCTCCTCACGCACTCTTCCGTAATATTACTCAATATTAACACGTACCTCACATACATGCTTACCCACTCACACCCACACGCCCCTACAGGGGAGGCTAGCCGTTGCTTCCCATTGACCTACAAATTCCATAAATCGCACAGCCGAAAATTCCGATATCCCTCTGTAAATTCCGTGTCCCATCTCCTACCATATACTTCCCTATTGCGGGACTTAGTTCTGTAAAATGTCGCTGCCAGCACCTTTATCCTTTCACCCTCGCCTACATCTCATTGCCCATGATGTGAACACGAAATCAGTCACCAGATATGCCACAGTGTTTTTTAACTGCGCTCCCACCCCATCAATATCTAAACTTAACACTCGCAATACCTGCAACCCACCCCCTCCCCCCATAAATCGAATTACCCTTCCAAACCATTCCCTGACCCTCCCTATGCGTTCACAAAAATATAAAACATGAAAAATGGTTTCCAGTTCACCACACGCTCGACACTCCCCACCTTCCCTGAGCTTTCGATTAAATAAGACGATCCCAGACGGCAAAATTCTCGTACACCCGGACTGATGCGCAACTTTTCGGAGACGTTCCCATGTTGTGCCAGGCATACATGGGGTATGTTCCTTCCACAGCAGCCACCTCTGACCCCCCCCCCACTCTCTCGATTACACGCAGCTTGATTCGAGCTGGATCCCTTGCCACCATCAAAACTCTCAACATTGCCTCCCCTACTCGTAAATCCTTCCCTGCCCACCAACGTTTTACGTCCATGTGCACTTTCTCGATCCCCCCCCCTTATTCCCACCCTCCCGCAGAAAACTCCGTTTTACGTAAATACTCGTAATCCTACGTTCCAGCGGTATGAGCCCTAGCCCTCCTTGGCCAATCGGCAAAGTAATTACCTCTCTGCTTAACCACTCACAGCCAGATCCCCAAATAAACCGATAAACCCTACGCAACAAATTCATGACCTCTCGGCGCATTAACAGATACATGACCACCACATGCCATAATTTACTATATAATAGTATGTTTGTCACGATTACTCTTTGGTGCAACATGAAATGTGCAGACCTCAATCCTCCTAGTCTTTTTAACACACTATCCATAACCCTCATCGAGTTCACCTCACGTGCCACCATCAGATCACAAACATACACAGTCCCACATATCTTAAGTTGGTCCACCATGCTCCACCTACCCCTCATGCCCCCACTCGTTTGGTCCCAATTTCCATCTGCCATGAACTTAGTCTTCGTGGCATTAATTCTCATCCCTGTCGCCTCTCCAAAAACGTCCACAACTCTTTCCACCTGCTGTAAGTCTAAAGCACCCCCTACCAAGACTGTTGTATCATCTACGTAACCCACAATACCAGGCCACCCATCACTCTCATAACCCCCCAACTCCCCCAAAAACACTAGCCCACACCGCCCTATAAAAAGGATCCTGAAAACACTCAATAATTGTGACAGGAGACAGCCTTGCCTCAAACCCCGACCCATCTGAACTGGCACACCTAATCGACCATTGACCTGCACACGCACAGTCGCCCTCTTGTATAAAGTCTGTGCCCAAGAGATGATTTCATTCCCAAAACCCTGCCAATGCATGAACTGCCACAATGCTCCCCTTTCTACACTATTATATGCAGTAACCCAATCCAATGCTAACCCCCCCCACCCGACACCTGTCGCCTTTCTATGAAACCTCGAATCATCCCATGGCCTTCGAACATGGACCTGCCTGGTATCCCATATTGTCCCATATCTATAACTTTGTCCACCTTTTTCAGTCTGTTCCTCAGTATCCTCACAAACAACTTGCAATCACTGCACATAAGTGAAATGGCCCTATAGTCCAGAAACAACCGTACCAAAAACACCCTCATAACACCCCAATTTGTTATATAGAAATCACTCGGTAGCCCATCAATGCCAGGTGCTTTACCTAAGCTCGCCCCAGCCAAAGCTTGCCATATCTCGCACTCCAAAATAGGCCCTTCTAATGCTTCTCTGTCTTGCATACTAAGCCCACACTGCATGTTGTTACCGATTTCCCACAGAGCTATATTGCTTATCCCAACTCTTGACGTGTAGGTCTTAAACCAAGCATCTATATACCCACTCATGCCCTCCATCATCACCAACACATGATAGCCTTCTATCCCTGCATGCACTGTTAACCCCCATCATCTCCATGGCTGCTCTTCGCTGCCTCTGTTCCAACTCAACACACAAGCCGAAGGCCGATCCCCATAGAGAACCTCCTCCAAACCTCCCACCACCCATGACCATCAAAACGATCATTATGCAAGCCCCGTATTCCGTTCTTTAAATCCTCAATTTCCCTACAGGGTATTGTCACCATCACCCACATAACAATCGTGAAAACTGTCCTTCAAAAAAACCCATGAAGCCCATACAACATTTGATTATTTTCCAGCCCATGCTGAACATAATAATCCCAGAACGTGTCTTAGCCATCATATCCCCCCACCGAACCAAGTCACCACCCCAGATCCCCCTGCCCACAAACCCTCCCACAAAGTTGCGAAGGATCGGCTGCTCTCCTCCCCTTTCAAAAATTTAACATTCACTTTCCAGTAACTGCGACTCCTCCTAGGTAATCCCTCCACCCTAAGTCCACGAGAACACCTCTATGATGGGAAAAACACGCACCTCTTGACTGTGACGGTACCGGCATATACTCTATCAAGTTGCACCGCATCCCCACGACATACAAAGAATGCTCAACCTCCCCCCTCCCCTGCCATGTCCAGTAATCCCACCCCATCAATAAATCCCCCAATACCTCAGAAAATTTGTCCATTTCCCCCGGGTTAAACATCCCTACGCCAGATCACACAATTCCAATTCCCTCCTATGACTGCCACTTCAGGGAGTGACTGCAAATAGTAAATTAATACCTCCTTCAAAAGGTAGTATTTACATGCCCATCATTCTCTGCAGGTCCGTACATGCACACAAAAGCTGCCTTCTCCTTGCCTCATGGACCTTCCACCCTTATTACCCTCCCCTTCCCACCCTCGCAATGTCTCACAGCAACGGCTATCTCCCTGATCATGATGGCAACGCCACCCTTCAACCGTATAGGGATTCCTCCACATACATGTTATGCCCATCTATCCGCAACTCACTGCCTAATTTATGATTGTGTTTTCCCGTATGAAAATGACGTCAACATTATTACGCACCAATAATTCTTGGAACCATACACACTTTCGCACAGTTTGCAAACCATTAATATTTTTTGTCAGGCACTTAATTGGACAGTGGGGTTTTTTCTCTCGATACTGATAGTTTCTCACCAAATCTTTAGTTTCCACCTTTCTCTCCCCCCCCCCTTTTGAAACACTCTTGACCAACCCCTGAGCTTTAGGTCCACAGGGCCCTCTCTGTGCCACATCCGCCCAGGTTTTTTTCCTTGATTGCTAAGCTGGCATCAGCACTTCCTCCGAGTCTGAAAGCACTACAGAATGCTTCCGTGTTGCACTTTCCACCTGCATGTCGTCATCCACAGTGCAGTCCTAGTGGATTTCCACCTCCACCTTATGTTTCAGCAAGGCATCTGGGATGCCCACGACCAGCTGCTCTTCGTGTCCAATGTCCACCTTCGCAGCAGGTCCCAGGTCTATGGGTGGGTCCGTCGCAGGACTCCTACTACTCTCCGTAAATAATTCATCCAGCACGGAGGCAATGGATTCCTCGACGTCATTGTCATGCACATCTTGCAGAACCGCGCCCACTACTGGTTCCGCCTCCAAAGAAGGCAACACTCCCGGGAGTGTGGCACACGCCGTCTGTCTCTGTAGACCTCTCAACCTCTTCACTCCAAGACAAGCCTGATGGTAGCACTGGCGCACCAGGCACATCTTGCCCCGCACCTTCCTCCCCTATGTCTGTGTTTTGTTGCCCAACCTTGGCACCTCGTCGTTCACACTGTACCGCCAGATGGTCATATGCACCACACAACCTGCAAGTGCGGCGTTGTCCTGCTTATGACACCAATACCCGAGTCCTGAAGTCTTGCAAGATCACGTAAGAAGGAATTGGGTGTCGTAATGTCATCTTCACAGAAAATGTTCCCTCTGGTATCCCTGCATATGGGCCTTCAGACCACCTCCCTGCTGTAGCCATGTGTATGGTGCTATAATTACCCAATGCAGCTCGAATGTCAGACACATCGGCCTCAAAGGGCACGTTTCTGACCTTTACCCATGTGTAATAGCAGGAGACATCGTGTAGCTTCACTGACACTGCATGGTTAACCACTAGATTAACCTCCTGGAACTTGTCAACCACTGCCTCGTAAACATGAGCCAAGAAGAACTTCACAAAGATCCTCAACACGCCATTCATTGCCACACCGCACAAGTCCTCGTTGGCAATACCATAGGTATCACGGATTATACTCAAAGGCTGAGAGACGAATTTTTTTTTGTTAATTATTAAGGGCTTTTTGCATATTTTGGTTCCATTTTAAATAAAAAAAAATTAAATTTCAAGTGTCATGTAGGTTATTGTTAGTAATTTTATATGACCAGTGTCACTAAGGCCTTACCAGTAAATATTGATAATGGAATCTACAGCCAACTTCATAATGTGTCATTGTTCTCCTTATTACTTTTTCTAACTTAGTCAATATGACTCATAAAACATTTATTTATATATATATATATATATATATATATATATATATATATATATATATATATATATATATATATATATATATATATATATATATGCAAAACAACCACTCTGAAAGAAGAGAAATTCCAAGCGCTTTCGTGACTACTCACATTATCATAGTTCCTTGATAATGTGAGTAGTCACGAAAGCGCTTGGAATTTCTCTATTCTTTCAGAGTGGTTGTTTTGCATATTTTGAAATCACCTGTTTACTGTGATCTTATTGCATATATATACATATATAATATATATACATACATGTAAAAGTTTTGGGTTATTTATGGACCCCACAGTTAAGCGTCATATTCTCTCCAACTTTTTTAATGTTCTTCCCTCTTTTAAACCCCTCTTTCGATCTTATGAGGCTGCTCTTATTGCTACCAGGCGTCGTATGAATCAGCTCCACTTCCTACGTGACTGTCTTGCTGAACAAGTTCTGCCACCTTCCTTCTCCCACTTCCTGAAAACCAACCCACTGGGCACTCCCTTTCCTGATCATGCCTGTCTCCTACTTCAACAGCTCATTCTTTCTACTAAATCACAGGTTGAAGATGCCTTCTTTACTTTCCGTCAGCGTCAACGTGCTCTCTTTGCGGCTCTACCACAGGATCTCTGTAACCTTCTCTCTACCATTGCCTTTGACACTGCTTGCCTGAATACACAAATTCATTCTTCCAAACTACAGAATAAACTTCAACGTCTCATCTCAGCTAGCCCTTGGTCTAAATTCTCCCTCACTGACTGTGTTGCTAACTTGTCTTCTGTCTCACTTTCCCAGCATGAGCTTGAACTTCTTGGTTTTGGCCTTTCCTTTGCCACTTTGCCTACTCCTTGTGCTGGTATTTCCCTGATTAGCTCTTTTGATTCCTTACGTCAATCTCGCTTCCGTAATCTTCCTGACTTGTCCACTTTTCGTGGCGCTCTCCTTCCTGCTCTTGTTAGTCTGTTTTCTAAGAATCACCACCTTCCACGCCATTACCAACTTGCCCTTTCTTCTCTTAAATTCAACACAAACATTGTCATACTATCTTCTGACAAAGGTAATTCGGTAGTTATCCTTGATCGCGAGGATTACCTCCGTAAAGCTGATGTCTTGCTCTCTGACTCACGTACCTACACTCCTCTAGTTTCCAACCTTCTTGATCGCATCAAGAGAACTTTCAACAAAAAACTAAGGACTCTCTCCGACCTCTGTCCTCCTGACTTTGACCTTGTTCAACGGTTTCGTGTCATCTGTCCCTCTCTTCCTATTTCTATGGCCTTCCCAAAACTCATAAACCTGATATTCCTCTCCATCCTATCATATCCTCTAGAGGTTCTGTCTCTTATTCTCTTGCTTCTTGGCTGGCCAAAACCCTCACTCCCTTTCTTGGTACTTTTTCTCCTGCCCACCTCCGTCACTCTCAAGACTTCATCGAACGGGTTCGCTCTCTCCCAACCTGTAAGATGCTTAGCCTTGACGTTGAGTCCCTCTTCACCAATGTCCCTCTTGATGATGTCCTTGATTTCCTTAGAGAGAAGGTCCATGTAGGGTTTCTTCATCTCCCTATACCTACTGATGTCTTTCTTGATCTTATCCGCCTCTGTGTGGACTCTAACTCCTTTTCCTTCCAAGGGAAATATTATTCTCAAACCTTCGGTGTCGCTATGGGCTCTCCTCTCTCTCCTGTCCTTGCTAATCTTTACATGGAATACTTCGAGACTGTTCTTCCTACCCTCGATGTGCAACCTCCACTCTGGCTCCGCTATGTGGATGACATTTTTGCTCTGTGGCCTCGTGACTCCAGTCTCTTCCAACCTTTTCTTGAAGCTCTTAATAATCTTGCCCCTTCCATTAAGTTTAAGCTGAATGGGAATCTAATTCCTTGCTTCCTTTCCTTGATGTCCATGTCCACCGCTCATATACAGGTTTTTTCTTTTCCGTTTACCGAAAACCTATGCACAGTGGCATGTACATTCACTACTTTTCCTATCATGCTTCCCCTGTCAAGAAAAGTGTTCTTATCTCCCTCTTTCTCCATGCCCTCCGCATCTGTGATCCTCAGTTCCAACAGAAATTTCCACTCTTCATAATTCGTTTTCCCGTCTTGGCTACCCTTCCCATTTCATAGACTCTGCCCTCTCACATGCTAAATGCAATTTCTTCTCTCCCAAACTCTCTACTCCTGGGAACTCTTCTATCCTCTGCCTTCCCTACATTTCCGGTCTTTCTAATCTCAACAATTCTCTCCGTCCCTTAGACATCAAGCTTACCTTCCACCAGACTAACTCTCTTCGCAAATATTCGCTGCCTGACTACGGTGGAGTGCGGTTGTGCCCAGCACCCCTCTGCTGTTTTTCAGGCGAGCTACCACAGTACATCAACAACCATTGAGTAGTGTGGACGTGCGCTGCTCATTTTGGGATATCAAAATGGCTGAACATACAGTACGGAGAGTAAATACTATCTGCATAGAGCTGGTTCGTGGTACGTTAAGTGGAGATACGATGAACGTACTTCTCCCTAACATCATCAGGGACACATGGTATCCCCAACGAGGAATTATATGGCGTCGCTCTTAATGGTTTGTCAAGAATCTTCGTGAAATTTCTGAGAGCCGGCTTCTACACAAGAATTGTCGAGCAGTACCAGGAACAACGCATGAGTGTGAATTCAGCGATGGATGTTGTGTTACATGATGTTTCTAAGTACTACACATGGGTGAAGGTACGGAATGTACCCTTCGAGGCTACGGCGTATGGACTACAGGAGTTTTTTCGCAGTTATGGGACAGTGCATTCTGCAACCATGGGGTATGGAGGGATGTCCGTATGAAGGAATGCCGGAAGGTTCTTACACCCTTAAAATGTCTTTAAAACAAGGCCTATACCATCCTATGTAACGATGACCGGTTGTAGAACACAGGTTTATGTGTACTATGAGGGTCAGAGAAAAACATGTCGTCTGTGCAGCTCTTATGAGCACATGGCAGCCAGTGTCCTAGGAGGCAGGCTCCTCGAATTCTGGAAACGCCGATTGTGATTCAACAGTCGTGTGATTTGGTGCCTGGCTCTGTTGCCTCTGGAGGCTGGAGGCCTGATCTCTGGAGCAAGGAGGTCGACCGGGAGGTGGCGGAGGAGAGACGTGTGTCACTATCCCAGGGGAGTCGGGGAGTCGAAGGTTTTTATCTGAGGAGTCTTTAGTCCAGGAAGCTTCGACTCAGGAGGGTTTACTGGCAGATGTCATCAAGGATTTTTTGGTTTGGGGATGAGCCGGTGTAGAAGGTGTCCTCAGTTTGTGAAGTTGGAGAGCTGGAGGGACAACAAATTGTGGAGAAAGACTTGAGTAAGAAAAGGCTGGAGTGTGTGGTGGCCGTGGAGGTACACCAGGAGATTCGTCTGAGGGTGAGATGTGTGTAAGTGGAAGTTCTAGAAAAAGAACTGCGGCATCAGAGATTGACGAGGTTATTACCCCGGGGCAGAGGCCGGGGAAGAAGTCATGGGCAGCAGTTGTGGAGCCGATGCCACATAGTGCTAGAGGTGCGCCTGAGTTGCACAGTGGGAGAGGGAGGGGGAGGTGACTGCACAGGATAACTCGAGTGGTAAGGGAATACGTAATGTGAAAAGTGCAGCGAGTAAATCCCAGCGGCATAGGGGAAAGCCGCCACTTCTATAATTTTCAGAAGTGTCACGCTTAATGTCAATGGACTTAAGACTGAGGTTAAGAAAGTTTGGTTGGAGTGGTTTTTACGGCGGTTTGATGTAGATATTTGCTTTTTGCAAGAGCATAATCATAGGGCTGGTTGTGTGTTGCGGTTAAAAGGATATCGGATGTATGTTACCAGTGGTTTGCAATTGAAAGGTGGGGTAGCAGTGGCGATAAAGGAGACCAGCCCCTTGCGTGTCATCGGCTGGGAAGAGGGGGGGGGGGGGGGTCGTGAGGGTGGATGGTGTCTGGGGTGAGAGTCGAGCTAGTTTTGTAGGAGTTTACATGCCAGCAACTAGCAATACCAGGGTAAAAGTAGATTTTGTCAGAGGTATTGCTGTATCACTTGAGAGGTTTGCCTGCTATAACAGTAATAGGTGGTGATTGGAATTGTGTGATTAGGAGTGGTGATGTCGAACCGAGAGGGGCGGGTTGTGTGCTGAGTGTGCTGAGGGATGTATTGCGAGATATTGGGGTTGTTGATGTGGTGGGGAGGGGGGGGGGATACCTAGTGGAGCACACGTTTCGTCCGTAGGGGATATGAAGCGCGATTGGACAGAATTTATATTAAGCAGGGTATAGATGTTGTGAGGGTGCAAACCTTCGATGTGGGGTTTTCGGATCACAGGGCGGTAATAGCAGATTTGATGTGGGATGGAGTGGTGCGTATTTATCTGGGTACTGGAAATTAAATGTACGGCTTCTTAAGGAGGAGGAGGAGGGGCCTTTTTTCAGTGATTGGTGGTTGCCTTTTTGGGAGGCTAGGGACAGGGAGATAGATCTGTTAGATTGGTGGGAAATGCAGGCAAAACCGGGAATAGCGAATTTTTTTTAAGGTTAGGGGACGGGAAGAGGCGAGGTGGTGTTTTGGGTTGCAAAATTATCTGGAGGGACAGTTGCAAGATTATGTTGGGGGAGGTGGTAGGAGGGATGATATGGACAGTCTGCGGAGCAGGATCGCTGAAATGCACAATGATAGGTTTGATGCAATTAGGGTTAGGGCGGGGTTAGAGGATGTATTGTGGGGTGATAAGCCGTCTGGGTTTGTTTTACGTAAATTTAGGGACCGACAGAGTGTAACCACCATTCTACAATTGGAGACAAGCCCTGGGGTGGGAGGGTATCCAGTGGGTCGAGTCCTATCCAATACTGAAAGTATGAGTCTCTATGCTGATAGTTGGTTTAGGGAGAAATGGAGTTGGAGGGAGGGGGGTTCCTGGGAGGGTATTTTTGAAGGGGGTTCCATAGCATTTTAAGTGAGCAGGATAGAGTGGGGTTGGAGGTTGGTATAAGTGAGGTTGAGGTGGAAGAGGCAGTTTTCGGGATGAGTACCGGAAAACACCAGGGATAGACGGTATACCAAATGATTTTATAGAGCACATTGGGGGGTGTATTAGGCATGCTTTGTTAGGCTATTGGATCATATGTTAACTAGTGGGAAGTTGGGCACATCGCAAAGTACGGGTGTCATAGTTTTGGTGCCAAAGAAGAGGGGGGGTAGAGAGTTGAGTGCTTACCGAGCAATATCTTTGATGTGTGCAGATTACAAGGTTTTTTGCGAAAATTTTGGGTAATAGACTGAAGAAGGGCATGGGGTCGGTGATACATGGGGGACAATTTGGTATCCCGGGGAGGAGTATGCGGGTAGGTCATGGACGTATTCGGGATTTCCTTGAGGGTAGTAGTAAGGGAGGTATTCTAGGTCTGGATTGGGAGAAAGCTTATGATTATGTGGGGTAGGGAACTTTTTGTTTTTAGAGTATGGTGAGAATGGGTTTTGGAGGGAGGGTGGTTGGATGGGTGAGGACATTGTATGAGAATGCATCGATGAGAGTACAGGTAAATGGTAGGTTGGGTAGTTCAGTAAGCATGGGGAGGGGTTTAAGGCAGGGGTGTCCACTCTCCCAAATACTCTTTGCATGTATGCAGAATCCTTTCTATGTTCTGGTTGATGGTGGGATGGGAAGGATGGGGGAGAGAGGTGAATTTTGTGGGAATATTGTTGGTTATGTAGATGATACAACTGTTTTACTTAATGAGATAGAAGATTTAAGTAAAGTGGAAGGGTAATTGAGATTTTTGGGAATGCTACTGGGATGAGAGTTAATAAGCAGAAATCACGTTGTTGGAGGTAGGCAATTGGGTAGGAGGACCTTGGGGAGGAGTTTGGCTGGATAAACTGTAGATAGCTAAAGATTGTGGGATTTTGTATTTAGCAGATGTACAGAGAGCAGGAGGGTTAATCAGAAATGGTAAGGAAAGCTTTGAGTAGGCTCAGAGTCTAAAGGCCGGATGAACCTGCATCAAAGGGTTTGGTGTAAATACCTGATTAATAGTAAGTTGGGAAGTGGCGAAATTTACCCCTTAAGAAGTCAGATATTATGGAATACAAAGAAGACCTTAAGGTATGTGTGGGGTTTTGGGAGGGCGTGGTTGGTAAAGATGTGGTAATAGACTGCGTAAGACAGGGAGGATTGGGATTGATGCTTAGGGTCTAGGGTGAAGGGGCTAATGTGAGCAGAGGTATATTCGGGCACGGGGGAAAGGGGGCTTCGGGTGGGGGAGTGATGGGGATATCCGCAAATGGTGGGGTGGCAGGGACTTAGTGGAGTGTGAAGATAGTTGCGGTTTATGTAAAGGTACGAAATGTTAAAAACTCAAGGTAAAACGGTTGTGGTTGTGGGTCGTCGTCAGGAATTAATGCAAAGGATGGCAGTTATCCCCATATTGATTGGAGAGTGATATGGGTGGAATTTAGTAAATTAAGAATACCGGCAAGAGTCGAGGGAATTAGTTTATAGATTCGTATGGGGACGTTAGCATCGAAGAGGTGCTAAAGACGAATGGGTTTTGTGAGAGGCATCTGCGGTTTTTTGGGGGAATTGAAACGGCTTTTCATGTTATATTTTTGTCTGCTTTGGAGGTGGTAAGATGGAGTTGAAGAGGGTTTCTTTTTATTGGGGGGGGACAGAATCAACCCTCAGGCTTTAAAGTTAGATATGGAGGGTTTCCAAAGAGGTGGGAGGGCTAAACAGATACGTAATAGTTATTACTTGCATGTTTTTGGGGGATGAGGGAGGTGGAAAACATTAGGAATAAAAGCGTTGGCGGCGTGGTTTTTATAGGACAGCATTTAGAACAAAAATTATATGGGGGGAAAGGGGGTAATAGTTTCGCGGAGGAATCGGAGCTTACTGTGAACGTCTACTCCGTTGGTGACTGGGGAGAGGCAAGGGTTTGGTCCTCTGCATGTTGTCCTCATTGGATGATTGGAAGCCTGATGAGGAAGGTTGATTGGTTTGCAAGGTGGTTTATGTGGGTTTTAAAGTTTTTTTTTTGCAGGGAGCCGTCGGGGCTCGGGGTATGTAGAAACCTTTATGGAATTTTGTAAAATCACAGAGTCAAAAGTAGTATGTGAATTTCTGTTTTTTTCTCTTATTGTTATAAGAACCATTTTATATAGGGGGTTTATATTTATATGTATATTGGTGAGGATATGTTTTATACATTCGAATCTGATGTTAGATTTATCCTTGTCATATGTCTCTTTTTGATCGTATTGAATGGGTACAAAATGACCTATGTACCAAAATATAAAAGTATTTGATGGGGTTTATATATACCCTTCATTTGACTGGAAGGTCATATTATATATTGAGTGTTAATCGGTAACATTAATTTTGTGTGTGTAGGTGTGTTTGTGGGAACCAATGTCTTAGGTATAGTTCTACCATTGGATGTAATATTTTTTTAGTTTATTTGGTGAAAAGTCATTTTTGTGCTTTATTTCTATGTATGATCCAGTTTGTTCTGTACGAACAAATGCACATACACGTATGTGTGTATAAGCATGCGTATATGTATACATATATATATATATATATATATATATATATGTATATATGTTTGTAGGACTCATTCCTACATGTTTTATAATGACTCCGACTGTTTGTTTGGAAGTCGGTTGGTTGGGTTATTTTAGTAGAATTTGTTATATCAATGTGTTACAATGTTTTTTGTGTACCTGACATTGTCTGCCACTTCTGTTTTGGATGTTATGTATTTAGTTTGTCTAGTTTTTTTTTTAGTGATAAGTCTTTTTTGTTTGTTTGTTTGTTCTAGTATAATCCAGTCTGTGCTGTAAGAACATATGTGCACATGCATGTATGTGTATATGTGCATGTGTATGTATATACATATATACATGATTATAGGACTTATTCCTACATGTTTTATGACTCCGACGTTCTGTTTTGTAGTCGGTATGTTTTTTTTTTTTTCCGTAAACGGGTTGGGTTTCTTACGATAGAATTTCGTTATATCAATATGTTAAAATGTTTTTTTTGTTTGTGTGTGTACTGACATTGTCTGTCACGGTTTTGGATTTGCTAATTGTCGGCTTGTATCATGTGTATGTTGTTTTTAAATAAAATATAAAAAAAAAAAAAAAAACTCTTCGCACTAATCTCATTCATACCTCTCCTCCCTCTACAGATGTTCCTGGTGTCTACTCTATTTCTTGCTCCTCCTGTCCTCTTTAATACTTTGGAGAAACTGGTCAATCTCTTTCTGACAGACTTAGGGAGCACAAAAATAGTGTTAGGCTTGCCGACACTAACAATGCTCTTTTCTGTCACGTCAGAGATCATAGCCATCCTATTGACTGGTCTTCTGCTAAAACTGTCTTCCCTGCTTCCAACTCGAACAGTCGCCGTCTAGTTGAATCCTCTCTAATACACAACTTTCCTTGTATGAACCTTAGCCCTGGCTTCGTCTCTGTAGATGCCTTCCTCTCCCACTACATTGTAAAATGCTCCAAACTTCAGAACACCCGTGACTTAACCTGAATCCTCATTTTTTCTTTCTTTTTCTTCTTCCTCTTCCCTTTTCCTCTCTTCCTTTTCTCCTCTGGGTTGTCTTCTCTCTCCTGTCTCGTGTTTCTGTTCCTTCTTCATTTATTTCACCACTTCCCCTTTCACGCACCTCTGTGCGCTTGCTCTCCCTCAGTGGGCACCTAGCTCTCTTGCAGTGCTCCCCTTCCTTTGTATTTACTGGCTCGCCCTCCTTATTCCCACTTCTACCACTACTACTACCTTTCTACTACACTACTAACTCTACTAACTACTACTACTATACTACTACAACTATTGATGAAATTAAGACACATGTGCGGCGTCTGGTTGTCTTTGTTGTGGACGTTTCGCCATCCAGTGGCTGGCTGGATGGCGAAACGTCTACGATAGGGATGCCCGGGTGTTGCGCATGTCTTAATTTCATCTTGTCGGTATTATATACCATTCTTGTACTTCTACTACCTCTTCCTGCCTATATATAGCCGTCCTGCTCCACTTCTGGTTAGTGTGACTTTGTCGATGGTCCAAGTCGGACCGAAACGTCGTCGTAAGCTTCTCTTTTATGTGCGGGTTATTTGTGTATCGTTCCAGTCACGGTATTGTGCTTTTTGTTATTTATGGGTTGTGTGTGGTGCGGTGTGGAGATTTTGTCTCCTTCATTATAATGTAATTTGGGGATGTAGTCTTAGAATGTCTGTACATAACATGTTAATATACAATACAATTGAGTGTGCAATGCATTAGTTTGAGATTGTTTTTATATATAAAGTTTCATACACGATATAAATAAGAGCGGCAGGTTTTGGATTATATAGCTATTTTGTGTTTAAGGTATGTTCAGGTGTGGGTTGTCCTCTGTTTAGCTATATTTATGTTCTTTTCTTATATAATGCCTCACGTCTTTGTTTTAATTGAATTATGTATAGCATACATGTATAATGTATACTGTGTTCTTTAAATAAAATATAAACAAAAAATTAACTTACCATTGCATCTATAGATTTAGAAAATGCATGTGACAGGGTGGATAGTTGAGCAATGTGGCAGATGTTGCAAGTGTATGGAACAGATGGTAGGTTATTGAAAGCAAAGAACTTTTATGTGATAGTGATGCTCAGGTTAGGGTACGTTGGAGAGGAGATTCTTTTGCAGTAAAAGTAGGCCTTAGACGGGGCTCTGGTGGCTAAGGTCTCGCTTCACACGGCGAGGGTCTGGGTTCGATTTCCAGCGAGGGTAGAAAGATTGGGCGTTTTTCTTTACACCTGTTGTGTGTCTACCCATTAGTAAAATGGGTACCTGGGTGTTAGTCGACTGGTGCGAGTCTCATCCTGGGACAAAACTGACTTAATTTTCCCGAAATGCTCAGCATAACAAGCGGCTTTCTATATAGTAGTATGTCATTGATGTCAGCTAGGACTGTATACCTTGTATATGTACTTGTTGAAATTATTATTATTATTATTATTATTATTATTATTATTATTATTATTATTATTTATTATTATTTATTATTACAGGGATGTGTGAGGTCACCATGGTTTAACATATTAATAGCAGAAGGGGTTTTGAAAGGAGTAAACGCTAGGGTGTTGGCAAGAGGTGTAAGATTAAAAGATAAAGAATCTAACACAAAGTGGGAATTATCACAGTTGTTGTTTGCCGATGACAGTGTGGTTTTAGGAGATACTGAAGACAAGTTGGAAAGATGGATAACTGTGTCCACAGATGCTTCACAACACCACCCACCTTTGTGACCCTTGTCAGTTTCATACATCACATCTCTCACAGAACCATCCGCCGATAAGCCAACTCCCAGATATCTCAAGACATTTACTTCCTCTATACTTTATCTAATCTAATGTCTATGTATGTATATACATACACAAATATCTGTGTGCATGTATATACCTTGTATTTTCCCGTGTTATCTTTGTCAAGCAACGCAAAACGTGGTGCAGGCTCGATCTTTGGTCTGCCGAGCGCCAGACAGACTTGTTTCCTATTTATACTCGACTAGTTGTCCCACAGAGGTAGTCATCAGCAAAAACAAAAAAAAAAAAAAAAAAAAAGTACACCATCACTCATTCAATTGTCACTGTTATCTCTGATTAATTACTCGGTTATCAAAGTTCAAAAGTTATCTCTCTGAATCAGAAAATGTATAACTGGTATACCATCTTTAATGGTCTACCCATCATGTTGATGAAGGTCAAAAGTCATCTTGAAGGGACTAAGCGTTGTTTAGCCATCTTGAAGGGACTGATGATTACGTTTGATGCTGAGATTTACGTTAAGTAACTTGTTTACTCTTTTCGTTCCTCCTTGAGATAAGACTCGTCATGACTCGCATGTAAGAGCTGCCTTTCTCCCTCTCCACTACACACACACACACACACACACACACACACACAGGCGCCTGGCAAACCTGAGAATAGCGTTCCGATACCTTAATAAGGAATCGTTCAAGACACTGTACACTGTGTATGTTAGGCCCATACTGGAGTATGCAGCACCAGTCTGGAACCCACACCTGGTCAAGCACGTCAAGAAGTTAGAGAAAGTACAAAGGTTTGCAACAAGGCTAGTCCCAGAGGGAAATCGGACTGACGACACTGGAGGACAGAAGGGTCAGTAAAGAGGCGGGGCCAGAAACTGAGTCTCGATCACTGCAACTACAATTAGGCGAGTACACACACACACACATAAACACATACAGGTTAGGTTAGGTAAAGTTTGTCAGTTGGAGTTTTTCATCATCTGACCGAGGCCTTCCGCTGGCTTACCTGTCTACCTCTTTAAAAATTTTGGTTATACCTATAACAATTTATTAAGAGATTAATAACATGTACCCACATACACGCCCACATATACAGCAGCACCACAAGTAGTGACGTACCCACACGTACCCACTTGAGCAAGGGTAAGCAGATCTTAGCTTATAAAATAACAAGTGTAAAAAAAATGAAAATTATTAACACAACTGTGAACTGGATTAATTCTGAGGTAGAGAAGAACATAGACACAACATTGGTCTGGCTACAGCGTTGCAGAGGGTTGTAGGTGGTTGTACATGGTTGGTGTAAGCTGACCATTAACATCAAATAGGTTAATACCATGGGCAGCTCCAGAATGCAGGTGCTGGGGGTGGCAGTCTGGTTTGGAAAAGGTGGTGTGGGCGGCTAGCAGGACTTGTCTTCAAGGCATAATTATTTATATTTGGTGTGGCTTCTGGTGAACTATGGCGACTGACGACTTCACTCCATCTCCTCCTCTACCCCTTTTTTGGTCCAGCCACTGATGGATGGACTTGACAAATATATGAATGAGACTAATTGTGTGGCGACTCATCCAGGGGTGGCTCAGTGCCAAGCTTGCTTCACTGCTACTCATCCAGGGGTGGCTCAGTGACAAGCTTGCTTCACTGCTACTCATCCAGGGGTGGCTCAGTGACAAGCTTGCTTCACTGCTACTCATCCAGGGGTGGCTCAGTGACAAGCTTGCTTCACTGCTACTCATCCAGGGGTGGCTCAGTGACAAGCTTGCTTCACTGCTACTCATCCAGGGGTGGCTCAATGCCAAGCTTGCTTCACTGCTACTCATCCAGGGGTGGCTCAGTGACAAGCTTGCTTCACTGCTACTCATCCAGGGGTGGCTCAGTGACAAGCTTGCTTCACTGCTACTCATCCAGGGGTGGCTCAGTGACAAGCTTGCTTCACTGCTACTCATCCAGGGGTGGCTCAGTGACAAGCTTGCTTCACTGCTACTCATCCAGGGGTGGCTCAGTGCCAAGCTTGCTTCACTCCTACTCATCCAGGGGTGGCTCAGTGCCAAGCTTGCTTCACTGCTACTCATCCAGGGGTGGCTCAATGCCAAGCTTGCTTCACTGCTACTCATCTAGGGGTGGCTCATTGCCAAGCTTGCTTCACTGCTACTCATCCAGGGGTGGCTCAATGCCAAGCTTGCTTCACTGCTACTCATCCAGGGGTGGCTCAGTGACAAGCTTGCTTCACTGACTACTCACCAGGGGGTGGCTCAGTGCCAAGCTTGCTTCACTCCTACTCATCCAGGGGTGGCTCAATGCCAAGCTTGCTTCACTGCTACTCATCTAGGGGTGGCTCATTGCCAAGCTTGCTTCACTGCTACTCATCCAGGGGTGGCTCAGTGCCAAGCTTGCTTCACTGCTACTCATCCAGGGGTGGCTCAATGCCAAGCTTGCTTCACTGCTACTCTAGGGGTGGCTCAGTGCCAAGCTTGCTTCACTGCTACTCTAGGGGTGGCTCAGTGCCAAGCTTGCTTCACTGCTACTCGGCCAGGGGTAGCTCAGTGCCAAGCTTGCTTCACTGCTACTTATCCAGGGGTGGCTCAGTGCCAAGCTTGCTTCTCTGCTACTCGGCCAGGGGTGGCTCAGTGCCAAGCTTGCTTCACTGCTACTCGGCCAGGGGTGGCTCAGTGCCAAGCTTGCTTCACTGCTACTCGGCCAGGGTGTCAGCATAGTTGCTGATCCCTGTGTTGTATAGCATATAGTATCATCCATGTCCTTTAGATAGGAGATCCCTTTTAGGCCTGTGACTGTTGTGTGACGTCACGGGATGCACATGTGCACGTTCGTACCTCTGCCCCGCTCTCAGTCGGCGTAGACATCCAGGCTAAGACAGGCAGGGGCTGGGCTCCACGTTCATCATCACAGTCTGACAATATATGTTACCATCCAACAAGTGTGTCTACCTTCAACCCTCGATATCTCCATAAGGGGTGGCTCAGTGCCAAGCTTGCTTCACTGCTACTCGGCCAGGGGTGACCCAGTGCCAAGCTTGCTTCACTGCTACTCGGCCAGGGGTGGCCCAGTGCCAAGCTTGCTTCACTGCTACTCGGCCAGGGGTGGCTCAGTGCCAAGCTTGCTTCACTGCTACTCGGCCAGGGGTGGCCCAGTGCCAAGCTTGCTTCACTGCTACTCGGCCAGGGGTGGCCCAGTGCCAAGCTTGCTTCACTGCTACTCGGCCAGGGATGGCTCAGTGCCAAGCTTGCTTCACCGCTACTCGGCCAGGGGTGGCCCAGTGCCAAGCTTGCTTCACTGCTACTCAGCCAGGGGTGGCCTAGTGCCAAGCTTGCTTCACTGCTACACTCGCCAGGGGTGGCTCAGTGCCAAGCTTGCTTCACTGCTACTCAGCCAGGGGTGGCTCAATGCCAAGCTTGCTTCACTGCTACTCAGCCAGGGGTGGCTCAATGCCAAGCTTGCTTCACTGCTACTCATCTAGGGGTGGCTCATTGCCAAGCTTGCTTCACTGCTACTCATCCAGGGGTAGCTCAGTGCCAAGCTTGCTTCACTGCTATTCATTTAGGGGTGGCTCAATGCCAAGCTTGCTTCACTGCTACTCGGCCAGGGGTGGCTCAGTACCAAGCTTGCTTCACTGCTACTCGGCCAGGGGTGGCTCAGTGCCAAGTTTGCTTCACTGCTACTCGGCCAGGGGTGGCTCAGTGCCAAGCTTGCTTCACTGCTACTCGGCCAGGGGTGGCTCAGTGCCAAGCTTGCTTCACTGCTACTCGGCCAGGGGTTGGCTCAGTGCCAAGCTTGCTTCACTGCTACTCAGCCAGGGGTGGCTCAGTGCCAAGCTTGCTTCACTGCTACTCGGCCAGGGGTGGCTCAGTGCCAAGCTTGCTTCACTGCTACTCGGCCAGGGGTGGCTCAGTGCCAAGCTTGCTTCACTGCTACTCAGCCAGGGGTGGCTCAGTGCCAAGCTTGCTTCGCTGCTACTCAGCCAGGGGTGGCTCAGTGCCAAGCTTGCTTCACTGCTACTCGGCCAGGGGTGGCTCAGTGCCAAGCTTGCTTCACTGCTACTCGGCCAGGGGTGGCTCAGTGCCAAGCTTGCTTCACTGCTACTCAGCCAGGGGTGGCTCAGTGCCAAGCTTGCTTCACTGCTACTCAGCCAGGGGTGGCTCAGTGCCAAGCTTGCTTCACTGCTACTCAGCCAGGGGTGGCTCAGTGCCAAGCTTGCTTCACTGCTACTCAGCCAGGGGTGGCTCAGTGCCAAGCTTGTTTCACTGCTGCTCATCTATTTCTTGTTTATTATATTTGTGAGTTCATTACCTTTGTAAATTGTGAGTTCATTACCTCTGTAACTTGCTCAGCTCTCAAAACTTTGGAGTCCAGTCCCTGGACCAATTATGTACCTCTGTAATCTTTCGACTACCGCCCACAGGATGGGTATGTGGTGCATAATAAACATATTAAACTAACTCATACGGAGAGACGTATGATAAATTAGATTAGTGAGTGAGTGAGAGAGAGAGAGAGAGAGAGAGAGAGGGGGGGGGGAAGGAGGGAGGGGGGGAGGCTAAGGAACGCAGGTTACAAAAAAGTGGGCTAGGGTGGGGGAAGGGAGTGACCTTGAAGCAAGTGTGCACCTCGTTGTAGTGTTGCCAGGGTCGGGCGATGAGATGTTACTTTTGTTTACTGGCAACACTACAGTGTCCCGTATCTTGATCACTAGCGTACTCAGCTCACACTGAGGTCCGGAGTTCGAATCTCCTCCGGTACGGCTGGAAAACATACGGGACGTGTTTACATAAGACGCCTGCTGTCTATGGTGTGGGTCGCATCCTGGGACAAAACTGACATAATTTGCCCGAAATACTCGGCATAACAAGCGACTTTCTATATGCTGTTACGTATGTACTGTTACGTATTAGAAGCTACAGCATCAGACCTGCACCCGGGAGTGTGTTTGTACTCAGTTGTGGTGGCAGAGGTCGAGTCACAGCTCCTGGCCCCGCCTCTTCACTGTTCACTACTAGGTCACTCTTCCTGTTCCATGAGCTTTATCATACCTCTTCTTAAAGCGTTGTATGCATCCTGCCTTCACTACATCAATTCTCAGACTATTCCAATTCCTGACAACTCAGTAACTGAAGAAATACTTCCTAACATCCCTGTGATTCATCTGAGTCTTCAACTTCCAACTGTCTCCGTGTTGTTGTGTCCCATCTCTGGAACATGTTCTCTGTCCACCTAGTCAATTCCTCTGTATTTTATATGTCGTTATCATATCCCTCCTATCTCTCCTGACCTACACTGTTTTCAGGTCGATTTCCCTTAACCTCTCCTCGTAGGACATACCCCTTAGCTCCGGGACTAGTCTTGTTGCAAACCTTTGCATTTTCTCTACATGCTTGGCTAGGTGTACAGGGTCCTGAATGATTCCTTATTAAGGTGTCGGAATGCTGTTCTGAGGTTTGCTAGGCGCCCATATGCTGCAGCAGTTATATGGTTAATGTGTGCCTCAGGAGATATGCGCCTGGTGTTATGCTCACCCCAAGATCTTTTATCTTGTGAGGTTTGTAGTCTCTGGCCCCCTAGACTGTACTCCGTCTGCGGTCTTCTTTGCCCTTTCCCAATCTTCATGATTTTGCACTTGGTGGGGTTGAACTCCAAGAGCCAGTTGCTGGACTCTGCCTGCAGCCTGTGTATGTGTATGCTTATTTGTAGTTGCAGATATCGATTCACAGCTCCTGGACCCGCCTCTTCGCTGGTCGCTACTAGGCCCACTCTCCCTGTTCCATGAGCTTTTTCGTACCTCTTCTTTAAGCGCATACTCCACATTATTCCACTTCCTGACAACTCTGTGGCTGAAGAAATACTTCCTAACATCCCTGTGACTCATTTGAGTTTTCAGCTTCCAATTGTAACCCCTTGTTGCTGTGCCTCATCTCTGGAATATTCTCTCCTTATCCATCCTGTCAATTCCTCTCCGTATATCATATACCGTTATCATGTCCTCTCTATCTCTCCTGTCCTCCAGTGTGTACGTACGCATGCATGTGCATACGTACGCGCGTTCTTACACAACTATTTGTAGTTGCAAGGGTTGAACCTCGATCCCTGGCCCTACCTCTTTAACTAGCCACGATCGGGGTTCACTCCTCACCTGTTAGTCATATTCTTCCTAATTTTTCGAAGTTGTATTTGATACGCGCTCAGACCACTGAGGCCCAGCAAGGGCGAGTCAGCCAGTGGTCGCTGCTACCATGGTGCACCATAGTGCCATCACTGGGGCCCAGCAAGTGAGTCAGTGGTCGCTGCTACCATGGTGCACCATAGTGCCATCACTGGGGCCCAGCAAGGGAGAGTCAGTGGTCGCTGCTACCATGGTGCACCATAGTGCCATCACTGGGGCCCAGCAAGGGAGAGTCAGTGGTCGCTGCTACCATGGTGCACCATAGTGCCATCACTGGGGCCCAGCAAGAGTGGTCGCTGCTACCATGGTGCACCATAGTGCCATCCTAACCTTCACACGGGTAAGAACAATATAGCTCAACTGTTCGCTGCTGTAAGATTCGTCGTATTATTATTATTATAATCAGGGGGAAGCAGTAAACCCAGAGGATTATACAGCGCCTGGGGGGGGGGATGTGGAAGGCATTCAGGCTTAATTCGGGGAACTGGAGCACAGATCCAATTCCCTAAATCAAGAGCCCCTCACCAACATCAAGGAACCTTCCTTGAGAGCAGACTCTTGGATGTCACTACTGCCCGGCTCCGGCTGGGTTACAAGTATCTTTGGCAGGTTAAATCACCACCACCAGATGTAGACCAAACGAAATGTAAACTTTGCCAGATGGACTATTGTCACACCCTGCGTCATTATGTACTGGAGTGTGATAAAATTAATGAATTTAGAAACAACTCACTCAGAAGTGTTCAAGAAATGGCTAAGTATTTTATCCACAGTGGTATATTACAGACCATTCTGGAGAAATACCCTGACTTTGCTAGCTGTAAATAAAGCATTACCACGTGTGTGTGTGTTTGTGTGTGTTTGTGTGTGTGTGTGTTTGTGTGTGTGTTTGTGTGTGTTTGTGTGTGTTTGTGTGCGAGTGTGTGTTGGCGAGTGTGTGTGTGCGAGTGTGTGTGTGCGAGTGTGTGTGTGCGAGTGTGTGTGTGTGCGAGTGTGTGTGTGCGAGTGTGTGTGTGCGAGTGTGTGTGTGCGAGTGTGTGTGTGCGAGTGTGGTGTGCGAGGTGTGTGTGTGCGAGTGTGTGTGTGCGAGTGTGTGTGTGCGAGTGTGTGTGTGCGAGTGTGTGTGTGCGAGTGTGTGTGTGCGAGTGTGTGTGTGCGAGTGTGTGTGCGCGAGTGTGTGTGTGCGAGTGTGTGTGTGCGAGTGTGTGTGCGAGTGTGTGTGTGCGCGAGTGTGTGTGCGCGAGTGTGTGTGCGCGAGTGTGTGTGTGCGCGAGTGTGTGTGTGCGCGAGTGTGTGTGCGCGAGTGTGTGTGTGCGCGAGTGTGTGTGTGCGCGAGTGTGTGTGTGCGCGAGTGTGTGTGTGCGCGAGTGTGTGTGTGCGCGAGTGTGTGTGTGTGCGCGAGTGTGTTGTGTGCGCGAGTGTGTGTGTGCGCGCGAGTGTGTGTGTGCGCGCGAGTGTGTGTGTGTGCGCGAGTGTGTGTGTGCGCGAGTGTGTGTGTGCGCGAGTGTGTGTGTGCGCGAGTGTGTGTGTGCGAGTGTGTGTGTGTGCGAGTGTGTGTGTGTGTGCGAGTGTGTGTGTGTGTGCGAGTGTGTGTGTGTGTGCGAGTGTGTGTGTGTGTGCGAGTGTGTGTGTGTGTGCGAGTGTGTGTGTGTGTGCGAGTGTGTGTGTGTGTGGCGTGTGTGTGTGTGTGTGTGCGAGTGTGTGTGTGCGAGTGTGTGTGTGTGTGCGAGTGTGTGTGTGTGTGTGCGAGTTGTGTGTGTGTGTGCGCGAGTGTGTGTGTGTGTGTGCGCGAGTGTGTGTGTGTGTGCGAGTGTGTGTGTGTGTGCGCGAGTGTGTGTGTGTGTGTGCGAGTGTGTGTGTGTGTCGAGTGTGTGTGTGTGTGCGAGTGTGTGTGTGTGTGTGCGAGTGTGTGTGTGTGTGCGAGTGTGTGTGTGTGTGCGAGTGTGTGTGTGTGTGCGAGTGTGTGTGTGTGCGCGAGTGTGTGTGTGTGCGAGTGTGTGTGTGTGCGAGTGTGTGTGTGTGTGCGAGTGTGTGTGTGTGTGCGAGTGGTGTGTGTGGCGAGTGTGTGTGTGTGCGAGTGTGTGTGTGTGCGAGTGTGTGTGTGTGCGAGTGTGTGTGTGTGTGTGCGAGTGTGTGTGTGTGCGAGTGTGCGAGTGTGTGTGCGAGTGTGTGTGCGAGTGTGTGTGCGAGTGTGTGTGCGAGTGTGTGCGAGTGTGTGTGCGCGAGTGTGTGCGCGAGTGTGTGCGCGAGTGTGCGCGAGTGTGTGTGTGTGTTTGTGTGTGCACTCACCTAGTTGAGATTGCAGGGGTCGAGTCCAAGCTCCTCTGTGTGTGTGTGTGTGTGTGTGTGTGTGTGTGTGTGTGTGTGTGTGTGTGTGTGTGTGTGACTCAACAATCAACATTTGCACCAATAACTCACTACAGTTGTGACCGGGTGTGGAAGTGTGAATTGCTCATTACTCTTAAAATTTGTTCATGATTGCAGCCATGTATAAACATAAGTAACCATTCTTACAGGATTCATTACCTTTGTAACTTGTGAGTTCATTACCTTGTACTTAGTTCACCCATCAAAACTTTGGAGTCCAGTCCCTGGACCCATTATGTACCTCTGTAATCTTTTGACTACCGCCCACAGGATGGGTGTGGGGTGCATAATAAACATATTAAACTAACTAAACTAACTTCCCTTAACCAGCTTATCATCGAAGTCATTCTACGTTCAGACAATCCCGAAGATAGAGAAACAGTTTGACATTCTTGTAACTCGTTTACTTTATATTTTTTTAACTTAACATGTGCTCTTGTGTCCTCGTTTCCTGCCTCTAGCAGTTCTTGCGTGCCCAGTGGCTCATTAAAGACGTGTTATGCAGATGCGAAGGCACCGTTAATGGTCCTGTGACTCCGGCTGCTTCTGCTGCATCTTTTGTATTAGAAGCCTACTGTGTAGGCGAAACGTTTCGAAATAGTAATACCCAACTGTTGAACTGTTTTATTTATTATACCCGGATGTTGCATATATCTAAATTATTATAATCTTCTATAACTGTTACTAACTTCTCTTGCACAAAGGAACTATGCAGCACTACCAATCCCTAAGCCGACCAGTGTTGTCATTATTTTCTTTATTATACTTTATATACTTATTTATCTTTTCTCAAGACTGTTGTAAATATGTGGGAAAATTACCTGTACGAGATTTACAGGGTATTACCTGTGTCCCGTTGGGTTCGGTAACGTCGATTGGGTAAAACACTCACGTAGGCTGTTAAGTACGTATATTAGACGGAATATATGGGAAGCACCAATCCGAAGGCACTGCAAAGGATCAGAGAATACTTGACGAGAAGGCAGCAGCTAATCATGGTAGGTGACGTGGTGTCAGAGTGGGCGTCTGTGACTAGCGGGGTTCCACAGTGGTCGTAGGACCGGGGATGTTTCTGGTATGAAAGTAATTTGGGTGAGATAAGTGGGACTTAGCCATAGTAGGTCGCAGGACTGTAACTCCCTCGATGCCCACTTCATTACCAGTCTCACAAAAAGCTAGACCTAATATTAAATTAATAATTACAATATTAAACATTAATACCAATATTGGTAAATTATAAAATAGTGTGAACTGTATGATTAGGCTTGCTGGGTACGATGGAAATAAATGGTATAAAATACCGACACAATGGAAATATAAACACAAATGCAGTATAATGTGATCCTTTATTGACAACGTTTCACCCACACAGTGGGCTTTTTCAAGTCACACACGGATCTACCTGGGGTTGGAAGGTACGAGAGTATTTATAGGCATGTTCAGAATGTTGAGGTCAGGTGGAGAATGTTGCATCTGATGATCTACCGGGTGGGGTTATAGTCTTGGGTAGCTTGGCAGGGGTATTGGACAAGTTGTGAGTAGACCTTCTGCAGTGTTCTATGTTCTTATGTGGGATAGCGATGAAGAAGTTTCTTGGCGAGTGGTTCAGCTATGTTATAGAAGCCATTGTTCTGGTTGAAATTGTTGGTTGTAGAGATGAGCGATGATTCCAGGATTCTTCTGTATTGAGTGTTGTCTTCTGTGGCTATAAGTCTTGAGTTTCTGTAGTTAATTAAATGGTTGTGTGAATTGCGATGTTGTACACAGGCATTCCTTGTATCGTCAGTCCTGCAAGCAGGACTTATACACTCCCAAGCTTCAGAACCTTGCATTTATCTGCATTGAACTGCATCTGCCACTTTTCTGACCAAGAATAGTTTGTTTAAATCCTCCTGAAGTTCCATAACATCTACGTTTGAATCAATTATCCTACCTATCCTACCCCATTTATGGACACACTCTGCTTCCTGTCAGTGAGCCATGACTCGATCCACGAGAGCACTTTTCCCCCAATGCCATGAGCTGCTACTTTCTTTAACAGTCTATGGTGCGGAACTCTATCAAAAGCCTTACTAAAATCTAAGTAAATAATATCAAATTCTTTATCGTGGTCAGCAGCCTCAAAAGCTTTACTGAAGAAAGTTAATAAATTAGTTAGACAAGACCGGCCTCTTGTGAATCCATGCTGAGTATCATTAATCAAGCTATGCTTATCGAGATGGCTTCTTATAATCTCAGCTATAATTGACTCTAGTAATTTGCCTACAATTGAGGTCAGGCTTATTGGGCGGTAATTTGACGGTAATGACTTGTCCCCTGTTTTAAAAATAGGAATTACATTAGCCATCTTCCACATATCAGACACTACACCTGTTTGAACTAATAAATTAAAAATATTAGTTAATTAATGGTTCACAGAGTTCCATTTTGCATTCCTTAAGAACCCTTGAAAAAACCTCATCAGGACCCGGCGACTTATTTTGCTTCAGTCTGTCTATCTGCTTCACAACCATTTCACTAGTGACTGTGATGTTACATAATTTATCTTCTTCTAGCCCACTATAAAAATTTATTACTGGAATATTGTTAGTGTCTTCCTTGACGCTGGTGAGGGGCTCTTGATCTAGGGAATTGGATCTGTGCTCCAGTTCCCTAAATTAAGCCTGAATACCTTCCACATCTTGCTCCCCCCCCCCCACAGACGCTGTATAATCCTATAGGTTTTACTGCTCCCCCATGATTATAATAGTAATAATAATAGAGAAGAAATTCGTATTACCACTTACCATTTAATTACTGTACATGGATCACACCACAACACCTGCCTGACACAGACCCTACACGGACCAGCTAAAAATCTACATGAAAGGACTAATGGTGTTTCCTGTGAGAGTGATGGCGTATTCCTTCCGCCATCCACGTACAATTCTTGAGGTCCTGCAAATTTCCTGTCCCAGTTCTTCAGCAGGGGACATTAACACGGGTTCCTATTACAAATTCAGGCCGAAACACCCCAATTTGGCCTCGAAGGCGCCGGTTTATTAGCTGAATTTTCCACGACAACCAATGCTCGAAAATTACAAATGGCGTCTCTCCCACTGTATCACTCCGCGGCCGCTGCACATCCTCCTTCACACAAAATTTCTCGAAGGGTCCAATCAGCATCATTTTAATACACAGTTATTATATTATTAAATTTTACACATGCGGAATTTGGGGAAAATTCAAAATTTTCCACGACTATGTACCTTTCTACATATAATTCATTTAAATGAAATAATTTTGGCAATAGAATTATAGATGAAGGGTACTAACTGCCAGGTAATGAGAATGAAGCAAGAACTTGGGTAGCTTTATATAGGCCCATGGTATGTCTACCATGGTATGTCTACCATGGGCATGCATCCCTTTTACAGTGCTCCTCTTTTTGTTCTTAAAGAACCATCATTATCATTTACGCCAGTCTAGTCAACTATGTCTTCTACAGTAGTCTCTACCACTTAAGCATTTAGGTTACCCATAAAAAATTCTCTAGCTTTAATCAAAGCTCCTTAACATTCGTTTTACACATCCTATGAGTGTAACCACTTACTATAACCCGTTTTTAATACCTCCAAATTCATCCTAACCACATTCAGAAATCTTAAAAACTTGTAGCCCTTATTTCCAGTTTATCAATTGATGTTACTGCTCCTCAGGTTCTACTTCTCTGGGCTACACATCCCATTTACTCTTCCTTATTTCTCTCCATTGAAATTTTCCAAACTTTTGTGGCTTAGTTTCAGAGTGCAGCGATGTTAGGTAAGACACATATGCAACAGTTAGGTATCTTTATTTCGAAACGTTTCGCCTACACAGCAGGCTTCTTCAGTCGAGTACAGAAAAGTTGATAGAAGCAGAAGATACTTGAAGACGATGTAATCAGTCCCTCACCCTTGAAGTTTTGAGGTGGTCAGTCCCTCAGTCTGGAGAAGAGTATTGTTCCATAGTCTGAAACAATATATTGTTTCAGACTATGGAACAATACTCTTCTCCAGACTGAGGGACTGACCACCTCAAAACTTCAAGGGTGAGGGACTGATTACATCGTCTTCAAGTATCTTCTGCTTCTATCAACTTTTCTGTACTCGACTGAAGAAGCCTACTGTGTAGGCGAAAAGTTTCGAAATAAAGATACCTAACTGTTGCATATGTGTCTTACCTAACAACCTGTCGGTATTTTATACCATTTAAATGTTCACAGAGTGCAGCGATACATAGCCTCCTTTCATTCATAAAATTAACTGTTAATTCTTTCTCTCAAACATAGTATAGCTGAACCAACGCTGTAACAACTCTGCTACAGACTATCAAAATAGTGTATTTACAACCAGCACTTGTCTGACGTGGATATACCAGCGTCACCAACTGTGGACCTGCCTCGCATGGGCCAGTAGGCCTGCTGCAGTGTTCTATCTCATGTTCTTATTTCCCTAGAACAGCCTCATCCCACAGCCCCGACAACTCTTATGGTTCCTCTTATACCATTCAAAGCCACAGACTCCATAAACCAGAGATAAGTCGTAATGAAAATCCGTCATTAACATATTCGTTGGTGTTGCTGCTGCAGGTATCACACAGCCGGGCCGCATCGTAGCGTCTTCCCCGGAGGTCGACCAGCATCTACTACAACAAATGTCGGTCAGTAGCGCCACTCTCGTTCCTTCAGATAATATAATTAATATCTTTATTTACTACATCGGGCACATTAGGTCCTTGTCCCAGGATGCGACCCACACTGGTCGACTAAATCCTAGGTACCCATTTTACTGATGGGTAAACACAGGCAACAGGTGTAAAGAAACACGTCCAATGTCTCTACCCTCGCTGGGAATCTAACGCAGACCCTCGCCGTGTGAAGTGAGAGCTTTAGCGATCGGGCCACAGGGCACCGTGTTACTCTTATGTTACTTTCAGTCTCTTGAGATAGACGGGTCTTGCCCGAAATGGTCAACATAACGGTGGACTTTCCTTCCTTGCAATATGCAATGCAATGTTTCCCTGAAGCTGTAACGAATGGTGACTGTCATGTGGGTTTTCGATTCGTGGATGGGGTAAGAATACTCACGTAGGCTGGTAGTACGTATAATATATAACGGGAAGTATGGAAAGCGCCAACAGCCGACCTGCCTCTCTCTCTGCTCCCTATCTTGACTGACTCACAAGTGTCTACAGGGTAAGGGTGTTTGAAATCCTGCTATGGTCAGCAGCAATATGAATACAGTCAATGATTCACACAGATGGTTGGTAGCGAGTCATCTACTGGTACACTGGTTACTGGTAACTGGAAGGAACTGGTACTACTACTGAGAACTGTACAAACTAAACCATCCAGCGTGACGTCAATATGTGGCGAAGAGAAACGGTGTAAAATACAGAAAAAATGCAGAAAACAGTATAATGCGATCCTTTATTGAAAAAGTTTCGCCCACACAATAGACTTAATAAATCCCACTGTGTGGGTGTAACGCTATCAATAAATAATTGCATTATACTTCTTTTTGAGTCCTTTTCCGCCATTATCTAGTAATGAAATCTCTAAGAGCAGAATATCTCACCAAAATTATGCTTGTTTTCAATATGCCAATTTTAATTTATTAATACTAGCTTTGTAGCCTAATCTAAAGTCGGTACAATATAAAATTTAGTTAAGTTATAATGGATCTTCCCCGGGGAGGTGATAGTGTGCTCAGACGACCTGGTGGAACAGAGAACAGTGATGAACAACTGAAAAGATACACTGAGCCAAGACCAGAGTTACTTAGCTTGTCCACTACGATCCTGGTCTCTGACTTAGCAGTGACTCCCTCATGACAAAGGTGAGGAGACATGCCGCCAGAATTTCAAGAAGGCACCTTTGGTGAGACCCACTGAAGAATTTCATGACAAAAATGAAGAGACGGAAATTGAAAAATATTTATCCACATCAGGAGGAAAACTTTACCGAGTGCGTCAAAAAAAAAAAAAAAAAAAGTTTTTCAGTAGTTTTCTTTTCACAACAGCCGGGCTGTGGCTCATACGCTGGACTGTGTGCGGCCAGTAGTAACAGGCTGGTTGATCAGACCCTGATCCATCGGGAGGCTTGGTCATGACCGGGGCCCCGGGGGCGTTGACCCCAGGAACGACCTCCAGGTAGTAATATATTTCCAACCCTATACAATTCTGTAAGAAAATTAATTGATTGGTCTTGTTTAAGAAAATAGAAGTTGATACAGTGCACAAGCTACGAGACGAGGACAGCTGACACGCTGAATTAAAATATTAATTGGCTGCTACATAGACTAGTATCAGTTAAAATGTTCCTCTAAGTTAGACTGGTATTCATGAATTGAAGTCAATGGAATTACACGTTCATAAAGTTATTGTATGAAAGAAGCATCGGCCCTCTGTGGCCTTGCAGGTTTAGCGCTTATGGTTATAATGATAATACTGAATTTTCACATTCAGTACCATTGGTAAATTAGCCATTACACAGCTGTCTATCAAAAAAATGTATCAAAGATAAACTACAGCGACCATTTATTTGAATAATGTCCATCAACACGTTAAGTTTAAACTGGATTATCACTTGTTCTTAATTCATCTATTCCAAGTTCATTAACAATGTTAGACACTTGTTAAACTTGCATTTACAAAATATAAACTTTAGGGTACCATCCTGAAGACGTCAGAAAGATGCGTTACAAAAGCCATTTGAAGAAAAATGTCTACACTATTTTAAGATGTATGATCCTTGTGGGTTTAGCGCTTAGTTATGATTGTAACAGTAACAAAATTTTAGGAATAAAATTTCACATTGACACCTACACACTACAAAAAGTGTTTTTTCTAGGTAGGATATAACGAAATCCTGGACTGGTCTGTGTAAAACTGAGCAGAGGACACCAACATGTACCTAGTTACAATACACCAACGCTGAAAATTTCAAGTTGGTCGGATGAGGCGTTCGCAAGCTGAGCAAATTTGAGAAAAAAAAAATCAGATGAACCGCTAAAGGTATCCCTCTGGGAATATCTAATAACATAATACTTGATAAGTTAGACAAGTCATACTGCTTTAGTTTAAGGTGATTTATTTTTAATTAATATACAAAAAATTAAACCGATAAATTTGAAATATATCTGAATGGTGAGAAATTGTATAAAATAATTTGACTACACAAATTATAAAAGCCGATCCTAAACTTCATTGCTTTAATTCTATTTATGGCTGAGAACCTCTTCAAGGGGGGCTCCTTGGCGTCGTGAAGAGGCTCTTGGTCTGAGGAATTAGACCTGTCGGTCTCCTTCCTCAGACCGAACCTAATTACCCCCCAATCCCCATTCCCTATCCCATCCTCCCCTTTCCTTTCCTCCTCCCCACCCCTCCCTCTTGCCCTTCCTTTTTGGCCTTTGGGATTTTTTTTTTTCCACAGGCAAGCTAGTTCCTAGGTAGGGAAAGGGTACCGGGGTCCATCCCATTCCGTTGAGGTTCTTGGCGGTGGCATAGTTTGCCGTGGAATCTGGATTGCCTGGGGATGTCCCGATCCCTCTCTGGTATCCCGGAGGGTGGCTTTGGGTGTCTCTCGGGCGACGGGTGTATCTCTGGAAGCCACCTTTCGGATTCCGGGGGTGGTGGCCGAAGGAGGTATGCTTTGTGGTGGATTTCCGGCTGCCCTCTCTCTTGTCCACTGAGGTAGCTCGGCGGATGTGAGGTTGCTATCCCGGATTGCCGGTTTACTGGCATGATGGGTAGGGTATGGCACGGGTTCCATGCTGCATCTGCGCTACTTGCGGTGCTGAGGTCCTCTTGGGTGCAGAGGGAGATTTCTGGCCCTTTCATTCCTCCTAGGAACTATCCCTCCCCAGTCCCCCCTTCTTTTATTTTTTTTTATTTTTATTTTTTTTTCTTTTTTTTTCTTAAAAATAAAAAGAAAGAAGTAACCTAACCATGGCAGCCCTAGTCCATGAACCTGCTACCCCCGGGCCCCTTCTTGATACCGCAACCCGTTCTGACCCCGCCTCATCTTTGGACCACTCTTCGGACACTCCTCATGCCTCTGTACCTCTTGCCGGTGCTGTTTCCTCACCCACTTCAGGTACTGAGGCCTTGAATGACTCCTTCGATTTATCTGACCTTTGCTCTCCTCTGACTATGCTTCCGGCCTCTCCCTCTACAGTGCAGCAATTTTCGAATCGCCGGCCCGTTCAACGTCAGACCAACTCTGGTCCCACTCCTAAACGCCAACGACAATTGCCTACTGATGATACTTCTCCACCTTCTTGTTCTTCTCAGAAAAGATCGACACGTCCTTCACTACCTTTCCACATTCGGTTTCAGACTGCACAATGGACTAAATTCTTCACTTTATGACCGACTTCCTCTACTCTGCCTATTTCTGACCACAGTAAA
>NC_069418.1:47461458-47515519 GCF_026875155.1 Cherax quadricarinatus | reverse complement strand
TTAAAAAAATAGGAAGGAAGTTTTAAATGGAGAGTTAGAGGTATTGGGAAGATGGAGGGAATATTTTCAGGAGTTGTTAAATGTTGATGAAGATAGGGAAGCTGTGATTTCGTGTATAGTGCATGGAAGAATAACATCTTGTAGGAGTGAGGAAGAGCCAGTTGTGAGTGTGGGAGAAGTTCGTGAGGCAGTAGGTAAAATGAAAGGGGGTAGGGGCAGCCGGGATTGATGGGATAAAGATAGAAATGTTAAAAGCAGGTGGGGATATAGTTTTGGAGTGGTTGGTGCAATTATTTAATAAATGTATGGAAGAGGGTATGGTACCTAGGGATTGGCAGAGAGCATGCATAGTTCCTTTGTATAAAGGTAAAGGGGACAAAAGAGAGTGCAAAAATTATAGGGGGAAAAGTCTGTTGAGTATACCGGAAAAGTGTATGGTAGAGTTATTATTGAAAGAATTAAGAGTAAGACGGAGAATAGGTTAGCAGATGAACAAGGATGCTTTAGGAAAGGTAGGGGGTGTGTGGACCAGGTGTTTACAGTTAAACATAAAAGTGAACAGTATTTAGAAAAGGCTAAAGAGGTCTTTGTGGCATTTATGGATTTGGAAAAGGCGTTAAACAGGGTTGATAGGGGGGCAATTGGGCAGATGTTTCAGGTGTATGGGGTAGGAGGTAGGTTACTGAAAGCAGTGAAGGTTTTTTTACGAGGATAGTGAGGCTCAAGTTAGAGTTGTAGGAAGAGGGAAATTATTTCCCAGTAAAAAGTAGGCCTTAGACAAGGATGTGTGATGTCACCGTGGTTATTTTTTATTTTTTAAAAGATGGGGTTAGTAAGAGAAGTAAATGCGAGGGTCTTGGCAAGAGGCGTGGAGTTAAAAGATAAAAATAAAACATAAAGTGGGAGTTGTCACAGTTGCTCTTTGCTGATGACACTGGGGCTTTGGGAGATTCTGAAGAGAAGTTGCAGAGATTGGTGGATGAATTTGGTGGGGTGTGCAAAAGAAGAAAATTAAAGGGGAATACAGGAAAGAGTAAGGTTATGAGGATAACAAAAAGATTAGGTGATGAAAGATTGATATTCAGGGAGAGAGTATGGAGGGGGGTGAACGTATTTAGATATTTGGGAGTGGACGTGCAGCAGATGGGTCTATGAAAGTGAGGTGAATCATAGAATTGATGAGGGAAAAAGGGTGAGTGGTGCACTTAGGAGTCTGTGGAGACAAAGAACTTTGTCCTTGGAGGGAAAGAGGGGAATGTAAAGAGAGTATAGTTTTAACAACGCTCTTATATGGGGTGAAGCATGGGTGATGAATGTTGCATTGAGGAAAAGGGTGGGGGCAGGGGAGATGTCATGTCTGGGGCCCAAGGGTTGGTGTGAAAAAAATTTGCAGAAAAATTTTTATTTGGAAGTTAGGAGGGGTGGGGGGGTTTACCAAAACGTTGCCCCACAGGGCTGGGAAAGGGTTTTGTTGAGGGGTTGGACGTAGAGAGAATGGAGCGAAACAAAATAAACTTCAAGAGTGTACCCCGTCTGTAGGGGAAAAGGAAGGCGGGGTAGGGTCGGCCTGGGAAAAAAGGTTGGGGGAGGGGGTAAAGGATGTTTTGTGCGGGGGGCTTGGCCCTTCCTCAGGCATGCGTGAGCGTTTTTGATAGGAGTGAAGGGAGAAAATGGTTTTTAAATTACTTGACGTGCTTTTTGGAGTGTGACCCAAAAGTAACTTTTAAAAGGGGATTCGGGGAAAACCCCGGCGGGCCCGGATTTGGCCCCTGGAGAGGGGAAGTACAGTCCCTGCATTTTGAAGGGGGGGTTTTTAAATTTTTCCCATTTTAAAAAACCCGTGGGTGAAAAAGCACCCTTCGGGCCAAAGACAGTGATGGAGTAAATTGATGGGAAAGTTTTTTTTTTTTTCGGGCCACCAGGGCCCTTGGGGGGAAATCGGCCAGTGTGATAAAAAAAAAAATAATATATATATATTTATAAAAATTTATATATTTATATTTAATATTTATATTTTTATATTTTATATATATTATATTTATATATAAAATATAAAAATATGTCGTCCCGGGGAATATGTAAAAACGGTCTATTGCAAGAACTCTTTTAAAAGGGTTAAAGCCCCTTTCCAAAATTTTCTTTTTTAAAACGTTTAAAGAATATTTTTTTCATTAATGTTATTGAAAAAATTTTTAAATTTTTGAAACCAAAAAAATTTAAAAAACTTACCTAACCTTTTTAAAAATAAAAACCAATTTTTTTTAGCCAAACCCCAACAAAATTTTATTTTAGATTTTTTAAAATAATTTTAATTTCTAAACAAACACAATGAAATATATTTTTTTCGTTAGGGTTCAGAATGATTTTGGCGAAATTATTGCATACCCCAAATTTTCGGGTTTGGGCCCCATAGGCAAGATGAACGTTGTATTTAAAACCCAAAATTTGCAAGTTCTGCCTTTTCGGGTGACATATATATTTTATATATATATATATATATTTATATATATTTATAATTAAATATATATATTATATATATATATATTTTATCTAAAAATAAAATTATTAAAAAAATTTTTTTTTTTTTATTATCACACCGGCCGATTCCCCCCCCGGGAGGGGGGGCCCGAAAAAGAAAAAAATTTCAAACCCTCATTTTACCCCCATCACGTCTTGCCAAAAAAAAAAGGGGGCTTTACACTACAGTTTTTAAAAATGGGAACATTAAAAAAACCCCCCCTTCAATGCAGGGCCCGTACCTTTTTCCCTCTCCAGGATCAAGTCCGGCCTTCCGGTTTCCCTGAAAACCCCTTCCCTAAAAGTTACTTTGCTCACGGGTCCAAAGCACGTTTAAATATTAAAAACCATTTGTCTCCATTCCCCTCCTATCAAACACGCTCACGATGCCTGGGAAGTCCAAACCCCTCGCCAAAAAAAACCTCCTTTTTAAACCCCCCCCTTCCCAACCCCCTTTTTTTGGCCCCACCCCTACCCCGCCCTTTCCCTTTCCCCTACCGGGCTGATACACTCTTTTAAGGGCATTCTGTTTTTGCTCCATTCTCTCTACATGTCCCAACCACCCAACAACCCTTCCTCAGCCCCCTGGACAACAGTTTTTTGGGAATCCCCCAACCCCCTCCTAACTTCCAAAACCCACGAAATTTTCTGCATTATTTTTCACCCACAAAAATTGCCCCAGGGCCTGACAAACTCCCCCTGTTTATATTTATATTAAATTTATATATATATATATATTATATATTATCTTCACTTCTTCCTCCTCCCCCCTTTTCCTTTTTTTCCCCCTCGGGCTTTTTTTTCTCACTGACGCAATCGGGGTTTTGTTTTAAATTTCACATGGGAAAAGTGAAGCTGGGGTTTTTTTTGACCCCATCATTCCTTTCCCGCAACTGAAAAAGGACAATTTTAAATATCAAAAAAAAACCAACATACTGCAGTAAGGCAATTTAAAAAATGCTGGGAAAATTAAAATTTCAATGTAAACAACACCCAAAAATTGTTTTAAACAACCCCCTGAACATTGATACAGTCCCCCATGGGCCCAAAAGATATATCAATGGGAAAAAAATATCTAAAATATCATATTTTTTCATATATTTATTGTTATTTTCAAAACCCAAATTTAAATTTTAAAAAGAAATGTATCATGTTTAAAGGAAAATCGGGTAATGTTACTCAGTTAAAAGATAATGAGATAGGGGCCAAAGTTTCACCAAAGCTTACGGCCTAAAATTTGTATGAGATCATTTTTATTTTATGTGATTTAGGGGCCGGGGAGCTTTTTAAGGGAGTTTTAGCTGAGTACGGGACAGGGCCCCGTGGTGTGGGATTCGTCTTTAAAAAACCCGAATCTGGGTTTTCCAGTGGTTTTGGCCCCTGCCTCCCCTATGGTTTTAAAGAAACAACCCCAAATTTGACTTTTCCCTTTTCAGAGCAGCTGGCCGAGTGGGTTTACGTATGGCCTGTTTGGGTTTTTGTGGGTGGGGAAAAAAAGAAATCCTTTTTTTTTTTTTTTTTTTCAAATTTTCAAAAAAGGTTTTCACGGGGATTTATGCAGCCCTTTAAAAACCCCAACACTGTGTTTTTTTAGTGACTTTTTGCCTTTTTGTTTAAAATAGAAAAAAATAAATTGTGGGAAAAATTTTATAGGGCAAAAACTTTCCCCTTTTCTACAAAATTGGAAAGATGTAACCCAAAGTTTTTAGTTAATTTTCAGATGAAAAATAAATGAAAATTATCGTTAAGCCTATTCCCTTTGGGGGGGAAATTAAACATTTAGGGTTCCAAATAAAAAAAAATTGAAGTTTGTGATTTTTTTTTTTTTTGGGGGGGGGGGGGGAGAAAAAAATCATAAAAAAAAAAAACTGTAGAAATATGCAGTTCCCCCCCTGGGTATTAATAAATCATCATTATCAATAAGGTGAAAAATCATGACACTCCTATTATATTTTTGAAAAAAAATGAAACAATGTCAATAATTTATTTTGAGTTATTATATTTGTTTTCTGTAAAACTCTAGGGTTATGGTGTGCCAAATTCAAATGTTGCCCCCGCAACACTTGTTGACCCCCCACACGAGATGAGCTGTCATGAGTCACTGCACTTGAAGGGAGTTGAATAAACCCAAATCAAAAAAATCATAATTTTTGGAGGAGAGAAAGAGAGAGGAGAGAGAGAGAGAGAGAGAGAGAGAGAAACACTAATTGATAACATGTCTTTTTTTTGAGAAAAAAAAAAAAATTAAAAAAAGGAAAAAACATACTTAGAATATGATAGAAACAAGGTTACTCAGTTGTTGCTGAATTATGCACTACGTTTTCGGTCAAAAAACTTTTTTCCAAATTTTTTCAATGTTCCTTTTCCTAATATTCAAAAATTTTCCCTTTCCCCTTTTGGGACTCACTTGCCACGGGTTCAAGCCCTCCCATTCCCTGATTTACGGATCAGTTGTGGGTAGACAAAATCTGTGCCCGAAATGCTCTGCTTATTAAGGGACTCTCTACTGCACACTTAAACGTCATTAACTTTGTACAAACATTGTATATACTAAATAAAGAATCTCGTCCTTATTTTTAAAAAATTATGGTTAAGGTCTTGTCATTAAGCTAGCAAGTAACCTTTTAATGAGATATCAACTTTTTCGTAAATGACCCTTTTAAAAACTTAAAAAAATTTTTCCAAAATTAATTTTGCGGTTATGGCGAGCTGCGGCCATGCAGGGACTTTTACAATGTCCCAGTCGTATCACAAGATTACTACTTACTCAAGCACACAACCTTCGGACGGTCACGGACTTCGGGCCAGATAACGGGTTTCAGGGATGGATAAAAGGGGCTTCAGGGTTGGATACTGGACTTCAGGACTGGATCAGGGACTTTAGGGAGGATGACTGCCTTCGGGTACATACGGGACTTAGGTTTAAATTCACTGAATTTCGGGGATGGAAACACTGGATTCAGGACGGATCACGATTCGGGATGGATCACTGGACTTCAGAGGGGGGGATTACTGGGTTTTTAGGGATGGATCACAGGTTTTTTTGGGTGGATCACGGGACTTTGGTGGATCACAAAATTTGCATCGATGAATCCCCGGGTTAGGGTTGGATCACTGGATTCAGGTCTAGTGGGGGAAATTTAAGGCTAGATTGGAATTTTCGGGGCTTGGACTGAATTTAACGGTTGGATCACGGGATTGATGACTGGACTCAGGGCGGGATGATTGGGAATTCAGGGCTGGATCAATAAATTTCCGGGTTTTTGATGGCTGGATTTCAGGGGGGATCATGAACTTCAGGGTGGATTACTTAATTTCAGGCTAAATCACGGGGACTTCAGGGATGGAAAAACTGGGCTCTTGGGCAATCACTAAATTTCACGCTTGTTTACCTGAGTTTTTGGGCTGGAAAATTTTGTTTTCACTGCTGAATTAGGGGCTTCTGGGCTACTTACGGATTTCGGGGATGACATACTCGATTTCAGGCGGGACTTATGGACTTAAGCATTAATCATGAATTCGGGCTGGATCTCTGAATTTTAGAATTGGATACGGGATTTTCAGGCTGGATGGTTGGAATTCGGGCTTTGTCATGGATTTCATGGATGGCCCTGGACTTCAGGGGGCTCACAAAACCCTTCAGGGCTGGCTCACGGACTTCAGGAAAGGATCACCGGATTTCAGGGATGGTCACGGGACTTCAGGTTGATTACGGGATTTCAGGGCTGGAAGAGGGGCTTCAGGAAAGGATCGCTGTCAGGAAAAAAAGGGAATTTTAGTAAACGTGGAGAAACGTGAGAAGGGGCGTCCCTCAAGTCTTGTCTTTTTCCATTTGTAATCTGATGAGTTCTTTTCCTAATTTCATAAAAGATTCGAGAACACGGGATACCACCTTTGGGGAACAACCAAATGAAGAATGACTTAAATTGTTTTATTGAAAAAAAAAAAAACTGGGAAATACAGTACAGGGAAATTTAATCCGACCTTTAAAAAAATTAAACCCGGGCAAACTTCGAGCACAAAGATTTTTTTTGCGTTCCGAGATTTTCTAAACACTTAACAATGGAAAAAAAACTCTGCGGTTTATACAAATGTAGGTAAGAGCTTCCTTTTCGAAATTTTAAGGGGACTGCAAGATCCCGCGACGCTCTGGACGTTTAGATAATTCTGCTTTAAAACTGAGAGGACGTCGGCAAGTCATCATTGTTTGGTAATGGGTTTTTGGGAGTGACCACTGCTCCTGGTGAAATTTGTTCTCGTTCACCCCTAAGAGAATAGAGACAGAACTCATGAAGACACTGCTGTGTACTGGGTGACTGCTTACAGTAAAAGTGTTATAGAAGTAGTTGTGCTGGCGTTTCCACCACCATCTTTTTCTTGCCCGTAAAGGGATGGAATTTTTTTTGCCGGTTTATGCCTGAAGTAACGGGAGAGCCTTGGGGGAAGTTGGAGAGAGAGCTTTTCTCCCTTGCCTGAACCACCTAAATAATGGAAAGGAGCTAGTCCTCTCGAGAAGCTTAGATAATTATTGGCGTCTGGTATATACATTGGGTCCTTACAAACCCCAAAAACACCAAAAAAAATATTCACCAAAAAAAATTATCAGTGTTAAGCAAGGAAAAGCTTTGCCCTATTAACTCAAGTGCAAGACTCACTTAAAACCCGCCCCCTTTTTTCTGTATTTATCTAACCTATATTTTAAGTACCCAGGGCACGAAGCTAAAAGCTTCAAAGACCATATAGGTAGCTTTCCATATCAATCTCTTTGTCAAACCAAAACTTTCCCCAAAATTTCCTTTTTAAATCTAAATATATCCTGTAGTGTGGCCCGTAGGAAAAGGTGGGTCTCAGTCTGTGTTGTTCTCTGGTTTCGGGGAAGCGACGATTTTTGACAACGATCCCCCGCAGTCCGAATGACTGTGCAGGAATTTTAGCTAGGAAAATGTCTTAAATTTAAGAAAACTGCTCTATTGCTTTTAGATTTTCAGAGCGAAGGTCGTATAAAAATTTGGGAGTGGGGGTTTTTTGTTTTCCCCCGGGGTTTTACTGGAGAAACTTGTCCCCAAACGAAACATCTCAAAAAAGTTGCTCTCCAGCTGTGACTTTTTCCACAACTTGTCCGCTTTGTGTCATTTTCCTCTGCCCCCTGTGTTCAACCTTCCGTTTAGTCCTGCTTTACTATCCCCCTTTTTTACCCTTTTTCTTTCTTCCGGGTTCCCCCACTTCCCGCCTTTTCTATTCGTGTTTAATTCCTTCTACAATACCTTTCATGTCTACCTCCCCATTTTATTTTCCTGCTCTGCCTCTTTCTCTTTCTTTTTTTTTTTTCCCCCTTCTTCTTTCCCTTTCCTCCTGTTTTTCCTCTTCTCTGTTCTTTCTCCTCCTTTTCCTCTTCACCTTCCTCCTATACTTCTCTATTCCCATTCTTCCTCCCTCTTCTAATACCTGCCCTGCTGCCCACTTTTCCCCTGCTTCCCGTTTGGGATTTCCAAACGTTATTAGCTCCACTGCCTGGATGCTGCTCTCCCGCACCCTTTTCTCTCACTTCTCATCGCGCATTCCTCTGATGCCCATTAATTTGTCTTGTCTCTCCCTCTAGGAGCAAGAATTTTTTGACTCTTCTCTCTCTCTCCCCCTCTTCCTCTCTCTCCTCTCTCTCCCCCTCTCTCTCTCTCTCTCTCTCTCTCTCTCTCTCTCTCTCTCTTCTCTTTCTTTCTCTCTTTCTACATTTAAACTTATTTCATCTTCTATCTTTTTCTCTCCTTTTCTATATGTTTTATGTTTTGTCTCAGTCTTTTTTCGTGCTATCTTCCATTCATATTTTCAATTTATTCTTATCTTTATCTTTTCTTTGTTCCTTGCCATTCTCTAGTTGTTTTGTTTTAAATTTCCCTTAAATTGTTCTATAAATTTATTTGGGCCCAAAAATTTTCCCTTTTCAAATCATCAAAACTTTTTTCATCACAAAAAATGATTTTAAAGCCTTTATTTTAAATTTTGGTGAGTGTATTTAATATATTATATTTATATATATTTATATACTATTATAATATTTATATTTATATATTATATATATATATAGGGTTTCGTGGAATTTGGGCAGAATTGCGTTTTTGGGTTAAATAGAAAAGCTAAATTCTTGCCATATAGGAAAAGTAAAAAAATTTTGTGTATGCAATAATTTCCCACAAAATCATTTTTTTAAACCTAACGAAAAAAATTTTATTTAAACTGTGTTTTTTTCTTAAAAAATTTTTATTGTAAACAATTCAAAAATTTATATTTTTTTTGGTTAGAAAAAAATAAATTGTTCTTGTTAAAAATAAGGTTGGTTTAAAGTTTTCAAAAGATTTTTTTTGGGTTTGAAAAAATTAAAAAATTTTTACATTATCTTTAATGAAAAAAATTTATTTTTAAACGTATAAGGGGAAAAATTTTGGGAAAGGGAAACTTATTTCAAAATGAGGTTTTGCTAATTGACCAGTTTTACATATTCGGCCGGAATATTTTTTATATATATTTATATATATATATATATATTTATATATATATATAAAATATATTATTTTTTTAATATATTATATTTATATATATTATATATTTTATTTATATAATATAAATATATATTATATATATATTATAAATATATAATATATATATATATATATATATTATATATTTTTTATATAATATACCCCAGTTCCCAAAAAATTTTATTTCACCCCGTGGGGGTTTTAATACAGGTTTTAGACTTAGCAAAAATGGCATAAATTGCTTGCAGCGGTTTTTCCGCAAAAAAAAGAAAACCGAAAACCGTCTACAGCAAAACAACAAAAAAAAAAACAAATACCTTAACAAACAAGGGGAAAAAACTTGACAAGAGATAAGTCCAAACAGAAAATTTAAAAACACACAATTCACAAAGTTTCCCTCGTATTTTTATTTTTCCAAGTTTTTTGGTGCGGGGAGGAAGGGATGGAAAGATTTCCCCTCCCTAAAAAACCCCGGAAGGAAGATAAGAGCGATCGATCCCACAATCCCCGGCACCCTGAGAGATGTAAAAAACTTTAAAAAGAAAACAAAAATTAAGAAGGGCTCGTGCAGAGGAGGAAAAAAAAAGGGTGCGAAAAAAGACAAAACAACACACACAAAAAACACAACCCCACACACCCACACCCCACCAAAACACACACACACACACACACACACACACACACACACCAAAACACAACAAAAAACACACACACCACACCAAAACACACCACACACACACCAACACATAGGGGGAGTTCACACACATACGCACATACACACAACATTTCACCATACACACATCGCACTTTCCCCACCCCCCACAACACACATTTCAAAAACCCCGCACACCACCACACATACACAAAACCCCACCACAAAAAAAAAATTTTACATACATACACCCCACAAACACCCAAACTTTCACACCCCACACACACACAACTAGGGGAAATACCCCCCACCCCATAAGCACATACGCACCCAAAAATTTACACGTACACACATACCCAAAACCCCACCCCCACATTCCATAATACACAAAACACACACACACACACACACACACCAACACACACACACACACACCCCACACACACACAAAAACACACACACAAAACACTCCACACACATTTTAAATATTTATATATATTATTATAAATTTTTATATATTATATTTAATTATATAAAATGGGGGGTTTTGTGTGTGTGTGTGTGGTTTTGTGTGCATGTGTGTTTCCCAAAAAGGGAAAGTAAACAGGGTTTTTATCAAAAATGTAAAACAAACCCTTGTGAAAAAAAATAGTGAAATTCCAATTGCTTTCGTGATTTTACATTTTTTAAGGCCTAAATTTTACAATTTCATCAAAGGAAGGCATTAAAAAGTCGAGATACCCTCACCCTTTACATCCCACAAAAAAGCAACACCTGAGGCACGACATCACCCGACTCATAAGAAGGGAGCACTACAGTAGGCTTGCTGGTCCCAACACACATGTATGTGTGTTTGTGCATGTGTACTCACCTAGTTGTGGTTGCAGGGTTCGAGCCACAGTTCCTGTCCCCGCCTCTTCACTGGTAACTACTAGGTCACTCTTCCTTCTCCATGTGCTTTATCGTACCTCTCCTTAAAGCCATGTATTATACCAGCTTCACTAGATCATTTCCCAGACTATTCCACTTCCTGACAACTCTGTGACTGAAGAAATACTTCCTAACATCCCTGTGATTCATCTGAGTCTTCAACTACCAACTGTGACCCCTTGTTGCTGTGTCCCAACTCTGGAACATCATCCTGTCTCTGTCCACCTTGTCGATTTCTCTCAGTATTTTATATGTCGTTATCATATCCCTCCTAACTCTCCTGTCCTCCATTGTCGTCAGGTCAATTACCCTTACGCTATCCTCGTAGGACATGCCCCTTAGCAAACCCTTGCACTTTCTCTAATTTCCTTACGTGCTTGGCTAGGTGAGGGATCCAAACTGGTGCTGCATACTCCATTGTACATTGTACAGGGTCCTGAACGATACCTTATTGAGATGTCGGAATGCTAGTCTCAGGTTTGCTAGGCGACCGTATGCTGCAGCAGCTGTTTGGTTGATGTGCGCTTCAGGAGATGTACCCGGTGTTATACTCACTCGAAGATCCTTTTCCTTGAGTGAGGTTTGCAGTCTCTGGCCCATAGACGGTACTCCGTCTCCGGTCTTCTTTGCCCTTCTCCAATCTTCATGACTTTGCACTTAGTGGGGTTGAACTCAAGGAGCCAGTTTCTGGACCATGCCTGCAGCCTGTCCAGATCCCTTTGTAGTTCTGCTTGGTCCTCGTCTGATTGAATTATTCTCAACAACTTCATATCATTTCCAAACAGGACACTTTTGAGTCTATTCATTCCGCTATGTCGTTCACAAATACCAGAAACAGCACCGGTCCTAGGACTGACCCCTTTGGAAACTTGTTCGTCACAGGCGCCCACTCTGACACCTCGCCACGTACCATGACTCGCTGTTGTCTTCCTGACAGATATTTCCTGATTAATTGCAGTGCCTTCCCTGTTATCCCTGCCTGGTTCTCCAGCTTTTGCACTAATCTTTTGTGTGGTACTGTGTCAAACGCCTTCATACAGTCCAAGAAAACACAATCTACCCACCCCTCTCTCTTGTCCTACTGCTGTCACCCTGTCACAGAACTCCAGTAGGTTTGTGACAGGATTTCCCATCCATGAAACCGTGCTGGTTGTCATTGATGAGCTCATTCCTTTCTAGATGTTCCACCACTCTTCTCCTGATAATCTTCTCCATGACTCTGCATATTATATATGTCAGTGACACTGGTCTGTGTATGTGTGTGTGTGTGTGTGCGCGCGTGTGTATACTCACCTATTTGCAGGGGTCGAGATATAGCTCCTGGCCTCGCATCTTCACTGATCTCTACTAGGTTCTTTCCCCGTGCTCCATGAGCTTTATCATACCTCGTCTTAAAGCAATGAATGGTTCCTGCCTCCACTAAACCTCTTTCTAGACTATTCAACTTTCTGACAACTCTATGACTGAAGAAAAGCTTCCTAATATCCCTTTGACTCGTCTGATTCTTTTACTTCCAGTTGTGACCCCTTGTTTCTGTGTCCCATCTCTGGAACATCCTGTCTCTGTCCACCTTGCCAATTCCTGGCAGTATTTTGTATGTCGTTATCATGTCTTCCCTAACCCTCCTGACATCCAGTGTCGTCAGGTGGATTTCTCTTAACTTTTCTTCGTAGGACGTGCCCCTTAGCTCTGGAACTAGCCTTGTTTCAAACCTTAGCACTTTCTCTAATTTCTTGACGTGCTTGACCAGGTGTGGGTTCCAAACTGGTGCTGCATACTCCAGTATGGGCCTGACGTACGCGTTGTACAGAGGTATCGGAACGCTATTCTCAGGTTTACCAGGCGCCCACATGCTGCAGCAATCTGGTTGATGTGCGCTTTGGGAAAATTACTCTGTATTATACTCACCCCAAGATCCTTTTCCTTGAGAGAGGTTTGCAGTCTTTGGCCACCTAGCCTATACTGTGTCTGCGGTCTTCTTTGCCCTTCCCCGATCTTCATGACTTTGCATTTGTCGGGATTAAATTCAAGGAGCCAGCTACTGGACTAAGGCTCCAACCTTTCCAGGTCTCTTTGTAGTCCTACCAGATCCTCATCTGATTTTATTATCCTCATTAAGGTCACATCATCTGTATACAGTCCTCTCGTCTCAGACACCGACTGTGATACCTCGTCACGTACCATGACTTGTTGTTGCCTCCCTGTTAGATATTCTCTGATTCATTTCAGTGGCCTTCCTGTTATGCGTGCCTGATCCCCTAGCTTTTACACTAATCTCTTGTGAGGAACTGTGTCGAAGGCCTTCTTGAAGTCCAAGAAAATGCAATCAACCCACCCCTCTCTCTCGTCTTTTGCTTCCGTTACATTGTCATAAAACTCCAGTAGGTTTGTGACACAGGATTTGCCTTCCCTGAATCCGTGCTAGTTGTCGTTAATAAGTTTGTTCCATTCTAGGTGCTCTAAAACTGTCTTCTTGATAATCTTCTCCATGACTTTGCATACTATACACGTCAGTGGCACTGATCTATAGTTTAGTGCCTTGTTTCTGTCTCTTTTTCTTAAAAACTGGGACTACATTTGCCTTCTTGCATACTTCAGGTAGCTGCCCAGTTTTAATGAATGTGTTGAAAATTGTGGCTAGTGGCGCACACAGCATCTCTGCTCCCTCTCGAAGGACCCACGGAGAGGTGTTGTCCGGTCCCACCGCCTTTGAGGCATCAAGGTCACTTAGCTTCTTCACCTCCTCCTCGGTTGTGTGCATTTCTTCCAACACTTGTTGGTATATTCCTTGTTGGTGCATCCCTCTGTTCTGACTTCCCAAAGACCTTTCTGCCTCCAGTGGAAATACTTCCTTAAATCTCATGTTGAGCTCCTCACATACTTCTTGGTCGTTTCTTGTAAGCTTCCCACCTTCTTTCTCAGCCTGATTACCTGGTCCTTGACTGTTGTCTTCCTCCTGATGTGGCTATATAACAGCTTTGAGTCAGACTTGACTTCCGATGTTACGCCGTTTATGTACTGTCACTGGGCCTCCATCCTTATCTGTGCATACTCGATTCTGGCTCTTCGACTGATCTCTTTATTTTCCTGGGTCCTTTGTCTTCTGTACTTATTCCATTCTCTAGTGCATTTTGTTCTTACCTCTCCACACCTTTGGGTAAACCAAGGGCTCGTTCTAACCTTCCCATTATTTCTGTTGCCCTTGGGAACAAACCTTTCCTCTGCCTCCTTGCATTTTGTTGTCACGTAGTCCATCATTTCGTTTACTGACTTTCCTACCAATTCTCTTTCCCACTGAACCTCCTGCAGGAAAAGTTCCTCATATCTGTGTAGTCCGTCCTTTTGCAGTTTGGCTTTTCCCATCCTACTTCTGTTACCCTCTCCACTTGTAACTCTACTATGTATTCAATTCTCAGAACCACGTGATCACTAGCTCCAAGGGGCCTTTCATATGTGATGTCCTCAATGTCCAAGTTACTCAGGGTGAACATGAGGTCCAGTCTTGCTGGTTCATCCTCTGCTCTCTCTCTCTCTCTGGTAGTGTCCCTAAAATGTTGATGCATGAGGGTTTCCGGTGCCACATCCATCATCTTGGCTCTCCATGTCTCAGGACCCCTATGCGGCTCCAGGTTTTCCTAATCAGTCTTCTTGTGATTGAAATCGCCCACAACTAATAACTTTGCTCTACCCGTGTGAGATCTTCTGGCCACCTCAGCTAGTGTGTCCACCATTGTTCTGTTGCTCTCTTCATTTTCTTCTCTTGGTATCCTGCAGTTCTGTGGTGGGTTATGCATCACTACAACGACTGCCTTATGTCCCCCAGACTGAATTGTACCTACTATGTAATCGCCATCGCCAATTTGGTCCATTCCTTCCATTTCCTCAAACCCTCGTCGGTTTTTAATGAGCAGTGCAGCTCCTCCTCCCTCTCTGCTCTTTGTGTCTTTCCTCAGGATCTGATATCCAGGTGGGAAGATTGCATCTGTTATCCGGGTGAGTTTCGTTTCTATGACTGCTATGATGTCTGGGGGCGTCTCCTTGTTTCTTTCATGCCACTCCTCACATTTATTTGTTATTCCACCCTCATTCGTATACCAAACCTTCAACTTCTTTTCTAAAACTGTGGTCTGGAGTGAACGTTGGGGTAGGGGGAGCTGGAGCCCTGTCGGGGACCCATGGGGGGTTGGTGTAGGGGTGGAGTTTGTGAAAAAGCGGGTGGGGGCAGAGGGTACAGTGTGTGAGTTTTGGTTTAGATTGGTTGCATTGGGGTTTTTGAGGTTGGGATCCTTCTGTGGGTGGTTTTGTGTGTGTGTGTGTGTGTGTGTTGTGTGTGTGTGTGTGTGTGTGTGTGTGTGTGTGTGTGTGTGTGTGTGTGTGTGTGTGTGTGTGTGTGTGTGTGTGTGTGTGTAAAGCAGGATCAAGGCTGAGATAAGCACCATCTTTAATGGTTTTCCAATTCCTTTATAAACGTTTTGCATGTTTTTTTAATCCATCATCCATCAAAGTAGTGAGAAACGATTTAAAAAAAACATTTAAGATTCTGTCTGCATCATAAATCAAGAAAGATAACGAAAATAATGCAGTCAGTATGATTTGTAACAAACTTAAATTAAAATGACTTTGTATACAACCATATTTTAAGGATTACACTAGAAATTTCATAACCAAATTAAATAATCTAGATAGAAAAACTGGACCAGAAAATGATATACAAGCAGCACAAGAAACTTGACATATATAATAGTTTTCTGGTATAGCAAAATTTTTATACTCTTTAAAAAATCCAATAAAATTTGTTTGACTCTATAAGATTAAAGATAATTTATTCTATATTATAAAAGAATTTACATAACATTATGCTCTGATTACTTTATTCTTTAAAAGATTTAGGTTTCAAAATTATGAATCTTGGGTAGTCTATATATACTAAATGGTTATAAATATGACCATACTTTTTAAAGGTGTGGACCGGTAAGCCAGCGGAAGGATGTGTGATGTCACCGTGGTTGTTCAATATATTTATAGATGGGGTTGTAAGAGAAATAAATGCTCGGGTGTTGGCAAGAGGCGTGGAGTTAAAAGATAAAGAATCTAACACAATGTGGGAGTTGTCACAGTTGCTCTTTGCTGATGATGCTGTGCTTTTGGGAGATTCTGAAGAGAAGTTGCAGAGGTTGGTGGATGAGTTTGGTAGGGTATGTACAAGAAGAAAATTAAAAGTGAATATAGGAAAGAGTAAGGTGATGAGGATAACAAAAAAATTAGGTAACAAAAGATTGGGTATCAGGTTGGAGGGAGAGAGTATGGAGAAGGTGAATGTATTCAGATATTTAGGAGTAAATGTGTCAGCAGATGAGACTATAAAAGATGAAGTGAATCACAGAATTGACAAGGGGAAAAAGGTGAGTGGTGTACTGAGGAGTCTGTGGAGACAAAGAACTTTATCCATGGAAGCAAAGAGGGGAATGTATGAGAATGTAGTTATACCAACGCTCTTATATGGGTGTGAAGCATGAGTGGTGAATGTTGCAACAAGGAGAAGGCTGGAGGCAGTGGAGATGTCGTGTCTCAGGGCAAGCTGATCAGAAGAGACATTCTTATGTTATCACAAGGAAACCTTGGCAGATAAATAGCTAGCCAAAAAATAATCCATCTACCACTGTAGTTCCCCCGTGTTGGTAACTCCTTAATAGTAATGGTGCGTCAAAAACACAAGTTTTCAGACACGTCAAGATTCATTCTTACCCAAAGAGAAACAGTTAAACAACATTGAGAACCGGAGATTCAATAGGCACTGCAAGGAAGTGATGCCTGAAAATTAATAGAAACGAAAATATAAAGAAAGACCATAAAACTAGAAATGAGAAAACCAGTAGAAGGACTGATACAAATTAACCAGGACCAGAAGGGAAGTAGACGAATAATCTGAAAATGATATTCAAGTCGAGAAAATTAACTCTTTCTCATGCAGCCCTGGAAGAAGAAAATACAATACAGAACCACGTAATAAGACACTGTGGAAGGAAGGACACTTACGGAATATGATAAAGTATGTGAAAAGCTAAACTGTAGCTTCCAAAATGTGCAAGCAAAAGAACTCCTTTCAATGCAAAAAAAAGGCAAAATTGAAAATTAAAGAGGATTAACGATCTTTGTAACAACATGAACGTAGTAAACGAACTGCTGACCGAGATGAACACAACAAACAGGAAATCCAAGTTATGCATCCCCATGGTTTCTAATATATAAGACAGCAGCACTAAGATCACTGCCAGCCAAACTCCTCACTAAATCAATGGAAACTGGTAAAAAAATATTTTATGGAGAGGATTGCTGGACAATAGCTCTGAAAATATATCCATGAAAGCTGTGTGGAGTCGGCATTCCTACATAGGACTGGACCGAACAACGGTTGGGGCTACACACATCGAAATGATTTGCATACAGAATGTGTAAGTCAGTAAAACTGCAGACTTGTAACTACAAGGTCGCCGAGCTGGTGCAAGGTGCTCCTTACACAATCTCTTACTTTTACGATATGGTGAGATTAGAATTTCATTAATGACAAAACCCACAGGAGTTTCTGGAAAGCAACAAAAGAACATAAGAACATAAGAACATAAGAAAGGAGGAACACTGCAGCAGGCCTGTTGGCCCATACTAGGCAGGTCCTTTACAATTCATCCTACTAACAAACATTTGACCAACCCAATTTTCAATGCCACCCAAGAAACAAGCTCCGATGTGCAAGTCCCTCTCAAATCAACCCCTCCCACTCATGTACTTATCCAACCTAAATTTGAAACTACCCAAAGTCCCAGCCTCAATAACCCAACTAGGTAGACTGTTCCACTCATCAACTACCCTATTTCCAAACCAATACTTTCCTATGTCCTTTCTAAATCTAAACTTATCTAATTTAAATCCATTACTGCGGGTTCTCTCTTGGAGAGATATCCTCAAGACCTTGTTAATATCCCCTTTATTAATACCTATCTTCCACTTATACACTTCGATCAGGTCTCCCCTCATTCTTCGTCTAACAAGTGAATGTAACTTAAGAGTCTTCAATCTTTCTTCATAAGGAAGATTTCTAATGCTATGTATTAATTTAGTCATCCTACGCTGAATGTTTTCTAACGAATTTATGTCCATTCTGTAATATGGAGACCAGAATTGAGCTGCATAATCTAGGTGAGGCCTTACTAATGATGTATAAAGCTGCAGTATGACCTCTGGACTTCTGTTGCTTACACTTCTTGATATAAATCCCAGTAATCTATTTGCCTTATTACGTACGCTTAGGCATTGCTGTCTTGGTTTAAGGTTGCTGCTTACCATAACCCCCAAGTCCTTTTCGCAATCTGTATGGCTAAGTTCTGCATTATTTAACTTATAAGTGCTAGGGTTATGGACACTCCCGAGCTTCAGAACCTTGCATTTATCTACATTGAACTGCATCTGCCACTTTTCTGACCAAGAGTAGAGTTTGTCTAAATCCTCCTGAAGTTCCCTAACATCTACGTTTGAATCAATTATCCTACCTCTCTTCGTGTCATTGGCGAATTTGCTCATATCACTAGTAATTCCTTCATCAAGATCATTGATATATATTATAAACAACAACGGGCCCAAGACTGATCCCTGTGGAACGCCACTTGTTACTGATCCCCACTCGGATTTAACCCCATTGATGGACACTCTCTGCTTCCTGTCTGTGAGCCATGACTCGATCCACGAGAGCACCCTTCCCCCAATGCCATGAGCTGCTACTTTCTTCAACAGTCTTTGGTGCGGAACTCTATCAAATGCCTTACTAAAATCTAAGTAAACAATATCAAATTCTTTATCGTGGTCAACAGCCTCAAAAGCTTTACTGAAGAAAGTTAATAAATTAGTTAGACAAGACCGGCCTTTTGTAAATCCATGCTGAGTATCATTAATCAAGCTATGCTTATCGAGATGGCTTCTTATAATCTCAGCTATAATTGACTCTAGCAACTTGCCTACAATTGAGGTCAGGCTTATTGGGCGGTAATTTGACGGTAACGACTTGTCCCCTGTTTTAAAAATAGGAATTACATTAGCCATCTTCCACATATCAGACACTACACCTGTTTGAAGAGATAAATTAAAAATATTAGTTAATGGTTCACAGACTTCCATTTTGCATTCCTTAAGAACCCTTGAAAAAAACCTCATCAGGACCCGGTGACTTATTTTGCTTCAGTTGGTCTATCTGCTTCACAACCATTTCACTAGTGACTGTGATGTTACATAATTTATCTTCTTCTGATCCACTATAAAAATTAATTACCGGAATATTATTAGTGTCTTCCTGTGTAAAAACCGAGAGAAAATAATTATTTAAAATCGAGCACATTTCATTCTCTTTGTCAGTAAGATGCCCATAGTTATTTTTAAGGGGACTATCTTATCTCTGACTTTTGTTCTATATACCTGGAAAAAACTTTTTGGGTTAGTTTTAGAATCCCTAGCAACTTTAATTTCATAGTCCCTTTTAGCTTTTCTTATCCCCTTTTTAATGTCCCTCTTAATGTCAATATACTGATTCATAAGATGACCCTCGCCTCTTTTGATACGCCTATAAATTCCTTTCTTACGCCCTAGTAGATATTTCAGCCTATTATTCATCCATTTTGGGTCATTTCTATTTGATCTAATTTCCTTATAAGGGATAAACGCTCTTTGAGCAGCATGTATTGTGTTCAGGAAACTGTCATATTGATAGCTCTCTTCGTTACCCCAGTTAACAGATGATAAGTGTTCTCTAAGCCCATCGTAATCTGCTAAGCGAAAATCTGGGACTGTTACTGAGTTATCCCTACAATCATACTTCCATTCAATTCTAAATGTAATTGATTTGTGGTCGCTAGCACCCAGTTCCTCTGAAACTTCTAAATTATTAACATGGGATTTATTGTTTGCCAGAACTAAGTCAAGCAGGTTATTTCCCCTTGTAGGTTCTGTCACAAACTGCTTCAAAAAACAATCCTGAACTACTTCTAAGAAATCGTATGATTCTAAATTCCCAGTCAAGAAATTCCAATCAATATGACTAAAGTTAAAGTCTCCTAGAATTACTACATTATCGTGCCTTGTGGCCCTAACAATTTCCTCCCATAGTAGTCTCCCTTGGTCCCTATCTAAATTTGGGGGACGGTATATCACACCTAAAATTAATTTTTCATGCCCCTCTGAAAATTCTATCCAAACAGACTCGTATGTGTTACTTCAGACTTAATACCCGTTTTTTATGCAAACAATTCAAGCGATCTCGGACATACAATGCCACCCCAACCCCCTTCCCGATACTTCTATCTACTTGGAACAATTTAAAACCCTGAATGTGACATTCTGCAGGCATGTCCCGACTTTTTGAATAAAACCACGTCTCAGTAATGGCAAATACATCTATGTTACCTGCACTAGCAACTTGTCTCAACTCGTCCATCTTATTCCTAGCACTGCGACTATTTGTGTAATAAATTTTTAATGACCCTCCTCTCTCTTTACCCTTCCTGCTCCTTTCTGTTATTCCACTAAACCGATTACTGTCCCTGTCAATTAGTGCCACTGGCTTTCCAATATCCACCTCATTTTGCCTATTACTAGTTCTCCTAGTACTCATGTTACTACCCTGCGACTTCACAGTTTTCCCGCCAAAACCCATACCACTAACTATTCCTAGTTTAAAGACCTAACAGCTTCCTCCACTGCGTTGGCCAGTGCTCCCACCCCACACCTAGATAAGTGAACCCCATCCCTGGCATACATGTCATTTAAGCCATAGAAGAGGTCCCAGTTGTCAATGAATGTTACCGCATTTTCCTTACAGTATTTGTCCAGCCAGCAATTGACACCAATTGCTCTGGACAACCATTCATTTCCAACTCCTCTCCTTGGCAAAATGCCACATATGACAGGTTTCCCACCCTTCCTCCTAATTATCTCTATTGCTTACCTATACCTGCTAATCAGGTCCTCACTCCTACGTCTGCCAACATCGTTGCCTCCAGCACTGAGACAGATAATAGGATTGCTCCCATTACCTCTCATGATGTCATCCAGACGGCTAACAATATCCTTCATCCCAGCCCCAGGAAAACACACTCTCTGCCTCCTACTCCTATCCTTCAAGCAGAATGCCCTATCCATGTACCTAATCTGGCTATCCCCAACAACAACAATGTTTTTACCTTCCTTGGCGTCGTCCGTCGTGATGCTCCGAGTAGTCGACTCACATTCGCCAGGTAGCATTACACCACTTGTAAGAATTCGTCAAGACGTTCTCGATGGTCTTCGTTGGGGTTTCTAGGGATGTCTTACTCACGTCTGCCAATGCTTCTTTGGTGCTCGTTGTGGCATTCCCAGTAGAACACTCACATTCGTCAGGTAGCACCGAGAATGAGTTGGAAGTTTCCACGGTAGTCTTCTGGTTTCTCGTTGTTTCTGCCTCTCCAACCGTTTTCTTGATCTTCAGCTTGGTTCCATGTTGCCCGGCCACTGACCAAGCTCCCCTCTTAACCTGGGGACTCACAACAGAAGGATTACTACGAATCCTCTTGTTCTCCTCCGTTAATCGCCGTATCTCCATCTTAGCAACTCTGAGCTCTTCTCTCAGCTGCTGGTAAAGTTGCTCAAGACAGGGCATCCTGGTACAGATTCACAGAGAGCACACAAACAGGTCTTCACAGAGCTAAGTACACGTCAGTAACAGTAACAAACGTTACTACGCTGCAGCTCAGTTTTACGTGAACAGATTCAACTATTTAAATCTCTATCTCGCCAACCTAGTTGCTGTAATCATAGGAAACAGTGAACCCGCAAGACTCGTACAGTTCCTGGGGAATGGGAGGTAATCAGGCTTGATCCAAAAAATAGGGATGAATTCCCTGTTCAGTATCATAGCACTCCCCCCTTTGAAGGATGTCTCCAACTTAAGAGATAATTACAACTGCCTACCTCCACAATGAAATAAAGAAGAATTAGGAGGAAGACCTTTACAGTGGAGCTAGTGGAAGATGTGGAGAGATGCAGCAGTTGTGGCGCGATGCAGTAGGTGCTGGCGAAGCTCACTAGTGTAAATATGGTACTCCCATTAGATCGTCACGTCTTACTGAAAAACGTAATGAAGATACCCAGACGATGCACATGTGTCATTTTCTACAAAATGTCTAGCAGAGTTAAAAACTATAATGAAGACATAGTGAAAAAATGTAAGCTGCTTGAAGGAAGAAGACACGTGATAACCACATATAAGTTCTTGAGAAAACATGAAGGAGTAGATAGAGAAGATTTCTTAGTATTTACAAAAGGGATAATAAGAGGTTACACATATGAATTGAGAAAAACGTAGAAATCAGGGGATACCAACAAATTTTTCTTTGTAAACAGAGCGGTTAACCAACGGAAAGATAAAAGAGGAAGTAGTAACTGCTACAACCACAGGAATTGTTTAAAACTTATCTGATGAACTGTTACAAAAAACACGACATCTCTAGCATTCAGCCTCTTTCTGGGTTTTTGTAACAAGTAGTCAGTATACTGGTCCAGTTTTCCGTTAGAATTACAGTAAATTTTAATAGTACTTTACTATTGAAACTGATAGGACACAACAAATAGATAATTACACACACACACACACACACACACACACACACACACACACACACACACACACACACACAAAGAGCCACAATAGTTGAGTACACACAGCTAAGAGGAAAGAAGGACAAGAGTATACATGACTACGTACAAAATCTTAAGAGGAATTGACAGGACTCATAAGGACAGATTGTTTAAATAAGAGAACCCTGATCATGGAAACACATGTGAAAATTGAAGACAGATGGGCCATAGGGATGAAAAGAACTCTTTCTTTAGTTTCAGGGTGACTGAGAAGTGAAATGACGTGTATGAGGCAGTGGAGGAAAGATCAATACACAGCTTCAGAAGTAAGAACATAGAAAGAAGGAACACTGCAACAGGCCTACTGACCAATGCGGAGCAGGTCCATGTCCCCCGCCGGATTAGCCCAATGACCCACCCAGTCTGGTCACCTCCACTCAAGGAAGGAGCACGGAACCAGACCCAGCAGCACAAACTAGTCAGGTCCAACTCACACCCACCCACACCCACTCATGTATTTATCTAATCTATTTTTAAAACTACACAACGTTTCAGCCTGAATAACTGTACTCGGGAGTTTGTTCCACTCATCCAAAACTCTATTACCAAACCAGTGCTTTCCTATATCCTTCCTGAATCTGAATTTTTCCAACTTGAAACCATTGCTGCGAGTCCTGTCTTGGCTGGAAATTTTCAGCACCCTATTTACATCCCCATTATTCATTCCTGTTTTCCATTTATACACCTCGATCATATCCCCCCTAATTCTACGCCTTTCGAGAGAGTGCAGATTCAGGGCCCTCAGTCTATCCTCATAGAGAAGATTTCTGATACATGGGATCATCTTTGTCATCCTCCTCTGTACGTTTTCCAGAGCATTTATATCCATTTTGTAATACGGTGACCAGAACTGAGCAGCATAGTCTAAATGAGGCCTAACCAAGGATATGTAGAGCTGAACAACCTGAGGACTTCTATTATTTATACTTCTAGATATGAAGCCAAGAATTCTGTTAGCTTTATTGCGAAAACTAATGTACTGTTGTCTTGGTTTTAGATTACTGCTAACCAGAACTCCTATATCCTTTTCGCAATCAGTAGTATTAAGATCTACATTATTTAGTTTATATGTCGCATGGTTATTTTTCCTGTCCAACATTTAGAACTTTGCATTTGTCTATATTAAACTGCATCTGCCACTTCTCTGACCACTGCATCAGTCTATTCAAATCATCCTGGAGTGCTCTAGTGTCCTCGTTAGAATGAACTGGACGGCCTATTTTGGTATCATCAGCAAATTTGCTTATGTCGCTATTTATTCCCTTATCTATGTCGTTTATGTAAATTGTGAACAACAACGGGCCCAACACTGACCCCTGAGAAACACCGCTTGTGGCGTACCCCCATTCTGATTTCTCCCCATTTATGTAAACTCTCTGCTGCCTATCTGTCAGCCATGCCTCTACCCAGGAAAAAATTTCTCTTCCTATTCCATGTGCCTTAAGTTTCCTCAATAGCCTCTGATGTGGAACTCTATCGAAAGCCTTACTGAAGTCCATATACACAATATCATATTCATTACCATGGTCTACCTCCTTAGACACCTTAGTGAAAAATGTTAGTAAATTCGTAAGGCGGGAACACCCCTTTATAAAACCGTGTTGAGATTCATTAATCAATCTGTGTCTTTCAAGATGGCTACGAATTGCTTCGGCAATTATTGATTCCATAAATTTTCTCACTATGGAGGTAAGGCTTATTGGTCTATAGTTCGAAGCCAAGGACCTGTCACCTGCCTTGTAAATAGGTACGACATTTGCCATTTTCCACCTATCAGGCACTATGCCAGTTTGTAGTGATATGTTAAAAAGATTAGCGAAAGGTATGCTAGGTTCCTCTTTACATTCCTTTAACACCCTTGCAAACAATTCATCAGGGCCTGGGGATTTGTTAGGTTTTAGTTTCTCTATTTGTCTGAGGATCATGTCACTAGTTACTGCAATCGTGAATAGTTTATTATCATCCTGTTCTACATAGTCTGTTATTTCAGGAATATCGCTAATAATTTCCTGGGTGAAAACTGAGAGGAAGTAGGTATTGAGAATTTCACACATATCCCTATCACTATCAGTGATCTGACCAGAGTTACTCTTAAGTGGGCCAATCTTGTCACTAATATTACTTCAGTTTACCTGAAAGAACCCTTTTGGGTAAGTCTTTGAATCCCTTGCGAACTTAGCCACAAAATCCCTTTTTGCTTTTCTTATTCCTTTCTTTATTTTTCTCTAAGTGAATATATTGATTTCTTAACTGCCCATCCTCTCTTTTGATACGCCTATATATGCCTCTCTTTTGGTCAATGAGATGTTTTAATCTATTGTTCATCCATTTGGGATAATTTTTGTTAGATCTAATTTCCCTACTCGGAACAAAAGCTGTCTGGGCAGCTAGAACTATGCTCTGAAAAACGTCATATTGGCAACCAAGATGACCTACCTGACCCATAGTCATGACATCCCAATTTAGCCCACCCAGGTAATTTTTCAGTCCCATGAAGTCGGCAAAGCGAAAATCTGGGACAGATATTTGATTGCAGTTATCTGGGTAATTCCATGATATATTGAAACTAAGTGATTTGTGTTTACTTTCCCCAAGCTCATCATTAACCTCAAGATTATTAATTAGTGAATCTTTGTTGGCAAGACCCAAGTCAAGCAGATTGTTTCCTCTAGTTGATTCTGTCACAACCTGTTCTAAAAAGCAATCCTGAACCGTATCAAGAAAGTCACTAGACTCAAGATTTTCTGTCATATTGTTCCAATCAATTTGCCTAAAGTTAAAATCTCAAATTAACACAACATTTTCATATCTAGATGCCTTATGAATTTCGTCCCGTAACAGCTTACTGCACTCCCTATCAAGGTTTGGAGGCCAATAAATCACACCCAAAATTAATTTGTCACGTCCCTCGAGAAACTGTAGCCAAACAGATTCTGTGTTCGATGTTTCTAATCTTATATCATGTCTAAGACAACAATTTAAATTTTCTCTGACATACATCGCCACTCCACAACCCTTCCTGTTGACCCTATCAGTGTTGAATAGCTTATAACCCTGTATGTTGCATCCAGAAGGCATTTCTCTATCTTTCAGGTTGAACCAGATCTCTGTTATACCAATAATATCTATATTACCTACTCTTGCAAGTAATCTTAGCTCATCTATCTTATTTCTTAGACTCCTACTTTGTATAGTAAACCTTAAGGGAGCTAGTCACTCGGTGCCCCCTGCTATCTCTCTTTGTTGATCAATTGATTTGCCAATACTAGCAACTTTATTTTGAATATTGTCTTTTAAACATATTCGTCAGGTATCCCGGTAATAGCTGTTGTTTTTAACCCTAATACTGCAGCCTGATTGTTTCCCACAAACACCCTTACCTCTATAATCTATCAGTTTAAATTCTTAGACAAGTCATTAATTACCCTCTCAATCGAATTGGCTAAAGCAATCACTCCATCCCCAGAGAGATGAACCCCATCCCTTGCATACATATCACGTTTGCCAAAGAATAGGTCCCAGTTATCAATGAATGGGATTGCAAGTTCCTTACAGTACCTGTCTAGCCATCAATTTATACCAGTTGCCCTAGACATCCATTCATTGCCCACTCCCCTTCTAGGCAAGATGCTACATATGACTGGGATCCCTCCCTTAGACCTAACTACTTCTATGGCTGACCTATACTTATCCAGCAGCTCCTCTCTCCTGCCCTTCCCAATGTCATTACCCCCAGCACTAAGACAAATAATGGGCTTGTTCCCATTATCTGCCATAATGTTATCCAACCTGCTGACTATGCCACCAACACCAGCTTCTGGAAGGCACACTCTCTGTCTGACCTTTCTGTCTGTTACAAAAAGCATGGTCCATATATCTTACCTGAGAATCTCCTACTATTAAAATATTCTTACCCTGATTAGCAGGGGAATCAGTGGCTATCTTCAACCTCACTAACCACTGAAGTACACTCGTCCTGGAGAACAGAGAATCGATTTCCTACCTTCACATCTTCTCTGTTAACCCTCCTTATCTTCCTTCTTGCTGAACTGTGAACCACTTGCCACTTAAAGCTGCTGCCACTGTCACTGCTAGTAACCATTTCCTCCTTACCAGCTAAATCCTTCTCACACTCGCTCCCAAACTCCTCTAGGCGAAGCTTCCGCCTCCTATTTTCCTCCTGAAGAAGTAGAACCTCCTTCTTCAACACTTTAACCCGAGATTCTAAAACACTACAACAAGCCAGGTGCTTGGTAACACCCCACGCTAACTCCCAGAGCTTAGGACAGGTATGACCTCAAGTGACCACTGACCTCAGCGTACTCGGACGAAAAGGCCAAGAAGTTAGTCAGTGATGCCGATCAAAGTGGTCTAGGAGGCTGAGCCAAGAGCTAAGTCTCGTTCTTCGCATTCACAACTCGGTGATCACAACTCGGTGATCACAACTCGGTGTACTACTAGATAAGTACAGCTTGGTGAGTACTACTAGGTGAGTACAACTCTGTGTACTACTCGGTGAGTACAACTAGGCGAATACTATTAGGTGATTATAGCAAGGTGAGTACAACTCGGTGAGTACAACTGAGAACAACTAGCTGAGTACAACTCGATGAGTATAACTCGGTGAATGCAACTAGGTGAGTACAATTACGTGAGTACAAGTACATTAGTAAAATTAGACGAGTGCACACAGACGGCAATACAACTTCGGGAGATCCTTAATTGAAGCTGTGCCCCTGACGATTCACAGGATATTGCCACCTGATCTCACCTCTTATCTGACCCTTTCTCCCATACTTCCCTTCATGGAATCCTCTCTATATCACCCTCTCCTCTCTTTCTTTAACCCATTTCTTCTTCATCGTCCACTCTTTCAGCTCCCCTCTTTAAACCTACTTTTGCTTCCCTCTTTCTTCTCCACTCGAATCACTCATTCTATTTCAATTTCCGTCCTTATTCCCCTTCCATTCCTTCTCCATTCAGCCGTTCCAGATCAGAGTCAGCTTTTGCCATCCCCTCTCCTCTCTGTTCCATCACAATATTCAACTAATGCAATGCAAATATACTGCCCGGACACAAGGGAAGGTAATTTGGTGTTACACGAGTCGGGGCTAATGCTTGCGTCACCTACCAACTCATCAGCATTCTAACAACTAATCAGCACTCTAACAACTAATCAGCACTCTAACATGTAATCAGCACTCTAGCAACTAATCAGCATCAGTGAACGAGGGTAGCTAACACTCACTTGCCAGTGTCAAGCCTCTGAAGCATCACTGGCAGATGAGGATGTCCTTGCACTTAATTGGCATTCTGTGCGCTTATACATCTCTACCATGCGGATTCGACTCCAGGTATATTAAAAATCTGCTCTGGAAACACTGTCAGTATCAGTGCAGTTTGGATCTGATTACATATGTTTATAACATTGGCTCTGAAAACATTGTCAGCTTAAGTACCGTTTGGATTTGATCACAAGTGTTTATAGCTTCTGTTCCGAAAACACGGTCAAGTGTTTATAACATTTGTTTTCTAAAAATTGTCAGTACTGTTTGTGTTTGATCACAGGTATTTATAACATCTTGAAGCATCGTCAGTATGTGATTATACATCTTCTGTCTTATTATAAAGAAGCGTTATGTTGGTGGATCCACCAGAATTGTTGCCTCTGCGCCACCCGGTCAACCAGAGAGCTCTGTCAGTAGCCCCTGATAATCTCTTCACTTTGTGTTTTCAGTATTTGAGAATATATTAAATGAGTGATGGTGAAAGTGTTTCCGTCAGCCTGAAAGGTCTCCTCCCGTTCCAACGGATGAGTGTGGGACGGCAACCTGTTAGACACATACACGGGAAAGACAGTTAACAGTTAACAGTAGACTTTGCAGTCTACATCGAGGGTATCCGCTGTGTATTAACTAAAATCTCTCTTCCTCCTCACTCACATAGGTCGTCTAAATATTCTCACAGTAGATCACTTTATTAGGAATATTCAGGCCGCAATATATTTTTTAATGTTGAAATTGGTATAAAATACCGAAACGCTGATGATGAGGACACATGTGCAGCAGTTGTGTATCTTTATTGTTGAAATGATTGGCACGACACAGTGGGTGTCTTCAGTCAAATACAGAGGCAGGAGACGTAGTAGTGAAATGAAGATGATGTAATCAGTCCATTAACCCTGGAGATATGAAGTGGTCAGTCCCTGAAGGACTCACCACTTCAGTTAGTGATTAAGTCATGTGTTTTAATCACTATTTTTCTATTGATTGGAACTGTGAAGTAAAGCATGAAAAGGCACAATATTATTACTGAAACAATACACAAATAACCCATGCACAGGAGACTGAGACTTATGGCGACGTTTCCATTCGTCTTGGACCATTAACTAGTCACGGTACAAGTCTGAACGAAACATCGTCATAAGATTGTCTCCCATGAGCGGGTTATTTGAATTAAATTATTTGAATTAAAGCTAGACACCGAAAAAACGATGGGTTTGCAAGTAGCAAAAAGATACTTATAAAACAATTTAATCAACTTTGTTAGTACACAAGTGTACAGACTCACGTGCGCTACCTAATTAGGAACATAAATTGCTAAAAAAAATCTAAAGCGGCCCGCATCCTGCAGTCAGGTGGGCCGCACTCGAGCCGTGGGCCGCACATCACCACCCCCTCCACTTAGCTGCTATATTTATAGATATAGCTGATAAAATCTTCATTCCAAATGTTAGCTCTATATTATATACGCTTACACTACCGCTTTTATCTTTCCAAAATATATAGCAAAAAATCCCCATAAATTCTAAAAAAAAAGGTCAACACGTAAAAAAAATTAATTAAAAATAATATAATTTTTATTACTGACACTCGCCTCTGCGGATATAATATGTATAATTACCAGTGTTAAAATTTCATGGTGTGAACACGACTGAACATAATTACGTGTCTGTAAACTGGTGAACAAATGAAATTCTTTTAAAATGTTATGTTTAATATTTATTCAAGGGGAAAATTCATGTTCACCATGAACATAAATGAACATTATTCATCCCAGTGTCGGGAAATTTATGCATAATGAAGGAGTGAAATTAAAAATAATGGATTTTAAGCACATTTTTTTTCAACAAATAATTTAGAGCCAACACTCGAAATGAAGGAGAAATGTTGACGATGTTTCGTTCCATTGTGGACTATTATCATGGTGCGAGTGGCTCCAGAAACCTGCTTCACAGACCCAAACATTCCTGACCTTCGTCTAAGAGTTGTGACTTAGTTGTGAATTGTTCCTGTCTCGGTATTGTAACTTGGTAATGAATTGTTCCAGCCTCGGTATTGTGACCAAACTGTGCATTGTTCCAGCTATGATATTGCAAGTTGTGAGTAGTTAGAATTACGGTATTGTGACTTATTAGTGAATTGTTCCAGCCTACATATTGTGACTATGTTGTGCAGTGTTCCAGCCTCTGTATTGTGCTTTAGTTGTGAATTGTTCTAGTCACGGTATTGTTACATACTAAGTTGTAAGTTGTTCCAGCCATGGTACTGATCCAACTACGTTGTTGCTCCAGTTACAGTTCTGCTCTAGAAACGGTAACGTTCTAACCACGGTACTGTTCCAGTCACGTTATTGTTCCAGCCACTGTATTCTACCAGCAAAGCTATCGTTGCGGCCTCAGTACTGTTGCAGCCATGTTGTTGTACCAGTGACTGTAATGTTCCAACCATGGTAATGTGTAATGTGACGTTATCTCTCCCTCCCCCAGGTGCTGCCCACATGACTCCAGAAGTGGGTACCCACTGCCCCACCTGCCCATACTTCCTGCCCACTCCAGCTGAAGTCACCACTCCTGAGGGAATCCCAGCCAACCTCACTTGCGGGGTGAGACTCCTCGCTGACAGAAAGGTCAGTCCAAGTCAAACCAGAGTTGTAGAACACTGGTGGTAGAAAATTAGTGGTAGAACACTGATGGTAGAACACATTGGTGGTAGAACACACTGGTGGTAGAACACTGGTGGTAGAACACTGGTCGTAGAGCACTGGTGGTAAAACACTGGTGGTAAAACACTGATGGGAAAACGCTGGTAATAGAACACTAGTGGTAGAATACACAGGTGGTAGAACATACTGGTGATAGAACACACTGGCGGTAAGCACACTGGTTATAAAACACTAGTGGTAGAATACACTGATGATACGATGCTGGTGAAAGAATACACTGATGATACGATGCTGGTGAAAGAATACACTGGTGGTAGAACACTGGTGGCACAACACTGGTGATAGAACACTTGTGGCAGAACACTGATGATAGAACACTGGTGGCAGAACACTGGTGATAGAACACTGGTGGCAGAACACTGGTGATAGAACACTGGTGGCAGAACACTGGCGGAAGAACACTGGTGGTAGAACACTGGTGGAACAACACTGGTGGAACAACACTGGTGGTAAAAATGTAGCCAGTAAGCCTACATGCCTACTTCCCATAGTTTCCCCCCGAGGGCAAGCCTGGTGGGCATACCACTTCAGCCTGCCCACCTCTGCCTCTCACTCGGCGACAATCCTTCACACAGTCAACAAGGCCTACTCCTATCTCCCTCGCGGCCAAGGCCCCTCTGGGGCTAGGCCACTAACACACTGCCTATGTACCCAGATATCGCAAATAACGAAGCCTCCGAAGCCTTATCATTGAACCCCTCCTGCAACAACGTGACAATTAACCTTATGTAAACAGAACACTGGTGACAGAACACTGGTGGAGCAACACTGGTGGCTAAAACGCTAGTGACAGAATATAGGGCAGGTGGTACAACACTGGTAGTACAACATCTCTGGTACAACACTGCTGGTAGAGCACTGCTGGTACAACACTTAGTACAACACTGGTGGTAAAACACTGGCGGCAGAACACTGGTGGTAAAACAGTGGTGATAGAATATAGGACAGGTGGTAGAACACTGGTAGTACAACACTGGTGGTACAACACTGGTGGTACAACACTGGTGGTACAACATGTCTGTTACAACACTGGTGGTACAACACTGGTGGTACAACACTGGTGGTACAACACTGGTGGTACAACACTGGTGGTACAACATGTCTGTTACAACACTGCTGGTAGAACACTGCTGGTACAACACTGGTAATACAACACTGGTTGTACAACACTGGTGGTACAACACTGGTGGTACAACATGTCTGTTACAACACTGCTGGTACAACACTGGTGGTACACACTGGTGGTACAACACTGGTGGTACAACACTGGTGGTACAACATGTCTGTTACAACACTGCTGGTAGAACACTGCTGGTACAACACTGGTAGTACAACACTGGTGGTACAACACTGGTGGTACAACACTGGTGGTACAACATGTCTGTTACTACACTGCTGGTAGAACACTGCTGGTACAACACTGGTAGTACAACATGTCTGTTACAACACTGCTGGTAGAACACTGGTGGTACAACACTGGTAGTACAACACTGGTGGTACAACACTGGTGGTACAACACTGGTGGTACAACATGTCTGTTACTACACTGCTGGTAGAACACTGCTGGTACAACACTGGTAGTACAACATGTCTGTTACAACACTGCTGGTAGAACACTGCTGGTACAACACTGGTAGTACAACACTGGTGGTACAACACTGGTGGTACAACACTGGTGGTACAACATGTCTGTTACTACACTGCTGGTAGAACACTGGTGGTACAACACTGGTAGTACAACATGTCTGTTACAACACTGCTGGTAGAACACTGCTGGTACAACACTGGTAGTACAACACTGCTGGTACAACACTGCTGGTACAACACTGGTAGTACAACACTGCTGGTACAACACTGGTAGTACAACACTGGTGGTACAACACTGCTGGTACAACACTGGTGGTACAACACTGGTAGTACAACACTGGTAGTACAACATGTCTGTTACAACACTGCTGGTAGAACACTGCTGGTACAACACTGGTAGTACAACACTGGTGGTACAACAAAAGTGGAACAACACCGCTTGTACAACACTACTGGTACAACAACCCCTGCACAGTCCAGTATCACTGAATTATATTCAATCAATAAATTATACAACATATGACATTATAGACGATAGTATTAGAATTATTTTTGTCATAAGGCAATAAATAACACAGTAATTTCACTGGAATAAATCTTTATTATTGGGCTCTACCAAATATACGAAGATAAAAAAACTGAGAAAATACGCTGTTAATTTCGTTTTAATTTTCCTTAACAAAAACGATAAATCTTGTTTAGGAATTATGTCGTATTATCTCGTATGAGAGTTTGGAACAAAGCAGTGGGTGCCAGAGGTGCGATCAGGATGTCGCTGCCAGCCGCACGATAAGTGGGAGCGTAGTGAATTTTGAACCTTTGACATTCAAGCTTGACATCCATGCTGATCCAGGTGACGCACACACACACACACACACACACACACACACACACACACACACACACACACACACACACACACACACACACACACACACACACACTCGATCGAAGACCAGGCAGAACTACAAAGGGATCTGGACAGGCTGCAGACCTGGTCCAGCAATTGGCCCCTGGAGTTCAATCCCACCAAGTGCAAAGTCATGAAGATTGGGGAAGGGCAAAGAAGACCGCAGACGGAGTACAGTCTAGGGGGCCAGAGACTACAAACCTCACTCAGGGAAAAAGATCTTGGGGTGAGTATAACACCAGGCACATCTCCTGAAGCGCACATCAACCAAATGACTGCTGCAGCATATGGGCGCCTGGCAAACCTCAGAACAGCATTCCGACATCTTAATAAGGAATCATTCAGGACCCTGTACACCGTGTACGTTAGGCCCATATTGGAGTATGCGGCACCAGTTTGGAACCCACACCTAGCCAAGCACGTGAAGAAACTAGAGAAAGTGCAAAGGTTTGCAACAAGACTAGTCCAGAGCTAAGAGGTATGTCCTACGAGGAGAGGTTAAGGGAAATCAACCTGACCGACACTGGAGGACAGGAGAGATAGGGGGGACATGATAACGACATACAAAATACTGAGAGGAATTGACATTGTGGACAAAGACAGGATGTTCCAGAGATTGGACACAGTAACAAGGGGACACAGTTGAAAGTTGAAGACACAGATGAATCACAGGGATGTTAGGAAGCATTTCTTCAGCCACAGAGTAGTCAGAAAGTGGAATAGTTTGGGAAGCGAAGTAGTGGAGGCAGGATCCATACATAGCTTTAAGCAGAGGTATGATAAAGCTCACGGTACAGGGAGAGTAACTAGTAGTGACCAGTGAAGAGGAGGGGCCAGGAGCTTGGACTCGACCCCTGCAACCTCAACTATGTGAGTGCACACACACACACACACACACACACGCACACACACGCACGCACACATACGCACACACACACACACACACACACGCACACTCATACGCACACACACACGCACACACACACGCACACACATACACACACACACACACACACACGCACACACACACACGCACACACACACACGCACACACACACACGCACACACTCACACGCACACACACACACACACACACACACACACACACACACACACACCCCACACACACACACACACATACACACACACACACACGCACACGGTTCAGGGAGAGTGACCTAGTAGCGACATTGAAGAGGCGGGGCCAGGAGCTTGGACTCGACCCCTGCAACCTCAACTAGGTCAACTAGGTGAGTACACACACACACACACGCACACACAGTGAAGAGGCGGGCTAGGAGCTTGGACTCGACCCCTGCAACCTCAACTAGGTGAGTACACACTCACACACACACACACACGCACACACACAAACACACACACACACATGCGCACACACACACATGCACACACACACACACACACACAGACACACATTCACGCAGACGTGGGTGCACAAGGCTCCAAGACCCTTAGTGTTTTTAAGGTGTGCAGTAGCTGCTAGCAGTAATCAGTGGCAGTGACAACGTCAGTGAACAATACTACGAGTGATAACTAAAGTTATTAGTTAAAAAAAAGTCTAGAGGGAGCCTGAAATCATTATTATTTCAAAGTGCCAAACCGTTATTGGCCTAGTAAGCACCTGTTGCTACACAGATTCAAATATACAAAGATCAAAGTGAGTGTAGAAGCGGGTGTTCAAGAATTACGAGAGATTGGTTAACAAGTGAAATGTGGGGAACCATAGAGTGAGAGTGAAAAAGTTAATAAGCAAAAGGAGAAAGGAAAAAAATATATATAATAAGGGAAAGTGGCATGAGTAGGCCTATCATAAGTGAAAAGTGAAATCACTTGAGGAATGCGGGATGTAAGAGCATATAGTTATAAACGTCACAGGTGAAGGATTTTCAAAATAGTGATAGAAGGCATATGTACGACGACTGCGTCATCAGCATCTGCCAACCTGTCACCGCACCACTGCCAGCACAAGTATTGCTCACCTATTGTGGTTGCATGTTGTCGGGTTCTGGATTCTGGTCTTACATCACTGTTAGATACTGGTCACTCATTCCTGCAAGCTATTACCAGAATTAGAGTAGAGACAGCATAGGTAGGGTGAAGATAGGGGTGACGAGAGTGTGAGGAGGAGAGCAGCCTAGCGAGGGGTAACGTCAGACTCTCCTAGAAGCTGAGACAAGCTAAATTTTACAACCTAGTTACTTTCTGTGTTTTATAAGGAGAATTGATAAGTGTTAGAATTACTATTGGTAGTTTTAGAATTACTGGTATTACTACTGGTATTTATTAGCAGTATGAATACTTAGAAGTGGGGGCACACACATACACACACACACACACACACACACACACACACACATACACACACACACACACACACACACACACACACACACACACACACACACACACACACACACACACACACACATAGCAGCGAAAGCCAAATCTGACCCAAAACTGTTGTACAGCCACATCAGGAGGAAAACAACAGTCAAGGACCAGGTAATCAGGCTAAGGAAGGAAGGAAGGAGGAGAGACAACAAGAAATGACCGTGAAGTATGTGAAGAACTCAACAAGAGATTCAAAGAAGTGTTCACAGAGGAGACAGAAGGGACTCCAGAAAGACGGAGAGGTGGGGCACACCACCAAGTGCTGTACACAGTGCACCAACCGAGGAAGAAGTGAAGAGGCTTCTGAGTGAGCTAGATACCTCAAAGGCAATGGGGCCAGATAACATCTCCCCCTGGGTATTGAGAGAGGGAGCAGAGCGCTATGCGTACCCTAACAACAATATTCAATACATCTATCGAAACAGGGAGATTGCCTGAGGCATGGAAGACAGCAAATGTAGACCCAATCTTTAAAAAAGGAGACAGACATGAAGCATTAAACTACAGACCAGTGTCACTGACATGTATAAATATGCAAAATCATGGAGAAGATTATCAGGAGAAGAGTGGTGGAACAAACCCTTTAAAGGAAAGATCTCATCAACAGCAGCCATCATGGTTTCAGGGACGGGAAATCCTGTGTCACAAACCTACTGAAGTTCTATGACATGGTGACAGCAGTAAGACAAGAGAGAGAGGGTGGGTGGATTGCATTTTTTTTGGACGCAAGAAGGCGTTTGACACAGTTCCACACAAGGGGATTGGTGCAAAAACTGGAGGACCAAGCAGGGATAACAGGGAAGGCACTACAATGGTAAACGGAATACTTGTCAGGAAGACAGCAGCGAGTCATGGTACGTGGCAAAGGTGTCAGAGTGGGCACCTGTGACCACCCGGGGTCCCGCAGGGGTCAGTCCTAGAACCATGCTGTTTCTGGTTTTTGTGAACGACATGACGGAAGGAATAGACTCTGAGGTGCCCCTGTTTGCAGATGACTGAAGTTGATGAGAAGAATTCACTCGATCGAAGACCGGGCAGAACTACAAAGGGATCTGGACAGGCTGCGGACCTGGTCCAGCAATTGGCTCCGGGAGTTCAATCCACCAAGTGCAAAGTCATGAAGATTGGGAAGGGCAAAGAAGGGCCGCAGACGGAGTACAGTCTAGGGGGTCAGAGACACAAACCTCACTCAAGGAAAAGATCTTGGGTGGGGTATAACACCATGCACATCTCCTGAAGCGCACATCAACCAAATAACGGGCTGCAGCATATGGCGCCTAGCAAACCTCAGAACAGCATTCCGACATCTTAATAAGGAATCATTCAGGACCCTGTACACCGTGTATGTTAGGCCCATATTGGAGTATGCGGCACCAGTTTGGAACCCACACCTAGCCAAGAAAAGTGAAAAAACTAGAGAAAGTGCAAAGGTTTGCAACAAGACTAGTCCCAAGAGCTAAGAGGTATGTCCTACGAGGGGAGGGTTTAAAGGGGAAAACAACCCGACGACACTGGAGGGGCAGGAGAATAGGGGGACATGATAACGACATACAAAATACTGAGAGGAATTGACAAGGTGGACAAAGACAGGATGTTCAGAGATTGGACACATAAAAAGGGGGCACAGTTGGAAGCTGAAGACACAGATGAATCACAGGGATGTTTGGAAGTATTTCTTCAGCCACAGAGTAGTCAGTAAGTGGAATAGTTTGGGAAGCGATGTAGTGGAGGCAGGATCCATACATATCTTTAAGCAGAGGTATGATAAAGCTCCGGCTCAGGGAGAGTGACCTAGTAGCGATCAGTGAAGAGGCGGGGCAGGAGTCGGGCTCGACCCCCGCAACCTCAACTAGGTGAGTACAACTAGGTGGGTACAACACACACACACACACACACCCCACACACACACACACACACCAAACACACACACACACACACACACACACACACACACACACACAGGAACATGCAGTCAGGCACTTGTAAAAGCTGTAGTACACACGCACACACACACACATACACAGGATTTCACACCTTCCTGTTAACTGGCCTGAATCCCCTCCCTCTAACATGCCATATCCACCCTTCTCTTTCTCTCCTCTCAATACCATTTATCTCTACCTCTCTCTACCTATCTCTCTACCTATCTCTCTCTACCTATCTCTCTCACTACCTTTCTCTCTCTCTACCTATCTCTCTCTACCATCCCTCTCTTTGCCTATCACTCTCCCCTCTCCCATCTCTCCCCTCTAAATTATCCCCCTTCTAACATCTCTCCCTCTAACACCTCCTCCCTCTAACATTCTCCCCCTCTCATTATCTCTCCCCTCTCCCATTTCCCATCTCTCTCCCCCTATCCTCTCTATCCCCTCTCTCTTTTCCACCTCCCCCTATCTCCCTCCTTCTCCCATGTCTCTCCCCCTTTCTCTCCCCTCTCTTTGCCCCTCTCTCTGCCCCTCCCCCTTTCTCCCCTCTCCCCCCTACCCCTCTCTCTCCCCTACCCCTCTCTCTTCCCTCTCTCTCTTCCATCCCCCCTCTCTCCCCTATCCTCTCTTTTCCCCTCTCTCTCATCCATCTCTCCATCTCTCCCCTTCCCCCCCTGTCTTTTCCCCCTGTCTTTTCCCCTCTCTTTCCCCTTTCTCTCTCTCTCTCTCTCGCTCGCTCTCTCTCTCCTCCCTTTTCCCTTCTCACTCTCCCCCTCCTACCTTTCCCTTCTCTCTCTTACTCTTTCTCTCTCCCCTTTTCCCTTCTCACTCTCTCTTTCTCTCTCTCACTCTTTTCTCTTTCAAAAAAAAAAAAAAAAAAATGGTGGGGACTCAAAGAACCAGGGATCAGATGAGAATGGTTCTGGTAGGGAGGAGTGGATGGAGGAGCAGTGGAAAAGGATGGAACAAGAGTGGGAGAGAAAATTAGGAGAGTTTTCTGAAAAAATGGAGACAGCTTTTTGTGAAATTAGAGAAGAGGTTTGAGAAGGAGAAGAAGAATTGGGAGGCACAAGTCGAAACTGCAGTAACCAGGATAAGGGTCCTAGAAGATGAGGTAAAAAGGCTGAAGCAAGTTTCAGGGGCATTGACCAGAGAAGACACAGCATATGAAACTGAGAGGCCGAACAGGAAGGAAGGAGATATGAATTATGCTAAGGTCATATCAACCTGCCAAGAAGGGCCAAGAAGTGAAAGGGAAGAGCAGCTGTGTGCAGGTGGAGAGGGTGATAGGTCAAATGCAGAAGCACAACCATGCTACCAAGAGCCACTGGAAAAAACAAGGGAGAAAATGACCATGTACAGACAGGAACCAGAGTCACAGAGGGTGGATTTGAGAAGGACCTGACCTCTCAACATCTGAGTTCTTACCTCTCCTAGTGGCCTACGTCTCACCTGTTGGCGCTATATAGGCTTCATCCGGGCACTTCATCTCAAAGTTGTTTCATACTATGGAAAGTGCTCTTTCACCCCGACTGAGGGAAATGGCACCTCAAGGCTTTGGGGTGGTGGACTATGCACGTCTCAAGTTCTTCTGCTTCTATCAACTTTTCTGTATTGATTTGCCCTGTCCCCCTCCCATCGAACTGCGACTAGTGACAAGACTGAACCCGAATAAATTGTACTAGCAAATTATTCGGGGTTTATCTTGTCAAATAGTCGCAGGTTCGATGGGAGGGGGACAGGGCAAAATTCCCGTGTTTTATCCAATGGCTTCAAGAGAGGGGAAAAAGGCACACACGAAGATGCAGGCAGAAGAAAGAAACTGAGAACACATATGGAAATAGATGAAGAAAACATGGATGAGATTATAAATTTAGAGAATAGGGGGGTACTTGATGGGGAGAAAATGACAGATCAAACTGATTCTCAGGACAGAAACAGTGGGAAACAGGATTCCCAAAGAAACCACGGTTGAAATCCTCAAAAGAGTACAAGAGGGTGTTCCTAGCAGAGACAGAACACAAACAGAAGACAGCAGCTGAGGGAGAGGACAAAAAAAGCGAAAGGACAAAGGAAAGGGGACAAAGGGTGCAACCGCAGAGGTCAATCAGAGCAGAACAAAACAGCAAGGGGAAGCGCACACAGAACTATCCTAGAACACCATCCCAACACAAACACAAACCCACACTCATAGCCCACCCAACACCAGCTATGAATCCCCCAGTAGTACCAAACTCCCACCCATCACAGGGCCCCCAAACCACATATTGGAAAAGGGAAATGAAGGTAGGGCCAAACGCTGAGGAATAAAAATAAGTGGGACGAGTGGACGAAAGAGTCAAAGAGGCATCACCGGGCATCATAGCTCTCAAAAAAACCAACTAACTTTAAAAACAGATGAATCCCCATTGCTACCGATCTAATTTAACGGGGGAAACCAACAAGGGGGAAAAGGGGGGGAAGGAGGGTCAAAAAACCGAGGGGAATTTAATAAGGGGGAGAGGGAACAAGGAGTAAAAGGAGGAATGGGGGGGGAAAAATTAAACTCTAAAAAACCGTAACAGGGGGTAAAATTACCATAGGGAAAACCACCCAAAGGAAAGACGGGGGGAAAGGGGGAAGGGTTGGGGGTGGAAAATTAAAAATAAAAGATGGGTGGGGAGGAGGGACACGGGGGGCCCCAAGTGATTCATAAGGCGGGAAAATTTCCTTGGGAATAAAAGGGGGGAATTTTAAAAAACCCCCAAAAAGGAGGAGGAAGGGAAAAAGGTTTGCCAAAAATGGGGATTTGACACATGGGGGCCCCTTAAGATGATGGGGGGGTTGGGGGTCGGGGAAAAAAATTTTTTCCCCCAAAGGGTATGGGAAACTACCAAATTTTCCAAACAACAGGGGGGTAAGGGGGGGGTGGGTAAAAAATTTAACCCGGGGGGAGAGGGGAAAAGGGTTTAAACCCAGCAAAAAATGGCCCAAAGTATTCCCCTTTTGGGGAGTGCAGTTTTGAGGACACCCACTTTTAAAAAAGCCCCCGGGGGGGGCCGCGTTCTTTGGGGTTTTTTTAAAGTTTTCAAATTACCAGTAGGGCTACAAATGGAGGGGGAAGAGGAAGGCCGGGCAAATAAAGGGGGAAAACTACAAGAAAGGGGATACCCGGGTATGAGGAACTTTTAAAATGGGGTTCGTAGGACGAGAAATGGCGGGGGGAAGCCGTTAATAAAGATGTAAATTTATGTAGAAAACAATGTGAAAGGGGGGCCCTGGGGAGGGTTTGTAACCCCAGGGTAACGGGGGATTAATGGAAAAGCCATGATGACCCCAGGGTTTCCCCCAAAGGGGGGCGGGGGAAGGAAAAAACCAAGTGTGCTAGGGAAGGGGAAGAAAAAATAAAGGGCAAAGGACCCGGAAAATTTGGGGAGGCATTGTAGACCAAAAATTTGAATATGCAAAAGTAAAAAGGGGGGCCCCAACGAAATATGAAAACGACATAGAAAGAAAAAAGCAAAATCTGATCGAAGCGGGTTATACACCCAAATTCAGGAGGAAAAGGGGACAGTCAAGGCCCAAATTTAATCAGGTTTTAAGGAAGGAAGGGGGAGAGACAACAAGAAATGACTGTGAAGTATGTAAAGGAACTCTTAAAAGGGAATTCAAAAAAGGGTGTTCACAGAGGGGGACAGAAGGGGTTTCCAAAAAGGGGGACGGAGGGGGGGGCCCACCCAAAAAGTGCTGCTTTCAGTACATAAAATGGAAAAAGGGGAAAAAGGAGGCTTCTGAGTGAGTGGGTACCACAAAGGCAATGGGGGGGGGAAATTGCCTGGGGCAGGGGAAGGCAAAAAATGAAAGCCCCAATTTTTAAAAAAGGGGGGAACGACATAAAGCACTAAATTCCAGACCAGTTTTACTGTTTTTTTAAGTTTTCCCCAAAATCATGGAAAATTGTTATCAGGGAAGAAGTGGTGGAACATAAAAAGGGAAAATGTTTCTCTTAACAGCACCCCAAATTTGGTTTCAGGGATGGGAAACCCTGTTTTCAAAAACCCCCCCGGAGTTCTATGACATGGTGACAGCAGTAAGACAAGAGAGGGGGAGGGGGGTGGGTGGATTGCATTTTCTTGGACTCCCAAAAAGGGGCGTTTGACACAGTTCCACACAAGAGATTAGTGCAAAAAATGGAGGACCAAAACAGGGGGGAGCAGGGGAAGGCAATTTTTAATGGTTTTGGGAATACTTGTCAGGAAAACAGCGCGAGTCATGGTTTTAAAAGTTTGGGGAAAGGGGTAAAAGTGGGCCCCCTGTGGCCCCCGGGGTCCCACAGGGGTCAGTCCCAGGACCAATTTCTGTTTTGGTATTTGTGAACGACTTTAAGGAAGGAATAGAATCCCAGGTGTCCAAAGTTTGCAGATCACATGAAGTTGTGAGAAGAAATTTAATCAACGGGACCCGGCAGAACTAAAAGGGATCTGGACAGGCTGCAGACCTGGTCCCGGGAAATTTGGTCCCGGGTTTTAAAAAGCATCAAGTGCAAAGTATGAAAAATGGGGGAAGGGGAAAAGAAACGCAGACCGGGGGGTACAATTTTTAGGGGCCCCGAGACTACAAACCTCACTCCCAAGGAAAAAAATTTTTGGGGTGGTATAACACCAGGCACATTCCTGAAATGCAATCAACCCAAAAATGTTTTAAACATATGGGCGCCTGGCAAACCCCAGAAAAGCCCTTCCGACTTTTTAATAAGGGAAACGTTCAGGAACCCCGTTTTACACCGTGTACGGGTTTGGCCCTATTGGAGCATGCGGCCCCCGTTTGGAACCACACCTAGCCAAGCACGTAAAGAAACTTTGAGAAAGGGGCAAAGGTTTGCAACAAGGGCTTTGTTCCAGAGCTAAAGGGGATGTCTACGAGGAGAGAAATTAAAAGGGAAAAAAAAACCCGGCGGGCACTGGAGGAAAGGAAAAATAGGGGGGACCCTTTATAACGACGTACACAATACTGAGAGGAATTTACAAAGGGGGGATCAGACAGGATGTTCTAGAGATGGGACAAGCAATAAGGGGACAGGGGTTTGGAAAATTGAAGACAAAAAGTTTAATAAAGGGATGTTAGTTTTAAAATATTTTTTTCAGCCACAGAGTATTAGGAAGTTTGGGAAAAGTTTTGGGAAAACGAGGGAGGGGGCAGGATCCCTACCCTAGCTTTAAGCAGGGGTATGATAAAAAACACGGTTTTAAGGAGAGTGATTTTAAATAGGACCCAAAGAAAAGGCGGGGCCAGGAGCTTTGGGCTTGACCCCGCAACTTAATAGGTGGTACAATTAGGTGGGGGTACACATGCCCCAAAAACACGCACACACACACACAAGGTCCGTCAAAACCCCCTTGGGGACAAAAAAAAAAGCGGGAGCCTAGGACAGAAGAGGGTTGGAAGACATTAAAGGAACTAGGACATGTGCAGGGACCTTACCAGACCTTGTGGGGGGCAGGAACAGGTGAGCAGGAAGGACAAAAAAAAACAATGGGGGCAAAACGGGGCCCCTAGTAGGGGAAGGGGGCTGAAAAAAGGAAACCCCTTTACGGGAAAGGGGAAATAAAAAAAACCTTTAGAGGGTGCAAAGGGGTCCTAGTGGGAGGGTTTGGAAAGGGGGGGAGATCAGTTTTTGTCTAGGGCTAGACGAAAATTAAAGGGGGGGAAAAATTATAATGAAAAAAAGCCCCGGGGGAGAAAAAAGGATTGGAAAGGGCACGAAAGGTGATAGGCGAAGGGGGGACATGACCCGGGGGCAAATTTTTGGAGAATCGGGGGGGGGTTTTACAAAAAAAGGAATCCCGGGCCCCTCAAAGTAATTTTTTAAGGCAGAATCAAAACCCCAACCCTGATCCCGCAGGGAGAAAAGGGACTGTGAGAGGCAAAAGGAGTTCATGTGGGGTACCTCGATGAGAAAGAACACAGGAGGAAAAAAATGATACTGGGAAAAGAGAGTTTCAAAAAAAAGAAAAAGGGGGAATTGGGGAGGGGAAAAAGAAAAAGGGGGGAGCCCGAATAACCCAGGAACAGGTTGGACCGGGCAAGCACCCCCCAGAAAAAACCTGCAGTAAAAGGGCTCCAGCCACGGCACCCCAAGGAAAATGAAAAAAATCCCAAAACCAACCATCACACACCGATCCCTCTGTTCCCACCCCCCGCACCACAGTTACAGTATTAGAACAGAAGTTGAAGGTTTGGTACACAAATTCGGATGGATTAACGAATAAACATAAGGAATGTCAAGAAAGAATCAATGAGAAGTCCCCAGACATCATAGCAGTTACAGAAACAAAACTAACGGAGACAATAACAGATGCAATCTTCCCACCAGGATACCAGATCATGAGGAAAGATAGAAGGGGCAGAGGGGGAGGAGGGGTTGCTCTGCTCGTAAAAAACAGATGGAAATTCGAGAAAATAGGAAGCATAGACGAGACGGGATAAAGAGGCTACAGTCTGGGGAGCACAAGGTGGTCATTGCAGTGATGTATAATCCACCACAGAACTGCAGGAGGCCAAGAGAGGAATATGAAGAGAGCAACAGAGCAATGGTGGACACGCTTGCTGAGGTGGCAAGAAGAGCTCACTCCAGCAGAGCAAAGTTGCTGGTTATGGGGGATTTCAACCACAGGGAGATTGACTTGGAAACCTGGAGCCACATAGACAGCCAAGATGTTGGATGTGGTGCTGGAAAATCTCATGCACCAACATGTTAGGAACACTACCAGAGTGAGAGGGGAGGATGAACCAGCAAGATAGGACCTTGTGTTCACCCTGGGAAGTTCAGACATTGAGGACATCACATATGAGAGTCCCCTAGGAGCTAGTGACCACGTGGTTCTGTGCTTTGAATACATAGTAGAGTTGCAAGTGGAGAGAGTAACAGGAGTTGAATGGGAAAAGCATGACTATAAAAGAGGGGACTACATAGGGTTGAGGAACTTCCTGCAGGAGGCTCCGTGGGACAGAGAACTGGCAGGAAAGTAAGTAAATGAAATGATGAAATATGTAACAACAAAATGCAAGGAGGCAGTGGAAAGGTTTATTCCCAAGGGCAACAGAAAAAAGGGGAAGCCCAGAACGAGCCCCTCGTTTACCCGCGGTGTAAGGAAAAAAACAAAGTGCAAAAGGGGAAAGGGAAAAGTACGGAGATTTTGGAAATTTTTACAGTAGAGACAGGAAGGGTTTTGGGGAAAAGAACAAAAGGGAACATCAAGGGGGAATATACCAACAGTTTTGGTGACATATGAACAACCGAGGGGGTGCAAAGCTGCTAAGTGCCCTTTATACCTCCTTTAAAGGGAAGGACAGAGATGCTTGAGTGCCCCTAACCACAATCTTAAAACACTTTTCCTTAAAAAGGGCAACTACCTAGAAATGTAAGACAGCAAATGTAGTCCCCATTTTTAAAGAAAGGAAACAGAAATGAGGCCTAAACTACAGACCGTGTTTTTGACTTGTTTTGTGGCAAGTCAGGGAGAAGATTATCAGGAAAAAAGGCGGGGAACCCTGGAAGGGAAAAAGAATAAAAAAAACCACAGGGTTAAAGGAAGGCAAACCTGGTCCAGACCTTTTGGGATTTTAGACAAGGAAAAAAAGTAAGAAAACGAGAGAAGGGGGTGGGTTGTTTGCTTTTCCTAGACTGCAGAAGGCTTTTGACACAGTTCCCCAAAAGGTTTTATGCGAAGCTGGAATCGGGCGCATATAACGGGAGTGCACTGCAAGGATAAGGAATAACTGACGGGGAGGCAAAAACGAGCCAGGGTATTTGAAGGGGTACACAGTGGGCCCTTGCGAGGGGGTCCCACAGGGGTCAGTTTTTGGGACCAGTGATTTTTTGATATATGCGAACGACTAAGGAAAGGGAATTTTCTAAGGTGCCTATTCGCAAGAGTGAAGGAGAGAAAAATTTAAATGGGATGAAGATGAGGCAGGACTGCAAGAGCCTGGACGGCGGACAGTGGCCCAAAACGGTTCTCGAATTTCAACCCTGCCAAATGCAAAGTCTAAAAGGGGGGAGGGGCAAAAAAGCCGCAGACAGGAAAGGGCTAGGTGGACAAAGAACAACCTCACCGGGGAGAAAGGACCTTGGGGGGGACATAACCCCGAGCACGTCACCGGGGGCACACTAAACCCAAATAATTGCTGCAGCATACGGGCGGCCGGAAAACCTGAGAAAGCGCCGAACCTTAAAAAGGGAATGTCAGACACGTACACTGTGAAATTTGGGGCCCAAGGGGTAGGGGGCACCAGTTAAAACCCCCCCGGGTCAAGCCGTCAAAATTAAGAAAGTACAAAAGTTTGCAACAAGGCTACCAGAGCTCGGGGAATTCGTACGGGGGAAAGGGTTGGGAAAAATCGGACTGACGACACGGGAGGACAGGGGGTAAAGGGGAGACAATAACAAATAAAAGATACTGGGGGGGAATAGAAAAGGTGGACAGGATAGATTTTCCCAGAGAGGGACACAGAAACAAGGGGTCACAACGGGAAAGCTGAAAAACTCGACGATCACGGGCGTTAAAAAATTTTCTTCATCATAGAGTCGTCAGGAAGTGGAAAAGCCAGCAAGTGAAGTAGTGGAGGCAGGAACCAAATATTTTTAAAAAAGGGGTTTAACAAAGCTCGGGGAAAAAGAGAGGGAGGGGCCCTTACGTCAGGAAGAGCGGGGCCGGGACTGATCTCACCCTGAAAACCAAAATTTTATGTGAGTACAATTAGGTGAAAAACACACCACACCACACACACGCGGGGCCGGCGCGCGCCACCCCACACACACATCACACACACACACACACACACACACAAAACCGCACACACGCTCACAACAAAACACACACCACGCTCACACACACCACCACCACACACCACACACACACACACACAAACACCCAACACACACACACACACACCACACGCGCGCCGCCCCAACAACACACAACACACACACGCACACACACACACACACAACACACACCCCCCACACCAACACACAAAACACGCTCACAACACACACACGCTAAACACACACCCCCCACACACCAACACACACCACCCCACACACACACACACGCTCACACACCACACAGCTCACACACGCCACCTCACACAAAAGCTCACCCCAACACACACACACAACACAACACACCAACACACACACACACACACACACAAAACACACACACCTCACACACAACACACACACACACCACCACACACACACACACCACACACACCCACCACACACAACACACACACACGCTCACACACACACACACACACACACACACACACCCACACACACACATACACCCCACACACACACACCCCACACACCACACACACACACACACACACACACAACACACACACACACACGCATAAAAAAGGGCCCTAGTGCTAATCGACATGTCCTAAAAACAAAATGGAAATAACAAACACACGCACGCACCCAAACCACTCTAAATACGCAATTAACGCACATTGGAATCAATATCCTTTTTTCCCTTTCGAAAAAATAAAACATTTAGTAAAGTGTTAAAAAGGGGAGGAATGGGGGGGATTGAGAGAGAGAGAAGAAAGGGGTAGAGAGGAAGAGAGAGAGAGAGCGAGAAAGAGAAGAGAAGAGAGAGAGAAGAGAAAGAGAGAGAGAGAGAGAGAGAGAGAGAGTGAAAAGGAGTGGAGGGGGAGAGAGAGAGAAAGTGGAGATCCACCCTGTCAGCACACCTGCCGATACTATTCTAAATCTGGTAGAGTGTTTTCGACAGCAATTCGAGCCAGGAGCTTCTCCACCAGAGAACGTGCATTTTAGTGATCAGGGACTATCACTGCACCTGATCACCACTGCGCCAAAGAAACGAACAGCAGGACACATCTTTCAGAACTGGTAGGGCGGGGTGGGGGGGGGACGTGAGGAGGACGGGGAGAGGAAGCACTACAGCCTCTCACCCTCCCTAACACATTTTCCAGCTGCAAAATCTGGGACAAATCTCGAAACACAGGAGGTGAAAAAAATCCTAGTCCACCCCCCAGACCTAGGTGCTCTCGCTGTCACCGGGAAGGGGGCACTCTGCCAAAAACTCCTGCGAGATACCGGGTGTAATTATGCTACAAAAAAGGACATAAGGGGGGACCGTGCGAAAGAAAAAGGAACTGACAGACAGGGCCATTTTTTAGAGACCGTTCTCAAAACAAACCAGGGGGACTCTGATTGGTAACACTCTCAACGTCCCCATTTAGCTACCCTATCCCAGCCCAGCAGGGGGTTTGGGGCCTTTACACACCACAGCCCACATCCCTGCGCTGCCTCATACCCTACCTCCTCAAGGCGGGCACCTTCATTCCCTACACCCCCCCACCTCAACGACCCTTCATCATAGAGCCTTATCAGCATCCGTGGGGCCCAACATTAGAGGTTTCTTTTCTAATGTTGGGGAGCTCACCTAGTTTTGTGAACACCCGCGTCCCGACTGATAGCTGTTTTTAAAAATTTTTTTGGAGGGAAAAAGAGAAGGAAAGGCAAGAGGTGGTTTGCTGTGTGCTTTCATAAGTGTTCTGCCCGCACTAGTGTTCCCACCCCTACACATTTTTGAAATATTTTTTTTTCAAGCTCTGTATAAACACTGTACCTCGTACTAGAGTGCATGTACAGACCTAGTGGCAACACACAGACCCGTAAAACTTCCAATGGAAAATATTGACCCCCTTTCACAACAAAAACTGTCAACATTTAATTTTTTGGTGACCTAAACCCCAACCTTATACAGGGGGACTTTGAGACCTTCTTGCGGGTTTTTTGAAGAGAAACTTGTTGTTTTCCCCTACTCTTCTGGGCTCCCCCCTTGACCCATAGGGGATCGGCAAAGGCATAGTCACTGTAAACCCCCTGGGCACTTTGGACTCTGACCAAAAGGGCTTTTTTACCACCTTAAGATCCCAACAAACGAGTGGGGAGTCCCACACGCACAACCGGGCAGGGGAAAGGTAATTGGCCACCCCTTTTGCCTGACTCCCCACCCCGACGGAAGCTTTTCCCCAAGGGGGGTTGACAACCATGAAATTTTTCACGGGACACATCCTTAATCTGCAACAAGAACACATTCCTCACCGCAATATTGAAAAAGCCTACAGATCACCCCTTGGTTTGGCTTTGTTTAGAGAGGCCTACGAAGTACAAAGCAGGCGAAGGTATAAGAGAATCCTACCACCTATAACAGGAACTTGCACATGCAACCTGAGGCATATGTGTGTTCAAAAGTGGGCCATTGCTAAATGGGGGGTGGCCTAAAAAAAAAGTTGCACAGGGAGGGTAGGTCCAAAACTGGGGGTCCTGTCAAGGGCAGACAAGGTTATCTGCCTGATGAACTTATTCCCCCCTCTAAATCGCGGGGTGGGCCACCCCTACTATATCAAAGAAGGCGGAAACCCCTTTGCTGAAACTTTGCTACCAAAAGCAATTCCGATCCACAAGGGACCCTCCTTGGCTGGCAAGAAATGTGTCAAAAAATGCAGGGTGACAAAAGGCAGGAGGGGGTCATTTCCTTTTAAAATTTCTTGACCAAAAAAAGGCTGTGGGCCCCCACAAGTTGACCCAAAATTGTTGAAAGATGGGAGACCAGCTAGCAGCCCCCTCTAACTCGCATCTTCCACTGCCTAGTACATTTTAAAAAGGCCCTCTCCTGGAAAAGGCAAATGAAATCCCTTTCACAAAAAAAAGAGCAGGCAAAATCAGCAACTACAGACCGTGTCACTCCCCTTTTACTGTAAATCCTTAGACAATTACCAAGGGAAAAACAGATTTTTTTGACACCACCACTACTTTTTGATCCAATATGGCTTTTAGGAAAGGTTACTCTGCTGCGATTTTGTTGCAAACGTCTCCCCTAATGGCACCGCCTGGAGAATCCAAATCAGCTGTGTGGTAGCACTGGACATTGCTGGCCTTCGACCGGTGTGGCCCAAGGGGCCCTTTTCAAAACTTCAAGCCTGGGAATTGCGGGTCACCTAGTCTCCTCAGTGATTACCTTTATGGGAGATCTCTAAGTTATCCCAATGGGAAAGGAACAGCAAGGCTCCTATTTGGGGGGAACGTTCCACAAGGAAGCGTGCGGGGCCATGTTATGGAAAGTCTATTCAACGACCTTCTTCATTCACCCGAAACACAGCTATGCAGACGACTGGACCTGACATTCACTTATCCAAAAGAAAAAATGCCAGCTGCTTAACTACATCAAAAACCAGCTGAGGCATATCGCTTGGGGGAAAAAGATGGCAAATAACATTTGCACCTAGAAAACGCAAAATGAGACGTCTCAGGCCCAGAGGTAATGCTGGGGCAGTAAAGGAGAATGGGACGATGTTGGGAACCCCCGAAAAGAAATTGATATCCTTGGGGTGAAATTTACTCCAAACAACCCTGAAGAACCATTTTTAAAAACTTTCAAACAAGGCAGCCAGGAACTCACAGCACTTCGCCTATTCCCCATCTGCTTGACATAGGGGGTTCAAGACCTGTACGAGGGACAAGTACCTCACACCTTGAGTATGCTCCACTTTCTTGTTTTCCCGCCCCCCCCCCATCTGCGACTGCTTACAGATAGAGAACAAGCAAGAGTCTCATCTCTCGCCTGGACCCCTCCTGGGTAATCTGTCAAGCAAGCCTTCAACAAGGAGGGGGTTTGGGTGGGGTTTTGTTATGTACAACCAAAATTGTCAAAAAAACCCCACTTGGATCCCCTTTAGGACAGCGTGAAACCTTTTATGCCACGACGGGCAGAAACCAGGGAACTTACTCTGGGTGTACCCTTCCAGAACATCACTCCATCTGAGTCATACTACCGGATACCGAGTATGGGAAAACATTCGTGCACATAATGTATCAACGGATAAAGTCTTGATCAAATAAAATCTGGGGCCCCAGTGGGTCCAATTCATCCTGTCCCTACTTGATGTCTCATAAAAATAAAAATGCTTTCAAATGAGCTTTGTAGGTAACAGCTATTACTTGCCAATAAAGTTAGGAATCCTTAACCTGAATATAGCTGTCAAAAAGCTAGGGGTCCTTAACCTTGTCAAACCCTGTTAAAAAAAAAAAAAAAAAAAAAAGGATAGAGAGAGAGAGAGAGAGAGAGAAGAGAGAGAGAGGAGAGAGAGAAAAGATGAGAGAGAAGCGGGAAAGAGAGAGAAGAGACAGAGAGAGAGAGAGAGAGAGAAGAGAGAGAGCCACATGGTATTACTGACAAAATTTGTTTATTTTAAAAATTTTTTTGGGAAAAAAATTCCTGGGGCGGAAATAAAGTAACGTGTAACACCCAGGAAGGTGAAAGCAACACGTTTCTCACACATTTGTTCTCATCCTCATATGCATCCATTTCTCACTTATTCACATTGTGTGCTCTCATTATCTCACCATACTCACACCATTTTCCACCATTGCACTTTTTTTCCGCTCATTGCTCCTCATTCTCATATATATTTCCACTCATTTTCCCCCCAATTTTTTTACTCATGCTCATCCCTTTTTTCTTCTGGCACCATATTTTTTTCTCACCATTTGCACTCTTGTTTCCCCTTAAAGAGTCACTTGTTTTGTGTTCATTCATTTCCTCATGTGCGTCTCTCAGTTTTTATTTTTTGTTTCGCAGGAATCTTTTCTCATTCAACTTTTTTTCAAAGTATCCTTAAAACTCTCTCTCCCTTTCCCTTTTTTTTCCCCCTCTCTCCCCTCTTCTCTCTCTTCTACTCTTCTCCTCTCCTCTCTTCTCTCTCCCCTCTCTCTCCTTTTCTCCCCCACTCCTCTCTCTCTCTTCTCTCTCTCCCTCTCTCCTCTTCTTCTCTCTCTCTTCTCTCTCTCCTTTTCTCTCTTCCACCTTCCTTAAAAAAACTTTATTTTAAACACTACAAGAAAAAATTTAGATAATTTACTAAAAGTTTTGAAATCTATGCAATAAATTTTTTTAATTTATCAGCAAATTCTTTAAGTAAAATTTTTGGGAAAACCTTGTAAAAAACGTCCAAATCAGCGAGTAGAAAAAAGTAAATCCAGTTTTTGGAAACCATCGTAAGAACGCACAAAAATCAGCGAGTAGAAAACGTAATCCCGTTTTTTTGGGAAACCCCTCTAAGAAGAAAAACGTTTAAAAAGGGGGAAAACCCCAACTCATTGTTAGAACCTATCAAATAAAACGACAGAAACGAAAAAGCAGAAAATTAAATAATTCTATGGAAACTATCGTAAAAATATACCACGGAAGGATAAGCTCAACTCATTCTTGTTGCTCATCTTTTAACAAATAAAAATTTAAAAAATACTAAATAACACATTTGGGTTTTAAGTTTCCCCCAAAAAAAAAGAAAAAAATAAAAGACTTTGGAAAAGAAAACACGAAAGAGAAAAACCGGGCAAAATTTTTGAGCAAAAAATAACTGTGACACGAGAAATTGATTGTGAAAGAAAAGATTTAAGAGATAATAAAATTAATACATAGGGTTAAAAAAGGGGGGGAAAAAGAGAGAGAGAGAGAGAGAGAGAGAGAAGAGAGAAAAGAGAGAAGGGGAGAGAGAGAGAGAGAAGGAAAAGAGAGAGAGAGAGAGAGTTAAAAAAAACTGCCGGGAAAAAAAAAAAAAAACAAGACCCAACGGAAAAAAAATAAAGACACAGGAGGGAAAACGGAAGAATGTTAAAAAAACCCCCGGGGAAATACTATTTAAAAAAAGCCCATGGGAAGAGAATATTAAAAAACCAGGCGGGAAGAATATAAAAAAAAAGACCCAGGCGAGAATAATATTAAAAAAAGGCCCAGGCGAGAATAACATTAAAAAAAGGCCCAGGCGGGAATAACATTAAAAAAAGGCCCAGGCGGGAAGTATAACAAAAAAGACCCAGGCGGGAAGAATATTAAAAAAAAGGCCCAGGCTGGAAGAATATTAAAAAGAGGCCCAGGCGGGAAGAATACTAAGAAAGGCCCAGGCGGGAAGAATATTAAAAAAAGGCCCAAGCGGGAAGTATATTAAAAAAGACCAAGACGGGAAGAATATTAAAAAAGGCCCAGGCGGGAAGAATATAAAAAAGGCCCAGACGGAAAGAATATTAAAAAAAAGGCCAAGGCGGGAAGAATATTAAAAAAAAGCCCAGGCTGGAAGAATATTAAAAAGAGGCCCAGGCGGGAAGAATACTAAGAAAGACCCAGGCGGGAAGAATACTAAAAAAAGGCCCAGGCGGGAAGAATACTAAAAAAGGCCCAGGCGGGAAGAATATGAAAAAGGCCCAGACGGAAAGAATATTAAAAAAAGGCCAAGGCGGGAAGAATATTAAAAAAAAGGCCCAGGCGGGAAGAATACTAAAAAAGGCCCAGGCGGGAAGAATACTAAAAAAAGGCCCAGGCGGGAAGAATATTAAAAAGAGGCCCAGGCGGGAAGAATATTAAAAAAGGCCCAGGCGGGAAGAATATTAAAAAAATGCCCAGGCGGGAAGAATACTAAAAAAATGCCCAGGCGGGAAGAATATTAAAAAACGGCCCAGGCGGGAAGAATATTAAAAAAAGGCCCAGGCGGGAAGTATACTAAAAAAGACCAAGACGGGAAGAATATTAAAAAAGGCCCAGGCGGGAAGAATATAAAAAGGCCCAGACGGGAAGAATATTAAAAAAGGTCCAGGCGGGAAGAATATTAAAAAAAGGCCCAGGCGGGAAGAATATTAAAAAAGGCCCAGGCGGGAAGAATACTAAAAAAATGCCCAGGCGGGAAGAATACTAAAAAAGAGGCCCAAGCGGGAAGAATATTAAAAAAGGCCTAGGCGGGAAGAATGTTAAAAATGGCTCAGGCGGGAAGAATATTAAAAAAAGGCCGAGGCGGGAAGTATATCAAAAAAAGACCAAGGTGGGAAAAATATTAAAAAAAGGCCCAGGCGGGAAGAATATTAAAAAAGACCCAGGCGGGACGAATATTAAAAAAGGCCCAGGCGGGAAGTATATTAAAAAAGACCAAGACGGGAAGAATATTAAAAAAGGCCCAGGCGGGAAGAATATAAAAAAGGCCCAGATGGAAAGAATATTAAATAAAAGGCCCAGGCGGGAAGAATATTAAAAAAAGGCCCAGGCGGGAAGAATATTAAAAAAGGCCCAGGCGGGAAGAATATTAAAAAAAAAGGCCCAGGCGGGAAGAATATTAAAAAAGGCCCAGGCGGGAAGAATGTTAAGAAAAGGCTCAGGCGGGAAGAATATTAATAAAAGGCCCAGGCGGGAAGAATATAAAAAGGCCCAGGCGGGAAGAATATTAAAAAAAGGTCCATGCGGGAAGAATATAAAAAGGCCCAGGTGGGAAGAATATTAAAAAAAGGCCCAGGCGGGAAGAATATAAAAAGGCCCAGGCGGGAAAAATATAAAAAGGCAAAGGCGGGAAGAATATTAAAAAGGGCCCAGGCGGGAAGAATATTAAAAAAGGCCCAGGCGGAAAGAATATTAAAAAAGGCCCAGGCTGGAAGAATATTAAAAAAAGGCCCAGGCGGGAAGAATATTAAAAAAGGCCCAGACGGGAAGAATATTAAAAGAAGGCTCAGACGGGAAGAATATTTAATAAAGGTCCAGGCGGGAAGAATATCATCAAAAGACGTAGACCAAGACTGGAAAATTAAAAAAAAAAAAAGCCGCAGACGGGAAGAATATTTCTAACGAAAGACAGGACCAGAAGATAGTTACTAAGATGACCTTGGATGATGGAAATATACAATAATCATTCAGTGAAGGGAATATACAGTGATCTTGGAGTTAAGGGTATATACAATGATCTTGGAGTTAAGGGAATATACAATGATCTTGGAGTTAAGGGTATATTCAATGATCTAGGAGTTAAGGGAATATAC
>NC_069418.1:47446458-47456458 GCF_026875155.1 Cherax quadricarinatus | reverse complement strand
ACTTTTCCTTTGGGGCAAAGAGGGGGAAATTATGAGAGTATGTTTTTACCAACGTCTTTATGGGGGTTTAAGGTGGGTGATGAATGTTTCAGCGAGGAGAAGGCTGGGGCAGTGGGAGTCTTCTGGGGCAAAGTGTGGTGTGAATAAATGCAGAGAATTCGTAGTTTGGAAGTTTGGAGGGGGTGCGGGTTACCAAATTTGTCCAGGGCTGAGGAAGGGGGTTGAGGTGGTTGGAAAGGAAAAGAAGGGGAAACAGAATGACTTCAAGGTGTATCGTCTGTATGGAAGGAAGCGGGGTGGGGGGGGCCTGAAGGGTTGGAGGGAGGGGGGAAAAGGGGGTTTTGTGTGCGAGGGGCTTGGACTTCCCGCAGGCTTTGGGGGAGGTGTTTGATAGGGGTGAAGGAGCAAATGGTTTTTATACTTAGTGCTGTTGGGGGGTTTTGAAAAAATCATTATGAAGGGATTCAGGGAAACCGGCAGGCCCGGGCTTTGTCCTGGAATGGGAATACTGCCTGCCCTGAAGGAGGGGTGTTTTTTGTTGCAGTTTAAAAACGTAGTGTAAAGCTTTCCCTTTTGGCGGGGGACGTGAGGAGGAAAAGTGGTGAAAGTTTTTCTTTTTCGGGCCCACCCTCCTTGGTGGGGGAACGGCCAGTGTGAAAAAAAAAATTAAAATTTTTTATATTATTATATTTATATATTTATTATAATATAAATATTTTAAAAAATATATATTAATATATCGTGCCAATAGGGAGAAAATTTCCCATCCCGGTTTTAAAAAAACAACGCTCATTTGCCATACAGGAAGCGAAAATTTGGTATGCAATAAAATTTTGCCAAAATATTCTGAACCTAACGAAAAAATAATTTCACTGTGTTTGTTTAGTTTAAAAATTTTTGTAACAAATCTAAAATTTATTTAGTTGGGTTAGGCTAAAAAAAATTGTTCTTGTTTAAAAGGTTAGGTAAGTTTTATAAGATTCTTTTTGGGGCAAAATTATAATTTTTACAACAACTTTAATGAAAAAATATATCTTTAAACGTTTAAGAGAAATTTTCAGAAGAACTTAATTTTAAATGTGTTATTGCTAATTGACCAGTTTTTCATATTCGGCACGACATATATATTATATAATTATATATATATAATATATATATATATATTTTATATATATATTATATATATATATATATATATATATATATATATATATATATATATATATTTTATGTATATTTAATCATCACGTTAAACATAGTTGAAAGCAGCAGAGTACAAGGATTCCCATGATGCAGGTTTATTTATCAAGGCTAATAACTGATCTAGTTTAGAGAACACCGTGTGAACTCTAGACCAGATTATCTGATACACGAAAAAATAATAATTAAATTACGAAGACTGATGCTTTATCTACAAGGAACAGCAATAAAAGTGTTGCGAATGCTTTTGTAGCAGTAAAGTGCAGAAATATTAGATTGTGCGTATTATTTGGTTGATTTATTGCAGTACAGTGTAATAGGACGATTTTCAGGCATAATTTAAGTTCATCTTGTGAGTGTGTGAATGTGTGTGTGTGTGTGTGTGTGTGTGTGTGTGTGTGTGTGTGTGTGTGTGTGTGGGTGTGTGTGTGTACTCACCTATTTGTACTCACCTATTTGTGGTTGCAGGGGTCGAGTCCTAGCTCCTGGTCCCGCCTCTTCACCGGTTGCTACTGGGCCCTCTCTCTCCCCGCTCCATGAGCTTTATCAAACCTCGTCTTAAAACTGTGTATGGTTCCTGCCTCCACTACGTCATTTTCTAGGCTATTCCACTGCCTTACAACTCTATGACTGAAGAAATACTTCCTACTATCTCTCTGACTCATTTGTGTCTTCAACTTCCAATTGTGGCTCTTGTTTCTGTGTCCCCTCCCTGGAACATCCTGTCTTTGTCCACCTTGTCTATTCCACGCAGTATTTTATATGTCGTTATCATGTCTCCCCTGACCCTCCTGTCCTCCAGTGTCGTCAGGCCGATTTCCCTTAATCTTTCTTCATAGGACATTCCCTTAGCTCTGGAACTAACCTTGTCGCAAACCTTTGTACTTTCTCTAGTTTTCTTGACGTGCTTTATCAAGTGCGGGTTCCAAACAGGTGCTGCATACTCCAGTATGGGCCTGACATACACGGTGTACAGTGTCTTGAATGATTCCTTACTAAGGTATCGGAATGCTGTTCTCAGGTTTGCCAGGCGCCCATATGCTGCAGCAGTTATCTGATTGATGTGTGCTTCCGGAGACATGCTCGGTGTTATACTCACCCCAAGATCTTTCTCCTTGAGTGAGGTTTGCAGTCTTTGGCCACCTAGCCTATACTCTGTCTGGGGTCTTCTGTGCCCTTCCCCTATCTTCATGACTTTGCATTTGGCAGGATTAAATTCGAGAAGCCATTTGCTGGACCAGGTGTCCAGTCTGTCCAGGTCTCTTTGAAGTCCTGCCTGGTCTTCATCAGATTTAATTCTCCTCATTAACTTCACATCATCTGTAAACAGGGACACTTCTGAATCCAACCCTTCCGTCATGTCGTGTGTGTGTGTGTGTGTGTGTATGTGTGTGTGTGCACATTCTTAAAATATATTCTGTTGTATTTATTCCTTTATTACTGCTACAGTACTGTAGCAGTAATAAAAATATCACAACAACATGGTGTATTGTTCTCCATGTGAATATATGTTGAGCTCAGTGACCTGGTGATCTCATTGTTAAAACCTGAAATTGTGCTCAGTGACCTGGTGGTCTCATTGTTAAAACCTGAAAAAGCTTTCAATTATTATTATAGTCATTTTCAATGGGGAATTGAGGCAACAAGGTTTGATCCAAGGAAAGTGAGGATTTGAGATGTAAGGAAAATAAGTGATGAAAAAAGACAATGAGAAAATCGTTAAATCTGAAGCTGCCACGATGAAGAGCTGTGTTCCACTAGGTACAGTACTGATCTCTAGCCTGTTCCTCATCCTCATATCAGACATAGACAAAGATGTAAATCATAGCACTGTATCATCCTTTGCAAATGATACTAGAATCTGCATGAAAGTGTCAGCCACTGAGGACACAGCAAATCTCCAGGAAGATATAAACCAAGTTTTCCAATGGACAACGGAGAACAATATGATGTTCAATGAAGACAAATTCCAACTACTCAGTTATGAAAAACTGGAGGAGATAATAGCTAGGTCTGGGTATACTACAAACTCTAATCATACAATAGAGCGGAAAAGTAATGTGAAGGTCCTGGGAGTGGTAATGTCTTAGGATCTCACCTTCAAGGATCACAACAATGCCACTATCACATCTGCGAGGAAACATCAGGATGGATAATGAGAACATTCAAGACTTGAGATGCCAAACCAATGATAATACTTTTTAAATCACTTGTTCTCTCTAGGCTGGAATACTGCTGTACATTAACATCTCCATTCAAGGCAAGCGAAATCGCAGATCTAGAGAATGTACAGAGAACCTTTACTGCCCATATAAGTTCCATCAAGCACCTAAACTACTGGGAAAGCTTTGAAGCATTTGACTTGTACTCACTGGAGCGCACGCGAGAGATACATCATAATCTACACCTGGAAAATCCTAGAGGGACTGGTTCCTAATCTGCACACAGAAATGACTCCCTACGAAAACGAAAGACTGGGCAGGCGATGCAACATAACCCCAATGAAAAGTAGGGGCGCCATTAGTACACTAAGAGAAAACACAATAAGTATCCGAGACCCAAGACTGTTCAACAGCCTCCAACCAGCAACAAGGGAAAATACCAATAGGACCCCTGGCTCTCTACAAGAGGGAGCTGGATAGATACCTAAAGTCATTGACGGATCAGCTGGGCTGTGGTTCGTACGTTGGACAACGTGTGACCAGCAGTAACAGCCTGGATGATCAAGCCCTGATCCATTGGGAGGCCTGATCATGGACAGGGCCGCGGGGGCGTTGATCTCCGGAACGCTCTCCAGGTAGATTAGGAGGCAACGTTAAACTCATAAGGGTCATTCATACAGAAGAACAAAAAAATATATGAATAAGAGGAATGAAGGGAAGAAGAAAAGTAGAGGAGAAAACTTATAAAGGAGATGGAGAAGAAATGTTAAAGAGAAGAGTTGGGAAGTAAAAGAGATACTATGTAAATGAGAGAGAACGAGAGAAGAAAAACGAAAGAGAAGAAGAGTTATGAATTAGAAGAATAAATATGAAAGAGAAAGAAAAGAATTACGAAGGAGGAGAAGAGATGTGCAGGATGAAAAAGAGTTTTGAAAGAGTGGAACTAAGAAGTTGAAAATTTAAGAAATTTTATGAACACCTAGAGAATAAATTTGTGTGTGTGGGAAAACTAGAGGAGGAGGATGTGTTGGAGCAGGAGACCACAAGTATAAACTACAGTACAGAACGGTGTGTGGAGACGATAATGTGAAAGATTCATTCACATCGTGTTCAATGTTGAGAAGAAAATCGCAGAACGTAATGTCTGCCAAGACCCTCGCCAAGAAATTACGTAAACTTTACATTTACGACGATAAGTTACAGATTACAGACTCATCCACCCACCCATACTCAGCCTGAGCCGCACAATATTATCAGTGCCCTACTGAAGTTCCCTTCCTGCGTGGCAGAATATGACAGAACAACATATTTAGTGTTTTATGCAACTATGTAACTATCATATACAATAAGGAATCAGTATCCTACTGATGTAGCCAAGTTTGTTTAAAAAAAAAACCAAACCCACATTACGGCTTCCCAGAACCTATCTCCACAGTAAACACCACACATCCGTCCCTCCCACAACTCCAACTCCGCTGGTACAATAGTGAACCATAACAGCAACACTCAAATAGTAACTTATCCATCGAAAACCATCAATATATGTGGTATTCAAGCCCGTCGCTCGGAGACTCGTCTCTCCTCAAAGAGCTAAGGTGTTTACTTACGAAGTTAAATCACATAGGTCGCTTCGGAATCTGAGCTGCACAAACCTAATTATATACGCCTGAAGGAGGAACACTACCTCTACTGCCTTAGCAGTTAAATATTACACACACACACAACACACACACACACACACTCACACACACACACACACACACACCACACACAAACCCAATTTATATATATTATATATATATATATTTATATATATATATATATTATATATATTTATAGAACAAGCACGGGGTTTGGAAATCTATAGCTCAAGTAATTTTAAACTTCTCAGTACGTCATCAGGAGCTGTGCAATGTTGCAAAGGCAGCAACAGGAGAAGTAGGGTAAGTTTCTGAGTATAGTAGTGAGAGTGGTATTGCGGCACCAGCCATTCTCTGTCTGAGGGACAAGCGGGATGCCAACCACACACTGGTCCCCCCCCCCGCACACCTCAACCCACATGAGGTTAGGTGGAATAGGCCTCACAGTTTGCAGATAACATGAGGAGAAAAATACTAGAAGATAGTAGCAAGACCTAAGCTTCTAACCGCTGGGAAAAGGTCAAGTGACGCAAAAAGTTACATTACAATAGTGGATCATTACATACCTTCATTTACAACCTTCTAACTAATGAAATAGAGGACAAAATCCCTCATTTGTCAACCGGTTCTGTATCAAGATTTTTAATACAACTTTGATATTAAAATTCTTAAACAGAAAGATACTTGAAGAAAGTTTTCATGGGAAGGGAGAACCAATATATTTTTAGTTGAATAAGGTTTTTTCTTCTTTTTTGAATTGCAAAAATTATTTTTAGCAATTTTATTAAAATATTTACCAGTTAAGTGTATTTTTGGTATTTTAGATCATTAGCTATTTCATAACTCTTCAAGACTTCTTCCTCTATGAACTCTGAGCTGCAAACACACAAAGTTCTCAAAAACATTGATGAGAATTCAGAAAGTTGAACTATAATGACGTGAAGAATAATAGGGCACATTAGAACAGTTATTTATTGGCTTTCTGTAAATTTAAATTTCGTGAGAAATCACGAAATGCTTGGAATACAATATATATATATTATATATATTATATATATATTTAATATATATATATATATATATATATATTATATATATATATATATATATATATATATATATGCATAAGATCACAGTAAACAGGTGATTTCAGAATATGCAAAAACAACCACTCTGAAAAATGAGAAAATTCGAAAGCGCTTGGAATTTCTCTATTTTTTCAGAGTGGTTGTTTTGCATATTTAATATTATATATATTATATATATATATATATATATATATATATATATATATATATATATATATATTTATATATATATATATAATATATATACATATTTATTTATTTTTATTAACAACAGGCCGATTCCCACCAAGGCAGGGTGGCCCGAAAAAGAAAAACTTTCACCATCTTTCACTCCATCACTGTCTTGCCAGAAGGGTGCTTTACACTACAGTTTTTAAACTGCAGCATTAACACCCCTCCTTCAGAGTGCAGGCACTGTACTTCCCATCTCCAGGACTCAAGTCCGGCCTGCCGGTTTCCCTGAACCCCTTCATATATGTTACTTTGCTCACACTCCAACAGCACGTCAAATATTAAAAACCATTTGTCTCCATTCACTCCTATCAAACACGCTCACGCATGCCTGCTGGAAGTCCAAGCCCCTCGCACACAAAACCTCTTTACCCCCTCCTCCAACCTTTCCTAGGCCGACCCCTACCCGCCTTCCTTCCACTACAGACTGATACACTCTTGAAGTTATTCTGTTCGCTCCATTCTCTCCACATGTCCGAACCACCTCAACAAACCCTTCCTCAGCCCTCTGGACAAACAGTTTTCGTAATCCGCACCTCCTCTAACTTCCAAACTACGAATTCTCTGCATTATATTCACACCACACATTGCTCTCAGACATGACATGTCCACTGCCTCCAGCCTTCTCCTCGCTGCAAACATTCATCACCCATGCTTCACACCCATATTAAGAGCGTTGGTAAAACTATACTCTCATATTCCCTCTTTGCCTCCAAGGACAAAGTTCTTTGTCTCCAGAGACTCCTAAGTGCACACTCACCCTTTTCCCCTCATCAATTCTATGATTCACTCATCTTTCATAGACCCATCCGCTGACACGTCCACTCCCAAATATCTGAATACATTCACCTCCTCCATACTCTCTCCCTCCAATCTGATATCCAATCTTTCATCACCTAATCTTTTTGTTATCCTCATAACCTTACTCTTTCCTGTATTCACTTTCAATTTTCTTCTTTTGCACACCCTACCAAATTCATCCACCAATCTCTGCAACTTCTCTTCAGAATCTCCCAAGAGCACAGTGTCATCAGCAAAGAGCAACTGTGACAACTCCCACTTTATGTGTGATTCTTTATCTTTTAACTCCACGCCTCTTGCGTTGCATTGTTGATGCAAAATTTGTATTTAATGATAAGTTTTACACTCAGAACTTTGGTATGGCAATGGGAAATCCTCTTTCACCTATTCTTAGTAACCTATACATGGAATTTTTTGAAACAAGGTTGCTTAACACAATCCTCCCTAATAGAGCTAAATGGTTCAGATATGTTGATGATATTTTGTGTCTTATGCCCAAAAATGTAGATATACATCATTTCCTTGGAAAATTAAATAGCTTAGCCCATTCTATAAACTTTACTGTTGAGTTTGAAGAAAATAACTCATTGCCTTTTCTAGATGTTTTAATTTTAAGGGTAATAAGAATTCAAATTTAAAATTTACAGAAAACCTACAAATAACTGTTCCTATGTCCACTATTATTCCTCGCATCAAGACAGAGTCAAACTGTCTGTTTTCTCATCAATGTTTTTGAGAGCTTTACGAATTTGTAGTCCTGAGTTCATAGATGAGGAAATATCCAAAATTTATGAAATAGGTAATGATTTAAAATACCCAAGAAATGTAATTGATAAATCTTTTAAAGTTGCTAGAAATACTTTTTACAATCCAAAAAGGGACAACAAGCCTTATTCAACTAAAAATATGTTGGTTCTCCCTTACCATGAAAACTTGGTTGAGATGCCTTCTCTTCTTAAGACTTTTAATATTAAAGTTGTATTCAAGAATCTTGATACAGTAAAAAAACTTTTGATAAAGAATTCCCCCCAAAATGCTGATGGATGTGTCTATAAGATTCCTTGTAAAATTTGCGATAAAGTTTATTACGGTCAAACTGGTAAAAAAAAAAAAAAAAAAAAATCTCGAACTAAGATTAAAACAACATAAATATAGTATTAGATCTGGACAAGATTCCAATGCTCTATTTATTCATGTAAGAGATTTTAACCATCCAATTGATTTTCAAAAAGTTGAGAAAGTAGTATCAAGCAAGTCCAAGGTCGACAGGAATATAATTGAATCTTGTTTCATAAAAAGCAGTTTTGACAATAATATGAATATTTCCTTTGGTTTATATAAATTAGATCCATTTATAATTAATAGAATTTGGGAAGAATTTAATAATACACGGGACAAATAATAATTTTTAAATTTTCTTAGGTAGAATAGTTTGTGGGTGAGTTGTGCAAAGGACCTATCCAAGTTGGGTCGGCGCGCGTCAGGTGTTTAACTTATTGCATATATAATATATTATATATATATATATTATATATATATATATATATATTTATATATATATATATTATATATATATATATATATATATATATATGAGTTACTCATTACACAGGCTCCTACCTTTGCCTGATTTTTCTTGAATGTGTAAATCGATGTTTCATTCAGATCATAGGGTTGTGCCATTTCCATCATACGTGCATCACTCTAAAAGCGTTTCTAATGCCACCAAACAGGGAGTAGAATGAAATTATGTCAGAGGCACCAACACCATCGTATGTCCTCAGATCAAAGTAAAGCTACCTAGCTCTGCTGGGTGCTTTACTCTTGCAGGATTTGGTAGCCCTGTGGGTTAGAGCATCATGTGATTTTCGCTCACCATGAGGCGGGGCAAAACGACATGGGTTCGAGTCCTTGGCTAGTCGCAGTGTAGTTATTGATATATATATAAAACACACACACACACCACACCACACACACACACACACACATACACCACACACACACACACAACAAGTACACACAAACATACACACACACATACACACACACACACACACATACACACACGCACACACAACACACACACACACACACACACACACACACATACACACACTCACACACACTCATACACACACACACACACACACACATGCCCACACACACACACACATACACACAAACACAGAAGGTGGAGAACTCACAAGAAATGATCAGGAGGTATGTGAGGAGCTGAACAGGAGATTTAAGGAAGTTTTTACAGTAGAGACAGGAAGGGCTGTGGGAAGACAGAACAGAAGGGAACATCAAGAGGGAATATACCAACAAGTGTTGGATGACATACGAACAACTGAGGAGGAGGTGAAGAAGCTCTTAAGTGACCTTGACACCTCAAAGGCGATGGGACCGGACAACATCTCCCCATGGGTCCTTAGAGAAGGAGCAGAGATGCTCTGTGTGCCTCTAACCACAATCTTCAACACATCCCTGAAACTGGGCAACTACCTGAGAAATGGAAGACAGCTAATGTAGTCCCCATATGTAAGAAAGGAAACAGAAACGAGGCACTAAACTACAGACCTGTGTCTCTGACATGTATTGTGTGCAAAGTCATGGAGAAGATTATCAGGAGGAGAGTGGTCGAACACCTGGAAAGGAACAAGATTATAAATGAAAACAGCATGGGTTCATGGAAGGCAAATCTTGTATCACAAACCTCCTGGAGTTTTATGACAAGGTAACAGAAGTAAGACATGACAGAGAGGGTTGGGTAGATTGCGTTTTCCTAGATTGCAGGAAGGCCTTTGACACAGTTCCCCACAAGAGATTAGTGCAGAAGCTGGAGGATCAGGCACACGTAAAAGGAAGGGCACTGCAA
>NC_069418.1:47371458-47441458 GCF_026875155.1 Cherax quadricarinatus | reverse complement strand
CATACTGGAGTATGCAGCACCAGTTTGGAATCCACACCTAGTCAAGCACGTCAAGAAATTAGAGAAAGTGCAAAGGTTTGCAACAAGACTAGTCCCAGAGCTACGGGGATTGTCCTACGAAGAAAGGTTGAGGGAAATCGGCCTGACGACACTGGCGGACAGGAGGGTCAGGGGAGACATGATAACGACATATAAAATACTGCACGGAATAGACAAGGTGGACAAAGACGGGATGTTCCAGAGAAGGGACACAGACACAAGAGGTCACAATTGGAAGTTGAAGACTCAGATGAATCAAAGGGATGTTAAGAAGTATTTCTTCAGTCGTAGAGTAGTCAGGCCGTGGAATAGCCTACAAAGTGACGTAGTGGAGGCGGGAACTATACATAGTTTTAAGGCGAGGTATGATAGAGCTCATGGGGCAGGGAGAGAGAGGACCTAGTAGCAATCAGCGAAGAGGCGGGGCCAGGAGCTGTGACTCGACCCCTGCAACCACAAATAGGTGAGTACAAATAGGTGAGTACACACACACACGTACACACACACACACACACCACACACACACACACACACACACACACACACACACACACACACACACACACACACACTTGTGGTCAGGCTCACGCACTCTCATCCCATTTACAGAGAAAGAGATAAACAAATATAATATTGATGTATTTTTTAATTAATCGTCTAGAGATATTTAAGCTTCTCAGCCTCTCCCATGTTGTTAATTTTTCAAGACGCTCACTGGTCTTATCACTCAAATTTTCAACAGTTCAGAACTCTGAAAAAGTTTTGCAATTCATTTCATCGATACACTTTTTCCAATTTATTTTAGTAAATGCTGAGGTCGTCTGAGGTTGCCAGCATTCACAGATTTTTGTTGGTGGGAGTTATTAAGTCCAGACTTCCCCCCCCCCCGTACGTGTTTCTTATTTAATTACTGCTTGTCAAAGACACTTGTCGATATACACTTGGCTTGTGTGTGTGTGTGTGTGTGTGTGTGTGTGTGTGTGTATGTGTGTGTGTGTGTGTGTATGTGTGTATGTGTGTGTATTTCCTTTCCAAGAACAGAAAATAAACGAGAAATTTTTATAAATTCACCACTTGTCGTCAGTTTCAAGATTTTAAAAAAATTATCTCGTCAGCTTGAAGCTTGAAAAAATAAGGAAAATTTTTTAGATAAATGTGAGTAATTCATAATGAAATGAAGTTCAGTTATATTACCTGGGATGTGTCTTCACAATATACCAGACATTCTCACTGATACCGCTCATGTTCCTCCGCCATCCTCAAAAAACTGGCAGATTATCGCGGTTTTTCGTGGTTTTCTCGTAAACATTTGAGCATAGTTAGTTGTCATGTAAATGTTAAAATGATAGAACTCAAAGTTTTGAATATGAGATTGTATTTTAAGTTTTTGTAGGATATAATATTTCCGAGAATTTTTTTATTTCTACTCTACCTACATGCCTTGTATATATATATTTTTTGTTGTTGTTGTTCTTTAGATACCTTTTTTCACACCACTGTTTTGTAGAATACATGGCGATTTTCCTATGACATTCTCTGTAGGCCTATTCTCTTCGCAACTTCCTCAGTAATATTGGTTGAATATGACGTCAGTGAGTCAATTCAGTGCGTTGGTGAAGCTTAAGTTTAGTAATAAAGTCAATTCATTCTCAGTAGCATTATCTATATCATAATCTTTCTCATCATAATGGATCTCACTAGCACCACTGTCCACACTATCAAAAATAACAACTGATAGATCATCACATGTGTCATGATCAGGAAAATCTTCGTCTTGCAGAGCAGTATTGCTGGAAACAACATTGGTATATGTTGGAAATATAAACACAAATGCAGTATAATGTGATCCTTTATTGACAACGTTTCACCCACACAGTGGGCTTTTTCAAGTCACACACGGATCTACCTGGGGTTGTATGTATGTATGTATAATGTTCGCCAACATTATACATACATACATACAACCCCAGGTAGATCCGTGTGTGACTTGAAAAAGCCCACTGTGTGGGTGAAACGTTGTCAATAAAGGATCACATTATACTGCATTTGTGTTTATATTTCCATTGTGTCAGTATTTTATACCATTTATTTCCATTGGTATATGTTACTCGCTGATAGTGTCCACCGTTGTATATGAATTAGTATTACTTTTAAATGCTTTAAATAGTTCTGTTATTCCAATATTTTTCCGGAAACAGAAATTTTTCTCCTCTCCCAGTAAAATAAACACTAGACATACTTGTGTCAGTTTGTGTGTCCAAGACCCCTACCAAAGTTATGACCTTTAGCATGTTGTCAGTAAATTTGAGAGCATAGCATGCATTCCCAAGTTTTTTTTTCTTCCGCCCAGCTACCTGGTATGATGTCACCTTTGTAACATATGAAGGACTTCGAGGGACTTCAAACGTTTCCAGTAATTGAGGAACTTGACTGAACGTATGCCTGAAGTGAAGGTTCGTTGTACATTCTCCAGATCTGCACTTCCTCCTGCCTTGAAAGGAGCGGTTAGTGGTAACTCATGGTGACTCATGATATTCTGGATGACTCGTGGTGACTCATGATACCCGTGGTGACTTATATCATGATACTCGGGGTGACTCATGGTACTCACGGTGGCACATGATACTCGGGGTGACTCATGGTACTCACGGTGACTCATGATACTCGGGGTGACTCATGATATTCGTGGTGATTTGTGGTGACTATGGTACTTGTGGTGACTCGTGGAAGCCTCCAGGGCTCATTTGTTTGATTACTAGAAAAAGATACAATCACCCCATTTTTTGGCTTATATTGATTGATAGTAGGAAATTAACTTCTCTAATTTATGTACCGAAATTTATCAGAAGTAAAATACATTGCATCGTAACTGCTGGTTAGCAGATGATAAGAATTTTGTGGATGAATAAGACACATGTTTAATATTTGGGAATCTTTACTGATGAGACATTTCGCCAACCAGTGGCTGTTTTTTAGCCAAGTATATGGAAAGTAAATAATGACGCCAACAGAAGTAGACATGTAGTTTTGACGTGATCAGTTCCTGGCAGCTTTTACAGAGGCCACCGGTTGGCAAAAAACGTCTCTTAATATCATGTTTATTTTTCCACTATAATCTACCTTGTCCATAATTACAATCCCATTTGCTTTGTCTGCTTTCGTAAGGTGATGTCTAGGATATTTCCTTAATTCATGGTATAACTTAACAAATCTTTGGGGACAATTGTGTTGCAGAGGTCTGAGCTGTGTCCAGACCTCTGCAACATAGAAAACAGGGTAACTGAGGTGCCCCTTAATGCTACCCAGGTTTTGCACATGTGTCTTATTCATATAATTCTCGGTACAATATAGCAATAATATTATAATAAAAAATTAATTTCGTTGTGCTGCACTGAAGAGGTGGAGTGATAATCACTTGTATAAACCCCTTCCTTGTCCCATGTACCAACAAAATTGTCATCTGACAATGGTAGCATACATTGTTTGCTCTGACAATGGTAGCATACAGTGTTTGCTCTGACAATGGTAGCATACATTGTTTGCTCTGACAATGGTAGCATACATTGTTTGCTCTGACGATGGTAGCATACATTGTTTGCTCTGACGATGGTAGCATACATTGTTTGCTCTGACAATGGTAGCATACATTGTTTGCTCTGACGATGGTAGCATACATTGTTTGCTCTGACAATGGTAGCATACATTGTTTGCTCTGACAATGGTAGCATACATTGTTTGCTCTGACAATGGTAGCATACATTGTTTGCTCTGACGATGGTAGCATACATTGTTGCTCTGACGATGGTAGCATACATTGTTTGTCTCTGACAATGGTAGCATACATTGTTTGCTCTGACGATGGTAGCATACATTGTTTGCTCTGACAATGGTAGCATACATTGTTTGCTCAGACGATGGTAGCATACATTGTTTGCTCTGACAATGGTAGCATACATTGTTTGCTCTGACGATGGTAGCATACATTGTTTGCTCTGACAATGGTAGCATACATTGTTTGCTCTGACGATGGTAGCATACATTGTTTGCTCTGACAATGGTAGCATACATTGTTTGCTCTGACGATGGTAGCATACATTGTTTGCTGACAGTGGTAGCATACATTGTTTGCTCTGACAATGGTAGCATACATTGTTTGCTCTGACAATGGTAGCATACATTGTTTGCTCTGACGATGGTAGCATACATTGTTTGCTCTGACAATGGTAGCATACATTGTTTGCTCTGACAATGGTAGCATACATTGTTTGCTCTGACAATGGTAGCATACATTGTTTGCTCTGACAATGGTAGCATACATTGTTTGCTCTGACAATGGTAGCATACATTGTTTGCTCTGACGATGGTAGTAAACATTGTTTTCTCTGACAATGGTAGCATACATTGTTTGCTCTGACAATGGTAGCATACATTGTTTGCTCTGACGATGGTAGCATACATTGTTTGCTCTGACAATGGTAGTACATTGTTTGCTCTGACAATGGTAGCATACATTGTTTGCTCTGACAATGGTAGCATACATTGTTTGCTCTGACGATGGTAGCATACATTGTTTGCTCTGACAATGGTAGCATACATTGTTTGCTCTGACAATGGTAGCATACATTGTTTGCTCTGACAATGGTAGCATACATTGTTTGCTCTGACAATGGTAGCATACATTGTTTGCTCTGACAATGGTAGCATACATTGTTTTGCTCTGACAATGGTAGCATACATTGTTGCTCTGACACATGTAGCATACATTGTTTGCTCTGACAATAGTAGCATACATTGTTTGCTCTGACAATGGTAGCATACATTGTTTTTTTTTTTTTTGCTCTGACAATAGTAGCATACATTGTTTGCTCTGACAATAGTAGCATACATTGTTTGCTCTTACAATAGTAGCATACATTGTTTGCTCTGACAATGTAGCATACATTGTTTGCTCGACAATAGTAGCATACATTGTTTGCTCTGACAATAGTAGCATACATTGTTTGCTCTGACAATGGTAGCATACATTGTTTGCTCTGACAATAGTAGCATACATTGTTTGCTCTGACAATAGTAGCATACATTGTTTGCTCTGACAATAGTAGCATACATTGTTTGCTCTGACAATGGTAGCATACATTGTTTGCTCTGACAATAGTAGCATACATTGTTTGCTCTGACAATGTACATACATTGTTTGCTCTGACAATGTAGCCAACAGGATCTCTGACAAGACTCTTTTTTTCTCTCGAGTCGCTTTATCTTTGTTTTTTTTTATTTGGTTACAAGGCTGGACTTGCTAATCTCGGACCACGGTTCGAGCCCCCCATTCACCTTTCTGCTTATTCATCGACAGTCGTTCATTGCTACTTGAACTGAGGATTATAAAGGGTTGATGCACTGTATATCTTCCATATAACGAAATATGGTACAACTATCAACAGTACGTACATCAGATTCGTAAGTGGCCCGGTGGCCTAGTGGCTAAAGCTTCCGCTTCACAAACGGAGGGCCCGGGTTCGATTCCCGGCGGGTGGAAACATTTCGACACGTTTCCTTACACCTGTTGTCCTGTTCACCTAGCAGCAAATAGGTACCTGGGTGTTAGTCGACTGGTGTGGGTCGCATCCTGGGGGACAAGATTAAGGACCCCAATGGAAATAAGTTAGACAGTCCTCGATGACGCACTGACTTTCTTGGGTTATCCTGGGTGGCTAACGCCCCGGGGTTAAAAATCCGAACGAAATCTTATCTTATCTTATCTTATAAACACTGTGAAAAGCTTCCGGGTAAAATTTCTTGGGAATGTTGCCTGACCGCCGAAGTTTCATACAGTGCAGTTTCTGCATGTGGTTCGCAAATTCCCAACAACAACTTAGATTAAAACTTTCTGTGTGTACACACTCTAAGACCGATATGTATCCACGAAGGGAAAGATCGATGCCTGACCGCAGAAATTTTGTCGGCCATGACACCACACTCTTGCCACTTGTTCTATATTCCTACTCTTTTTGTCTTTCGCGGTGACGTCTTTCAAGAGTGTCTGAAGGGACAGAGGAATCACTTGTGTTACATCATCTAGGTATAGTACTGGTGGGTGTCCTACAGCGCAGTACACGTCATCTTCCCTTGTAATGATTGATGCCTTTTTTTACACAGGGTTAGACAAGGTTAGGTTAAGGATCCCTAGCTTTATTGACAAGCTATTTATAGGTTAAAAATTCCTAACTTTATTGAAATCATTTTATTGTTATGAGGCATACAAGTAGGGAACAGGATGAAGTTGGAGCCATCTGAGGGCCAGCATTTTCATTTGGTCAACTGGCTTTATCTCGTTGACATAATGCTGTACGAATGTGTTCCTTACTCGAGTCATCCTGGGTATATATGATCTCAGATGGAGTGATGTTCTGGAGAAGGGTACAGCCAGAGTGAAGTTGCTGCTTTCTGCCCGTCTTGTGGTATAGAAGCTTGCTTCTCGTTGTCCTCGAAGTGGATCCAAGTGTGGTACTTTGACAATGATGGCCTTGTACATAACAGTAAGGACACTCACATCTCTCCTGTGTTGAAGGCTCTACTGAAATGACAGATCTATCCAGGATGGGTCCAGGCGAGAGATGAGACGTCTTGCTCTGTTCTCAACTATCCTTAGGATTCTTCACGCTTGCCGTTTCCCTTTAAAACGTGTTGGTTTTAAAATAGACGTGAGCAAACACAAATACATATTTTAAATCGTTTCGGACCTGGGACCTTGATCAAGGTTCCAGGACCGAAACCTTTTCTAATATGTCCTAGTGTTTGCTCACGTGTCTTTTTAAACCAGTTTGTCAGTATCTATTATCAAGTTTTATACAATTAAAGCATACTTGAATCACTACCAATGGTTTATATGTAACATGAGGAATGATTTTGTCAATATATTTCTCTAGTAATATTTTCTTCAATGTTTCTTCTGCTGGTACATATTCTTCCATAAGCAGCTTTAAGTCCTTGAAAGAAAGTTGGCAGTGATCCACTGTCTTCTGTGAAAGAACACTTTCTGGCAGACTCTGATGCATTGTCTTTCAAAGGTGGTCGTCTCTTTTTCTTCATTTGCTGGCACGCTCTTCAAGAAAGATTGCATAATTTTTTTTTTCATGGTATACAACCTCATCAGTTAGTAAACAAGACAAGGCACATATTCATAAATAACAAAAAAAGGCACAATACCGTGACTGGAACGATACACAAAGAACCCGCACATAGAAGAGAGGAGCTTACGACGACGTTTCGGTCCGACTTGGACCATTTACAAAGTCACACTGAAGAGAAGTAGAGCAGGACGGGTAAGGCACATATTCGACTGTTTACATCTTTTCCCCGAGCATCGATCCGTTCGTTCGCTTTCTCTGGTACTTTCTCTTTTGAAAAGGTACTAGAGAAAGCGAACACTACACATTTTCTGTTTTCTGTGAAAAGGAATCTTTTTTCCGAACCTTTATAAATATTCTTGAAAAGAAGAAAAAGATGCATTTCTTGAAATCAAATACTGGAATCACAGATTTCATTTTTCCTTTTATTGGAGGAGTTGTCAAACTTGCGTTCTCTGTATTACCATCCAGTCAGTTCTTTACTTCGGCTTTAACTGAATCTTTCTCCTTGCATTTCTTTTTACTGTCTTCTTGTACTGGTACTGTCTGAGAGTGGAATTCTTCCTACTGTCTTCAAGTACTGGTACTGTTTGAGAGTGCAATTCTTCCTACTGTCTTCAAGTACTGGTACTGTTTGAGAGTGCAATTCTTCCTACTGTCTTCAAGTACTGGTACTGTTCGAGAGTGCAATTCTTCCTACTGTCTTCAAGTACTGGTGCTGCTGTTCGAGAGTGCAATTCTTCCTACTGTCTTCAAGTACTGGTACTGTTTGAGAGTGCAATTCTTCCTACTGTCTTCAAGTACTGGTACTGTTCGAGAGTGCAATTCTTCCTACTGTCTTCAAGTACTGGTACTGTTCGAGAGTGCAATTCTTCCTACTGTCTTCAAGTACTGGTACTGTTTGAGAGTGCAATTCTTTCTACTGTCTTCAAGTACTGGTACTGTTTGAGAGTGCAATTCTTTCTACTGTCTTCAAGTACTGGTACTGTTCGAGAGTGCAATTCTTCCTACTGTCTTCAAGTACTGGTACTGTTCGAGAGTGCAATTCTTCCTACTGTCTTAAAGTACTGGTACTGTTCGAGAGTGCAATTCTTCCTACTGTCTTCAAGTACTGGTACTGTTTGAGAGTGCAATTCTTCCTACTGTCTTCAAGTACTGGTACTGTTCGAGAGTGCAATTCTTCCTACTGTCTTCAAGTACTGGTACTGCTCGAGAGTGCAATTCTTCCTACTGTCTTCAAGTACTGGTACTGTTTGGAGAGTGCAATTCTTCCTACTGTCTTCAAGTACTGGTACTGTTCGAGAGTGCAGTTCTTCCTACTGTCTTCAAGTACTGGTACTGTTTGAGAGTGCAATTCTTCCTACTGTCTTCAAGTACTGGTACTGTTCGAGAGTGCAATTCTTCCTACTGTCTTCAAGTACTGGTACTGTTCGGAGGCAATTCTTCCTACTGTCTTCAAGTACTGGTACTGTTTGAGAGTGAATTTCTTCCTACTGTCTTCAAGTACTGCTACTGTTTGAGAGTGCAATTCTTCCTACTGTCTTCAAGTACTGGTACTGTTCGAGAGTGCAATTCTTCCTACTGTCTTCAAGTACTGGTACTGTTCGAGAGTGCAATTCTTCTACTGTCTTCAAGTACTGGTACTGTTTGAGAGTGCAATTCTTTTCTACTGTCTTCAAGTACTGGTACTGTTTGAGAGTGCAATTCTTCCTACTGTCTTCAAGTACTGGTACTGTTCGAGAGTGCAATTCTTCCTACTGTCTTCAAGTACTGGTACTGTTTGAGAGTGCAATTCTTCCTACTGTCTTCAAGTACTGGTATGTGTTCGAGAGTGCAATTTTTCCCTACTGTCTTCAAGTACTGGTACGGTTTGAGAGTGCAATTCTTCCTACTGTCTTCAAGTACTGGTACTGTTCGAGAGTGCAATTCTTCCTACTGTCTTCAAGTACTGGTACTGCTCGAGAGTGCAATTCTTCCTACTGTCTTCAAGTACTGGTACTGTTTGAGAGTGCAATTCTTCCTACTGTCTTCAAGTACTGGTACTGTTCGAGAGTGCAGTTCTTCCTACTGTCTTCAAGTACTGGTACTGTTTGAGAGTGCAATTCTTCCTACTGTCTTCAAGTACTGGTACTGTTCGAGAGTGCAATTCTTCCTACTGTCTTCAAGTACTGGTACTGTTCGAGAGTGCAATTCTTCCTACTGTCTTCAAGTACTGGTACTGTTTGAGAGTGAATTTCTTCCTACTGTCTTCAAGTACTGCTACTGTTTGAGAGTGCAATTCTTCCTACTGTCTTCAAGTACTGGTACTGTTCGAGAGTGCATTTCTTCCTACTGTCTCCAAGTACTGGTACTGTTCGAGAGTGCAAATCTTCCTACTGTCTTCAAGTACTGGTACTGTTCGAGAGTGCAATTCTTCCTACTGTCTTCAAGTACTGGTACTGTTCGAGAGTGCAATTCTTCCTACTGTCTTCAAGTACTGGTACTGTTCGAGAGTGCAATTCTTCCTACTGTCTTCAAGTACTGGTACTGTTCGAGAGTGCAATTCTTCCTACTGTCTTCAAGTACTGGTACTGTTCGAGAGTGCAATTCTTCCTACTGTCTTCAAGTACTGGTACTGTTCAAGGGTGCAATTCTTCCTACTGTCTTCAAGAACTGGTACTGTTCGAGAGTGCAATTCTACCTACTGTCTTCAAGTACTGGTACTGTTCGAGAGTGCAATTCTTCCTACTGTCTTCAAGTATGGTACTGTTCGAGAGTGCAATTCTTCCTACTGTCTTCAAGTACTGGTACTGTTCGAGAGTGCAATTCTTCCTACTGTCTTCAAGTACTGGTATTGTTTGAGAGTAAAATTTTTTCCCTACTGTCTTCAAGTACTGGTACTGTTCGAGAGTGCAATTCTTCCTACTGTCTTCAAGTACTGGTACTGTTCGAGAGTGCAATTCTTCCTACTGTCTTCAAGTACTGGTACTGTTCGAGAGTGCAATTCTTCCTACTGTCTTCAAGTACTGGTACTGTTCGAGAGTGCAATTCTTCCTACTGTCTTCAAGTACTGGTACTGTTTGAGAGTGCAATTCTTCCTACTGTCTTCAAGTACTGGTACTGTTCGAGAGTGCAATTCTTCCTACTGTCTTCAAGTACTGGTACTTTTCGAGAGTGCAATTCTTCCTACATGTCTTCAATTACTGGTACTGTTCGAGAGTGCAATTCTTCCTACTGTCTTCAAGTACTGGTACTGTTCGAGAGTGCAATTCTTCCCTACTGTCTTCAAGTACTGGTACTGTTCGAGAGTGCAATTCTTCCTACTGTCTTCAAGCACTGGTACTGTTTGAGAGTGCAATTCTTCCTACTGTCTTCAAGTACTGGTACTGTTCGAGAGTGCAATTCTTCCTACTGTCTTCAAGTACTGGTACTGTTCGAGAGTGCAATTCTTCCTACTGTCTTCAAGTAACTGGTACTGTTCGAGAGTGCAATTCTTCCTACTGTCTTCAAGTACTGGTACTGTTTGAGAGTGCAATTCTTCCTACTGTCTTCAAGTACTGGTACTGTTCGAGAGTGCAATTCTTCCTACTGTCTTCAAGTACTGGTACTGTTTGAGAGTGCAATTCTTCCTACTGTCTTCAAGTACTGGTACTGTTCGAGAGTGCAATTCTTCCTACTGTCTTCAAGTACTGGTACTGTTCGAGAGTGCAATTCTTCCTACTGTCTTCAAGTACTGGTACTGTTCGAAAGTGCAATTCTTCCCTACTGTCTTCAAGTACTGGTAATGTTCGAGAGTGCAATTCTTCCTACTGTCTTCAAGTACTGGTACTGTTCGAGAGTGCAATTCTTCCTACTGTCTTCAAGTACTGGTACTGTTCGAGAGTGCAATTCTTCCTACTGTCTTCAAGTACTGGTACTGTTTGAGAGTGCAATTCTTCCTACTGTCTTCAAGTACTGTACTGTTCGAGAGTGCAATTCTTCCTACTGTCTTCAAGTACGGGTACTGTTCGAGAGTGCAATTCTTCCTACTGTCTTAAAGTACTGGTACTGTTCGAGAGTGCAATTCTTCCTACTGTCTTCAAGTACTGGTACTGTTTGAGAGTGCAATTCTTCCTACTGTCTTCAAGTATTTGGTACTGTTCGAGAGTGCAATTCTTCCTACTGTCTTCAAGTACTGGTACTGTTCGAGAGTACAATTCTTCCTACTGTCCTTCAAGTACTGGTACTGTTTGAGAGTGCAATTCTTCCTACTGTCTTCAAGTACTGGTACTGTTCGAGAGTGCAATTCTTCCTACTGTCTTCAAGTACTGGTACTGTTTGAGAGTGCAATTCTTCCTACTGTCTTCAAGTACTGCTACTGTTTGAGAGTGCAATTCTTCCTACTGTCTTCAAGTACTGGTACTGTTTGAGAGTGCAATTCTTCCTACTGTCTTCAAGTACTGGTACTGTTTTGAGAGGCAATTCTTCCTACTGTCTTCAAGTACTGGTACTGTTCGAGAGTGCAATTCTTCCTACTGTCTTCAAGTACTGGTACTGTTTGAGAGTGTAATTCTTCCTACTGTCTTCAAGTACTGGTACTGTTCGAGAGTGCAATTCTTCCTACTGTCTTCAAGTACTCGTACTGTTTGAGAGTGCAATTCTTCCTACTCTCTTCAAGTACTGGTACTGTTTGAGAGTGCAATTCTTCCTACTGTCTTCAAGTACTGGTACTGTTCGAGAGTGCAATTCTTCCTACTGTCTTCAAGTACTGGTACTGTTCGAGAGTGCAATTCTTCCAACTGTCTTCAAGTACTGGTACTGTTCGAGAGTGCAATTCTTCCTTCTGTCTTTATATAATCGTACTGTATAAGAGTGTATTACCCATCTATCATTTTAACAGTTCTTCTTTTTTTCAGCATGATAAATCACTTTATCTACAGTTACGATAATTCCCTCCGTCCATAACTGCTTATCTTCCAACGCATAAAGAACACAATTATCCATATTTTAGTATAAGAATTTACTTCGTGAAGATGAAGTTTCAGTCTAACCTGCAAGTGTCTTTCAGTGTTTGTCACATAAGTAACAACATCATCCTGACACTTTAACTTGAGGAGAAATGCAGATATTTCTGTATTATGTTACAGCATTATGGAATATGGAAAATATATGGTAGCAGAGGTTGCTAAACCCAGAGTAAAATGTTCATTTTTTCTGATGGTATCAGACGTATCAAAAAATTAAAAAAAAAAAATCTTAAGTGTATATGCAGAGTTGTGACTTCTTTCATTTTGACACAGTTATCTCTCTGCAGTTTCATGGGACAGTAAAACAGAATTCTTCCTCTGTAAGCCATACATGTCGTAAGAGGTGACTAAAATGCTTAGAGCAAGGGTCTAGTAACCCCTTCTCCTGTGTACATTACTATATTTAAGAAGAGAAGCTTCCGTTTTTCTTTTCAAGTAGCCCGGCCTCGGAGGGATACAGCCAATTCGCTGAAAAAAAAAAAACTCCCTTAAGACAAAGATTAATGAGAAAAATAGGAAAAAATCGCGTAGGTCTGCTATATTTTTTCAAGTTTGCGGACAAAGGTTAATGAGGGTGTTTGGTATGCTGTGCAAAAATATTCTCATAATAATAATAATACCGCATATCATTTCATTTCGAATTAACTCATCATCATAATTATCATTAACTGTAATTATTTTAATCATGGAAAGCGCTAAAAAAGTAAGGGTCATGTACCTAAAAAATGTTGGTTTTGTTGGTTCTTGTTGGCAGTGACAATGTTCTTTATTTATTGTTTTTGTTAGTAATACCAAGGTTCTTAATATATTGTTCTTGTTGACAATTTTTTTTTTTTTTGTCCCTGGTGTAAGTGGATCTCTTTTGTTATTTTGTTGAGTTTACTTTCCTCTCTCTGTATCAAGAGTTGATTTGTCTACGTTAAACATAATTCTCTTATTGTTACTTGTCTTCCTGTCTCACTGTTACCAAGTGCAGGCAACTCTTGCCTGAAAACTTTGGCAGTGAGAATATGCCTGGGAAATGGCCTGATCGATGGTGATGCAACTTGCAGGATGGGTCGGCTGAGATGTCCCTTTCTCTTACTCTCTGCCATTCTGCGATCTGTGTTCCAGAGTTCATCCCACTTATTCTTAATTTAGTGGCAGACAATGTTATCGGTGTCCATCTTCTCCTTCTCCTCCTCCTCCTCCTCCTCCTCCTCCTCCTCTTCTTCTTCTTCCTCTTCTTCCTCCTCCTCCATTGACCAGTTCATTCCTAGTGTGTGTCTTTCGTAATCAGTATTTTTTGTGTCTACTGAGACGAAAATCTTTGATGCTTCTCTTTAAAAATTTTTTTTTGGCAAGAGCGTCTTGTTCTCTGGTACAGCTAATGTCAACACGACTTCAGTTTATTTCTCTGTTAATTCCAGTGGGATATTTCCTCTTGCTGCCTTCACAGATTTCTCTCTTTTCCACTGGTAATGTCAATAGCTTGTTTTCTGCTCTGTAAAAAAGCCTTCACGGTGAGAAAGAAGTGATACATTGATGGTAGTGAAGGGTTCTTGAATCAAAATACTGGAGTTACCTTCCCTTTCCTCGGATCCAACCTTTTTCTTCCCTCTCATTCTTCAGGCGCCGTATGACCCCCAAATAAGTGGGTAAACAAGTGTATGGATGCAAACAAGTGGATTAATGGAAAAAAAAGTGGATAGTTGGTAAATAAGTGGATGGATGCTCAACAAGTGGATAGACAGATGGTAATGAAGTGGATAGACTGATGGTAAAGAAGTGGATAGGTATATGGTAAACAAATGGATTGATAGATGGTAAACAAGTGGTTAGACAGATGGTAGAAAGGTGGATAGACAGATGGTAAAAAATGTGGATTGAGAGAAGGTAAAAAAGTGGAGATGATAAACAAGCAGATAGATCTATATATAGTAAACAAGTGAATAGATAAATGGTAAACAAATGAGCATTCAGATGCTAAACAAGTGGATAGATAGCTGGTAAACAAATGAACAGAGAGATGGCAAACAAGGGAATGGATAGATGACAAACAAATGAATTGGTAGAAAGTAAACAAGAGAATAGAAGTGAATATATAGATGGCAAACAAGATGGATAGTTGCATATGTGAGTGCGCTGGCTGGGTGGATCATTAGGATAAATGTACAGACAGATAGGTAATTGAATAGGTCGATTACGTGGGTCTTTAAAACGTGTGGAAAGATGTATGTATAGGTGAGTGTAGTATGTACTGGTGAGTGTAGCGAGGCAGAGGACGCTAGAGTGGGCCAAAGGTAGAGGGTGGTTCAGGAGGACCAGAATTGCAGAGCGGTCCTAACCTAGGCTAGCTTCTTGTGGTCCTGTGGATCCTGATAGCTACGGTTCGCTGGTGTGTGAGGAAACTCACTTGCAGGAGAGGAAGGAAGTGTCAGAGACACAGTAACACAGTGGTGTCAGCTAGTGGTGGTCTCTGCTCCTGACGCACGTCAGTAGTGTCAGCTAGTGGAGATCTCTGCTCCTGACATGAGTCAGTGGTGCCAGCCAGTGGTGGTCTCTGCTCCTAACACACGTCCTGCAGTATCAGCCAGTGGTGGTCTCTGCTCCTGACACACGTCCTGTAGTGTCAGCCAGTGGTGTAGTCTCTGCTCCTGACACACGTCCTGTGGTGTCAGCCAGTGGTGGTCTCTCCTCCTGACACACGTCAGAGGTAATGACATGTGTCTGTGTCATATGAAAGGAATAGGCGAGCGGGAGAGAGAGAGAGAGAGAGAGAGAGAGAGAGAGAGAGAGAGAGAGAGAGAGACAGACAGACAGACAGACAGACAGACAGCAGACGGACAGATGAACAAAACACCAAATTGAGAAGAACAAAAAAAATAATAGAACACCTCCATGTTTTGGCTAAAGTGGAAGATTCAGTTATAGAGGAGCTGGTAGAAAGGCTTGATGTGCCAGGTGTAAATAATAATGGAGGGAACCCTTTATGTGAGCTTTGTATAGAAAGAGGTTTAGTAATAGATAATGAATATTTAAAGAAAAAAGGATAAATAAGTAAATGAGATATGATATAGTGCGTAATGGCAGTAGTTTGTTGAACTATAAATTAGTGGATAAAAGGTTGATGGGTAGACTTCAGGATGTGCATGTTTATATAGGGGTAACAGACATACCAGATCTTCTTTTTTCGGTTGTAGTTACGGTGAGAGTAAAAGGTAGTTGGGATATATGGAGAATGGTATCAGAAAGCAAGAGAGATGCGAAGCTTAATAAACCAAAGGTGGAGGTAGTTAGGGGTAAGATATAAGCAACAGTTGGTAGAAAGATGGGCTAGTGAGAGTATAGGCAATGAGGATGAAAATGTATGGGGTAGATTTAAGAATTCAGTGTTAGAGTGTTCAGCAGAAGTTTGTGGATATAGAAGGGTTGGTACGGGAGGGAAGAAGAGCGATTGGTGGAATGATGAGGTAAAGAGAGTAGTAAAGAGAAAAAGTTAGCATATGAGGGGTTATAACAAGTAGAAATGATACGAGGGAGGCGTATATGGACAGAAAAGAGAAGTTAATAGAGTGGTGAAGGAATATAAAAGGAGAGCAAATGAGAGAGTGGGTGAGATGCTGTCAACAAACTTTGCTGAGAATAAGAAAAAGTTTAGGAGTGAGATTAATAAGATGATGAAGCCTAGAGAGCGAGTGAATTTACAGTTAAAAATAGAAAAAGAGAGTTATTAGATGGAGAGTTAGATGTATAGGGAAGATGGAGGGAATATTTTGAGGAACTGCTAAATGTTGATGAAGATAGGAAAGCTGTGATTTTGTTCATTGGCCAGGGAAGTATAACATCTTGTAGGAGTGAGGAAGAGCCAGATGAGAGAGTGGGGGACGTGCGTAAGGCAATGGGTAGAATGAAAAGAGGTAAACCTGCTGGGATTGATGGGACAAAGGCAGAAATGTTAAAAGCAGGTGGGGGGATGTTGTTCTGAAATGGTTGGTGCTTATATTTAATAAATGTATGAGTGAAAGGAAAGTACTTAGGGATTAGCAGAGAGCATGCATAGTTTCTTTGTATAAACACAAAGGGGACAAAAGAGAGTGCAAGAATTGTACTGAAATAAGCCTGTTGAGCACACCTGGAAAGGAGTATAGAAGAGTTATTATTGAAAGAATTGAAAGTAAAACGGATAGCAGGATTGCAGATCAGCAAGGAGGCTTGAGGAAGGGTAAGGGATGGTTAGACCAAGTGTTTATAATGAAGCGCATAGATAAACATTATTTCGATAAGGGTAAAGAGGTTTTCGTTGCACATATGGATTTAGAAAAGGCATATGATAGGGTGGAAAGGGGAGCAATGTGGATGGAGTAGGTGGTAGATTGTTGAAAGCAGTTATAAGTTTTTATGAGGATAGTGAGGTTCAGGTTAGAGAATGCAGAAGAGATGGAGATTATTTACCAGTAAAAATAGGCCTTGGACAGGAATGCGTGATGTCACCATGGTTGTTCAATATATTTATAGATGAGGTTGTAATGTTCTTGCGTTGGAAAGAGGTGTGGGATTGAAGGAGTAGAGGTGAGGTGGAGCACTGAGGAGTCTGTGGAGATAAAGGACAGTATCCATGGAAGCCAAGAGGGAAATTTATGAGAGTATAGGGGTACCAAAGCTCTTATGTGGGTGTGAAGCATGGGTGGTGAATGTTGCAACAAGGAGAAGACTGATGGCAGTGAAGATGTCTTGTCTGAGGGCAATGTGTGGTGTGAATGTTATGCAGAGAATTAGAGGTTTGGAGATTAGAAGGCAGTATGGGGTTTCTAAAAGTATAATCCAGAGGGTTGAGGATGGGTTGTTGAGGTGGTTCAGACATTTAGAAAGACTGAGACAAAATATAATGACTTGGAGTGCATATAAATCTGTAGTGGAAGGAAGACGGAGCAGGGGTAGTCCTAGGAAAGGTTGAAGGGAGGTGTTAAATGAGGTTTCTTGTGCGAGGGACTTGAACTTCCAGAAATCATGCATAAGTGAGCCGATGTTGTGATGCTGGAGTTTGAGCAAAGTAACATTTATGAAGGGATTCTGGTAAACCAGCTAGCCAGACTTGAGTCCTGGAGGAGGGAAGTAGAGTGCATTCGCTCTGAAGGAGGGGCAGAGTTATGTTGCAGTTTTGAACTGTAGTGTCAGCACACCTTCGGCAAAATAGTGATGGAGTGAATGTTGATAAATGTGTTTCTTCCTTATATGATCACTCTGCCTTGGTGGGAATCGGCTGATGTGTTAGTAAAAAAAATATAGAGAAAGGTAGAAATATGTCTACATACATAATGGCTTACACACACACACACACACACACACACACACACACACACACACACACACACACACACACACCGGGGCCAGGAGCTGAGTCTCGACGCCTGCAAACATAATTAGGTTAGTGCACACACACACACACACACACACACACACAGTCTTGTCAGTGTGTGCACGAGTCACGCCTTCCGTGCTCCGTGAATATAGGTGTTTTCGAGGGCTACCCAAGTGTTATGAAGGGTAGCTAAGTGTGCTAAGGTAGTGAACAATTCCTTGAAGCGATTTATAATCTGTCTGAGCCACATAAGTGTAGGGAGAGCCACAATTTTGTAAGTGATCTAGAAAGTAAAACAAGGTGCACAGTCAGAGCTGGCAGGCTAGTGTGGGTGGTAAGGCGACGTTGCCACGTGTCACCCAAGAAAGATAATAAAGTGAAACAATCGTGTGACCAGTGAGAGAAATACAGTGAATAGGGTACATTATATAATGAGATGAAATTGAGGTGGATCTACGCCAGGACGTCTCATCGAGCTGGACAATCTACAGGCTGCTACAGCTGCATTGCAAGTACTGTATTCACCTATGAGTAGTTGTATGGGTGTGTGGTTTCAGGTTCCAATTAACCACTAAGCTGATTGTGAATGGTCCAACTCTCCTAGTACGATAAAGAATAGGCACTCAAGTATTCAATAAGGAATAGCAATTGGTAATCCATTGAACAAGGCGAGTAAGTTACTATAAGGTAGGTGGCAGGACAAGCATAAAGGGCAACATTGTAAGTACGTGCGGGTCAAGTCCCAGGAGGGTGGGGGTCAGGTCACAAGTGGCTGTGGTTAGCCAAGCGACCACTGAGACTCCACATTACACTCCAATGCACAATTCACCTACTTTTCAGACACATAATAAACCCACACATAATTCCACACACACACACACACATGCACACACACACACACACACGCACACACACACACACACACACACACACACACACACACACACACACACACACACACACACACACATACACACACACACACACACACTCCCCCCTCCCCCACCAACCTCTCACTCCTTCCCCTGATCCCACCCCTCCCTCTTTCACCCTCCCCTCCCCACCTCTCCCTCCTCCCCCTCTCATTCTCCCATTCACCCACTTACTTCTCCCTCCTTCCCACTACCCATATTCCCCCGCAAATCCCCCTCCCCACCCCTCTCCCACATAGCCACAGTTCTTCCTCTACCTTCCCCCCCCACACTCTGACAAACACACTACTAACCTAACACACAGAATTACATAGGTTTCCCACTCTGAAGCAATCAAAATAAAACAAAAATGGGTTGCCAGAGAGCAGGAAGGAAAACCAAGGGACAGGAGGAGGAATCTGCAAAGGAAGATTGGGCAGCAGAGCTTATAAGAAGGGAAAATTAATGGGAAAAGAAACTAGAAGAACTTAGCATGAGAATGGAAGAGAGGATTGATATGGAAAGCAGGAAGTGGGAGGTGCAAGTCAAAGCAGCAGAGGCTAGGATACAGAGTTTAGAAGAGGAACTGAAAAATCTGAAACAGCCTAAAGAACTAAAGAACATTTTGGGATTGACATCAGAGACTGCTACCTCAGTGACAAATAAGGGGACTGTAGGGAAAGAAGGAGCAAAACTGCATGTAGAAGCTCTATCAGAGGATACTGTAGTAAATGAAAGAGCTAAGCTATATGTGGAGGCCCTAACAGACCACAGCAGAGCCCAGGGAAAGCTGAGAAGGGAAAAATGACAGGCCACTGAGCCCAAGTACATTAGCTAGTGAAACTGAAGAAAGGAAAGCTGCAATGGAGGAAATTAAATTGAATGAATGAATACACAAGGATATGCAGTGGGAGAACGAAAGGGAGAGGTCAGTCTTTGTATATGGGCTCAAAGAAGCTGAAGGGGAAACATATGAAGCAAGAAAATAAAGGGGAAAAAAAGCAATTGAAAGCATCATAAAAGCAATAGCAGAAGACGACATGACTCAGCTGGAAAATTTGGGGAGAATAGGAGGGTTTGCAAAAAAAAGAACCCGGCCAGTGAAATTGACCTTCAAGGCAGAATCGACTCAGAACAGGATCCTGCAGGAGAAAGCACAATTAAGGGACATGCCGGCATACAGGAAGGTGTATCTCGACCATGACAGAACACAAGAAGAAAGGCAGAAACAGAGAGAGATGGTACAAAGGCGAAAGGAGGAAACAGAGGGGATGGATGAGACAGACAAGAGATCCAAGACCCAGGAAGAAGATCAAATACAGCCTCCCTCACAACTTCCTATAGAAGTCCCCCAACCAGGTCAACCCCAGTGTAACCAAACACTCTAAACCAAAACACCCATGCCATATCCAATGCCCCCACCCACTGCATTACAAACTCCACCCCCACAGCAACCACCCATAGTTCCTTATCAGGTCTCCCACTTCCCCAACCCCAATATACCTCCCAGACCACAGTCTTAGAAAAGAAGTTGAAGGTGTGGTACACAAATGCAGATCGAATAACAAATAAATATGAGCAGTGGCATGAAAGAATCAAGGAGACATCCCCAGACATAATAGCACTCACAGAAACAAAACTCGACCCCTGCAACCACAAATAGGTGAGTACACACGCACAGACTACACAGGTATGAGGAACTTCCTACAGGAGGTTCAGTGGGATAGAGAATTGGTAGAAATGTTAGTAAACGAAATGATGGACTATGTAACAACAAAATGCATGGAGGCCAGAGCGAGCCCTTCGTTTACCCGAAGGTGTAGGGAGGCAAAAACTAAGTGCACTAGAGAATGGAAAAAATAAAGAAGACAAAGGACCCAGGAATATAAGGAGATCAGTCGAAGAGCCAGAAACGAGTATATACAGATAAGGAGGGAGGCCCAGCGACAGTATGGAAACAACATAGCATCGAAAGTCAAGTCTGATCCGAAACTGCTGTATTAGGAGGAAGACAGCATTCAAGGACCAGGTAATCAGGCAGAGGAAAGAAGGTGGGGAGCTCACAAGAAACGACCAAGAAGTATGTGAGGGGCTCAACATGAGATTTAAGGAAGTATTTAGAGTGGAGACAGAGAGGACTCAGGGAAGACAGAACAGAGAGGTACATCAACAACGGATATGCAAACAAAAGTTGGATGAAATACAACCGAGGAGGAGGTGAAGAAGCTGCTAAGTGACCTTGATACCTCAAAGGCAATGGGACCGGACATCTCTCCGAGCCAAGGCCGGGTCACCACTACTTGGAAAAGACCCGGGCCGGGATAATACCGGCGAATAAGAAAAAAAAAATCTCACCGTGGGTCCTTAGAGATGGAGCAGAGATGCTGTGTGTGCCACTAGCCACAATTTTCAACACATCCCTTGAAACTGGGCAACTACCTGAGGTATGGAAGACGGCAAATGTAGTCCCCATTTTTAAGGAAGGAGACAGAAACGAGGCACTAAACAATAGACCAGTGTCACTGATGTGTATAGTATTCAAAGCCATGGAGAAGATTATCAGGAGGAGAGTGGTGGGGCGCCTGGAACAGAACAAGATTATAAACGACAACCAGGACGGATTCATGGAAGGGAAATCCTGTGTCATAAACCTACTGGAGTTTTATGACAAGGTAACAAAAGTAAAACACGAGAGAGAGGCTTGGGTTGATTGCATTTTCTTGGGCTACAAGAAGGCCTTCAGCACGGTTCCTCAAAAGAGATTAGTGAAGAAGCTAGAGGTTCAGGCGTGTGTGACAGAAAGGACTCTGCAATGGATCAGAGAATGGATCAGAGGCATGATAACGACATACAAAATACTGGCAAGAATAGAAAAGGTGGACAGAGACAGGATGTTCCAGGGAGGAGACACATGAACAAGGGGTCACAATTGGAAGTTGAAGAGTCAGATGAGTCAAAGGAATGTTAGGAAGTATTTCTTCATTTAAAGAATTGTCAGGAAGTGGAATAGTCTGACATGTGATGTAGTGGAGGCAGGAACCATTCATAGTTTTAAGACAAGGTATGATAAAGCTCATGGAGCAGGGAGAGAGAGAACCTAGTAGCGACCAATGAAGAGGCGGGGCCAGGAGTTAAGTCTCGACCCCTGCAACCACAATTAGGTGAGCAGAATTTGGTGAGTACACACACACACACACACACACACACACACTTCCTGCAAGACGTTCAGTGGGAAAGGGAACTGGCAGGAAAACCAGTAAAAGAAATGATGGACTATGTGACAACAAAATGCAAGGAGGCAGAGGAGAGGTTTGTTCCTAAGGGAAACAGAAATAATGGGAAGACCAGAATGAGTCTTTGGTTTACCCAAAGGCGTAGGGAGGCAAAAACTAGGTGCACTAGAGAATGGAAAAGGTACAGAAGACAAAGGACCCAGGAAAATAAAGAGATTGGCCAAAGAGCCAGAAACGAATATGCACAAATAAGAAGGGAGGCTCAGCGACAATACGAAAATGACAGCATCGAAAGTCAAGTCTGACCCGAAGTTGTTGTATAGCCACATCAGGAGGTAAACAACAGTTAAGAACCAAGTAATCAGGCTGAGGAAGGATTGTGGGAGTTCTCAAGAAACGACAAAGAAGTATGTGAGGTGCTCAACATGAGATTTAAAGAAGTATTTACAGTGGAAAAAGGTAGGACTCCAGGAATTCAGAATAGGGAGATGCACCAACAAGTGCTGGATGAGGTACACATAACCGATTAGGAGGTGAAGCTGCTATGTGAACTTGATACTTGAAGCGCGGTGGGACCAGACAACATCTCTCCATGGGTTCTTAGAGAGGGAGCAGAGATCCTGTGTGTGCCACTAACAAAAATCTTCAACACATCCATTGATACTGGGCAATTGTCTGAGATATGGAAGATAGAAAATGTAGTCCCAATTTTTAAAAAAGGAAACAGGCACGAGGCATTAAACTACAGACCTGTGTCACTAACATGTACAGTATGCAGAGTCATGGAGAAGATCATCAGGGGGAGAGTGGTGGAGCACCTGGAAAGAAACTAGCGTATAATCGACAACCAGCATGGTTTCAGGGAAGGAAAATCCTGTGTCACAGACCTACTGGAGTTTTATGACAAGGTGACAGAAGTAAGACAAGAGGAGAGGGATGGATAGACTTCATTTTCCTGGACTGCAAGAAGGCCTTCGACTCAATTCCTCACAAAAGGGTAATGCAATGGCTAGAGTATCAGGCACACATAACAGGAAAGGCACTGTAATGGATCAGAGCTGTTTTTGGTATATGTAAATGACATGACGGAGGGCATAAACTCAGAAGTGTCCTTGTTTGCAGATGATGTGAAGTTAATGAGAGGAATCAGATCGGTCGAGGATAAGGCAGGGCTACAAAGAGACCTGGACAGGCTTCAAGTCTGGTCCAGCAACTGACTCCTTGAATTTAACCCAGCGAAATGCTAAGTCATGAAGATCGGTGAAAGGCAAAGAAGACCGCAGACAAAGTATAGTCTAGGTGGCCAAAGATTGCAAACCTCACTCTAGGAAAAAAGATCGTGGGGTGAGTATAATAACTAGCACATCTCCTGAGGAGCATATCAATCAGATAACTGCTGCAGCATACGGGCATCTGGCAAACTTAAGGATAGCGTTCCGGTACCTCAGTAAGGAATCGTTCAAGACTCTGTACACCATATACGTCAGGGCCATACTGGAGTATGCAGCACCTGTTTGGAATCCACACCTGGTCAAGCACGTCAAGAAATTAGAGAAATTGCAAAGGTTTGCAACAAGATTAGTCCCAGAGCTAAAGGGATTGTCCTACGAAGAAAGGTTAAGGGAAATTGGCCTGACGACACTGGAGGATAGGAGGATCAGGTGAGACATGATAACGACATATGAAATACTGCGTGGAATAGACAATGTGGACAGAGACAGGATGTTCCAGAGATGGGACACAGAAACAAGGATCACAATTGGAAGTTGAAGACTCAGATGAGTCAAAGGGAAGTTAGAAAGTATTTCTTCAGTCATAGAGTTGTCACGAAGTGGAATAGCCTAGAAAGTGATGTAGTGGAGGCAGAAATCATACATAGTTTTACGACGAGGTTTGATGAAGCTCATGGAGCAGGGAGAGAAAGGACCTAGTAGCAATCAGGTGAGTACACACGCACAAACACACACACACACACACATACATACAGATAGGATCTTGAGGAAAGACAGGAGAACAGATGGGGAGGAGGAGTTGTACTGCTTGTCAAAAACCAATGGGGTTTTGAGGAGATAGGAGGACTAATCAGAGGAGTAGCAGATGACCACATAGTAGGATCACTTCAAACTGGTGGTCCAAAAGTGATGATAGCAGTGATGTACAACCTACCACCGAACAGCACGTGGCCAAGACAAGAATACGATGGGAGCAACAAAGCGATGGTGGACATACTAGCCGAGTTTTGCCAGAAGGGCTCACATGAGTAGGACAAAGTTACTCATTATGGGGACTTCACCATAAGGAAATTGACTGAAAGAATAATTCTAGAGCCACATGGGGGACCAGAGACGTGGAACGCCAAGATGCTGGAGGCGGTACTGGAAAATTTCATGTACCAACATGAGAGAGTGGAGATTATGAAATGGCTAGGCTGGACCTTCTATTCATCTTGAACAGTTCAGATATAGGAGATATCACACATGATAGACCCCTAGAAGCTAGCGATCATGTGAACTTGAGTTCTGAATACATAGTAGAGTTAACAATGGAGAGTTTTGGAGTACAAAAAGGTTGGGAGAAGTGAAACTTCAAAAAGGGGACTACACAAGTATGAGGCAATTCTTACATGAGGTGCAGTAGTTAATTGAGCTAGAAAGGAAGACAGTAAATGAGTTGATGGAACACGTGAAAACAAAGTGCAAGAAGATAGTGAAGTTCACATGAAGGGGCAACAGAAAGAACGTGAAGACCAGAGTGAGCCCATGATTTACCAGGTGTGGAGAGACCAGAGCCAAGTGTGTTAGAGCATGGAAAAAGTATAGAAGGTAAAGAACTTGGGAAAACTGGGAGTTGAGCCAAAGAGCCAGAAATGAATGTGCTTGGATAAGGAGAGAAGCCCAGCGCCCATATGAAAATGACGTAGCATCAAACGTCAAATTTGACTTAGAATTGTTTTACAGCCACATCAGGAGGAAAACAATAGTTAATGACCAGGTAATCAGCCTGAGGAATGAAGGAAGGGTGCTCACAGGGAATGACAAGGAAGTATGTGAGGAGTTCAGCTCACAATTCAGGGAGGTATTCACAGTGGATACAGAAAGGTTTCCAACAAACCAAGGTGGTAGGGTGCACCAGCAAGTGCTGGGTGCTGGACACACTGCACACAAACAATGAGGAGGTGAAGAAACTGCTAAGGAAACTAGATACTTCAAATCAAAGGCGGTGGGCGCTGATAATATCTCTCTTGGTTCCTGAGAGAGGGAGCAGATGCACTGTGTGTGCCACTGACTGCAATCTTCAATAAATCTATCTATTGAAAATAAATCTATCTAAATAGGGCAACTGCCTGAGGTGTAGAAGACAGCAAATGTAGTCCCGATTTTTAAGAAAGAAGACAGACAGGCTGCACTAAATTACAGACCAGTGTTGCTGACATGTATAGTATGTAAAGTTATGGAGAAGATTATCAGAAGAGTGGTGGAGCACCTAGAAAGGAATAGGCTCATACAAGACAACCAACACGGCTTCAGGGATGGGAAATCTTGCATCACAAACCTATTGGAGTTCTACGACAAAGTAACAGAAGACAGAAGAGAGAGGAGTGGGTAGACTGCATCTTCTTGGACTGTAAGAAAACTGCCGACACACAAGAGACTGATCGAAAAGCTAGAGGAGCAAGCAGGAATAAGAAGGAAAGCACTGCAATGGATCGGGGAATACCTGACAGGAAGAAAACAAAGTGTGTTGCTAGGAGACAAGGTGTCAGAGTGGTTGCATGTGTCGAGTAGGGTTCCACAAGGGTCAGTTCTAGGTCCTGCACTCTTGCATGTGAATGACATGACTGAAGGGATAGATTCAGAGGTGTCACTGTTCGCAGACAACGTGCAGCGAATGAGGAGAATACAAGCGGACAAGGATCAGGTAAGCCTGCAAGGGGATCTGGATAGGCTGCAAGCCTGGTCTGACAAATGGCTTCTGGAGTTTAACCCCAGCAAATGCAAAGTTATGAAGTTAGGGGCAGGACAAAGAAGGCCGCAGACGGAGTACAGCTTAAGAGGTCAAAGACTGCAAAACTCACCCAAGGAAAAAGATCATGGGGTTAGCATCATGCCGAATACATCTAAGGTGCACATTAACCAAGTTACTGCTGCATCACATAGGCGCTTAGCAAACCTTAGAATAGCGCTTCGACATCTAAATAAGGAGCCATTCACGACACTGTATACCGTGTACGTTAGGCCTATATTGGAGTATGCAGCACCGGAATGGAACCCCACACCTGGTCAAACACGTCATGAAATTAGAGAAAATCCAAAGGTTTGAAACAAGACTAGTCCCGAAACTGACGGGTATGTCGTACAAGGGGAAGTTAAGGGAACACAACCTGACAACACTGGAGGACAGAAAGGATAGGGGACACATGATAACGACATGAAATACTGAGAGGAATTGACAAGGTGGATAGGGACAGAATGTTTCAGAGATGGGACACTGCAACAAGGGTTACAGCTGGAAGCTTGAAAACTCAGATGAGTCACAGGGATGTTAGGAAGTATTCGTTCATTCATAGAGTTGTCATGAAATGGAACAGTCTGGAAAGTCCAGCCGTTGGAGGGGTTTGATCTGTCAGGATGGAGTGGATGGTAGGTTAGTGTTGTGTTTGTTTAATTGTGGGGTGTTTGGGTAATGACATTTCACATCCGTAGTGAGGTCACTTAATTTATTCTGTTTTGACAATATAATCTATTTGACAATATAATCTATTTTCTTTCCTCTTCAGCACTCACTGAAATTTCCTTTATATGCACTTCATGAGTTCACATGCCTATTTTCCGCACTCTGTTCCCTCTGGAATGGTTAGAAAAACGCAGATACATAAAGTCAGTGTCATATCAGTCGGGCTGTGGTTCGTACGTTGGACTACGTGCGACGAGAAGTAACAGCCTGGTTGATCGGGCCCTTGATTCACCTGGGGGCCTGGTCATGGACTGGGCTGCGAGGGCGTTGACCTCGGAATACCCTCCAGGTAGACTCCAGGTGGATAGTGGAGGCAGAATCCATACATAGCTCTAAGAAGAGATACGATAAAGCTCATGGAGCAGGGAGAAAGTGGACCTAGTAGCGGTCAGCGAAGAGGCAGGGCCAGGAGCTATGACTTGACCCCTGCAACCACACACACACCCACACACACCCACACACACACACACACACACCCACACACACCCACACACACCCACACACACACACACACACACACACACACCCCACACACCCAACACCCACACACCCCACACACACACACACACACACACATACACACACACACCACACACACACACACACACACACACACACACACACACTCACACACACACACACACACACACACGCACACACACACACACACACACACACACACACACACACACACACACACACACACACACACACACACACACACACACACTCTCTCTCTCTCTCTCTCTTTCTAACTACTCAATTTCCTTTCCGTTTTTCTCTATCCGTTTTTCGGCATTCCTTCCCTCGTAACTTAGAGCGTATCTCAGCTCAATCCTTCGTCATCCCCTTAAATTCTCCTCAGTCTTCTCTTCCGTGTGTGGGCGCCTCTCATCTTTCGTTTTTATTTTGTCTCCCTTTACTCTCTTACATATTTTTGTCTTTTATTACAACAGCTTCGTGCGTAAGTCAAACGTGCAATAATCTGATACGTTTGTTGTCGATACGTGTCAGTAATAAAGATACCCAGGTGTTGTCTTTATTAGTTACCATTTATTGGATATTCAATAGTTGACATATAAGCGTTGTTTTCTCTCCCTCATCCATAGCTTTCGTTTCTTTAGTCTTTTCGTATATTGTTCCCTGAATTGACTTCTTTCCTTCTTGTTGACTGAAGCAACACGAGGGCAAGTGAGTAAAGAGACACGCATTGTTTTAGACGTTTCGCTCAAGACTGAGCTTCATTAAGACTTTGTCAAGATTTGAAAATGCTGAATAATTGGTGAAACATCGAAATTACTTGCTTTTGTACCCTATTTTTCAACTTTTCCATCACAGCTATCTGCTTCGCTGTCTCTATTATTTTGAATACGTGTCTTTAACCCGACGCGTGGTGGCGAAGGCACACTCCTAGCACAGAAAAACTTGTTTGTACAAGTTTGATGAAGTCCCTAGTGGGTGAAATGTTGCATGAATACAAGATTGTTCTTTGATAAGTTTTCATACTATCTCAGTTATTTTTCCCTGAGTTTGCCTACTCTGTATATGCTGTCCTGTGTTACCTGCCTTCCATCATTCACTCTGCCACCATCACCCAACACTTCCATCATTACCAGACACATTTAAGAACAAGAAACGCCAAACATCCTCAGCCTCTTCCCCTCCCCACCAAGTTTCACTCACACGGTACCTCCGGCTTTGCTGGGAGGAAAGCTTTGAAGCTGCCGTAGCTGATGAACCTTAATGGAATACTTGACGATATCCTATTGCCCTACTGAAGTCTCTCAGCTCAGGTTGATAGATTTAACAATTTGCATGCAACCCATCCTAGGTAATGGAATATAGCAGAGGAAACATAGCGACTGTTCCCATTATGTAACTGCCAAGCAGCATAGCTCTCACGGAGACGAAACTTTCATAAACAATACAGAATGAAATGCTACAAGATAGGTCGTAGACACTAAGGAAGAAACAAGGTAGCAGCTAGTCAAGCAATGCCACTTTTCATAAAGTTGAGTTTAAATGAGATGAGGGTAATGGTAAGTCCTCAGGATAATGAAATCATAGTAGAAATATAACAACAGAAGACTGAGATGTAAGGAACGAGAAGAGCAAGAGTATTACCATAGAATCTGCAAAGAGACCCCATAAAGATAAGGCAAAACCAATGACGATTAGAGACTTCCCACACAAGGAAAAAATGTAGAGACCCGAGAGCCTAAGGACGACCAGATATGATGGTTAAAATGATGGGGGTGATGATGGAGAACTTAATGTCTTAGTAAGACGGAGAGAACCTGTGTGTGTGTGTGTTTGTGTGTGTGTATTCACCTAGTTGAGGTTGCAGGGGTCGAGTCCAAGCTCCTGGCCCCGCCTCTTCACTGGTCGCCACTAGGTCACTCTCCCTGAACCGTGAGCTTTATCATACCTCTGCTTAAAACTATGAATGGATTCTGCCTCCACTACATCGCTTCCCAAACTATTCCACTTCCTGACTACTCTGTGGCTGAAGAAATACTTCCTAACATCCCTGTGATTCATCTGTGTCTTCAACTTCCAACTGTGTCCCCTTGTTGCTGTGTCCCATCTCTGGAACATCCTCTCTTTATCCATGTCCAATGTGCGTGGATGTTGTGCGAATGACAGGAAAATGATTGTGGATGTTATGAATGAGAAGAAGCTGGATGTCCTGGCTTTAAGTGAAACAAAGCTGAAGGGGGTGGGAAAGTTTCAGTGGAGAGAAATAAATGTGTGTGAGAGAGAGAGAGAGAGAGAGAGAGAGAGAGAGAGAGAGAGAGAGAGGGGAGGGGGAACCTGCAAGACTAGATCTGATATCTGAGATATCAGGTGTATGAATGATGGACTATGAATCCCTACTGGGTGAGAGCGACAGTTCATTTCTCAGGTCAAATTTGAAATAAATGCAATAGTATTTATGGAAGAAAATGATTACCAAGATAAAATGAATAATGTCTTAGATGATACTGAAACCTATTCTAAACTTAGAAAGAATGCCTTAGAAACTCTTAACAGCAGTTTCAATGAAACAATACTTCTAGTGAAAGGCAAAGATGAATTAATTAAAAAATTTTCTTCTACTAATCCATCTTTACCCTATATGCATAGAATAATAAAAACACACAAACCAGGTAATCCAGTTAGACCAATTATTAGCTCCATAGGTTCAGTTTCATATAAAGTATCTAAATGGCTTGTCAACATTTTGAGCCCTATTGAATGTTAAAAGCAACATAGATTTAGTTGATAAAATAAGCTTCTTGACTGACTTAAATGATTTTAACATGGTTAGTTTTGATGTTACTTCCTTGTTAACAAAAGTCCCAATTGATGGTTTATTAAGTTGCTTTTCTGAAGAATTTGTTAATCACGATTTACCATTGCCAGTTCCTGCTCTCATTAGACTTTGCATTGTTGATGCAAGTATTTAATGATAAGATTTTTATTCAGAAATTTAGTATGGCAATGGGAAATTCTCTTTCACCTGTTCTTAGTAACTTATACGTGGATTTTTTTTTGAAACAAGGCTTCCTAATAGAGCTAAGTGGTTTAGATATGTTGATGATATTTTGTGTCTTATGCCTAAGAATGTAGATATAAACCATTTCCTTGTTAAATTAAATAGCTTAGCCCATTCTATAAACTTTTCTAGATATTTTAATTGTTAAGGGTAACAATGACTTTAAATTTAAAATTTACAGAAAGCCTATAAATAACTGTTCCTATGTGCACTATTATCCTTCACATCAAGATAGAGTTAAACTATTTGTTTTCTCATCAATGTTTTTGGGAGATTTACGTATTTGTAGTCTAGAGTTCAAAGATGAAGAAATATCGAAAATTTGTGAAATAGGTAATGATTTGAAATACCCAAGAAACGTAATTGAAATTTAAAATTGCTAGAAATACTTTTTACAATCCAAAAAGGGACAACCAACCTTATTCAACTAAAAATATGTTGGTTCTCCTTCACCATGAAAACTTGGTTGATATGCCTTCTCTTCTTAAAACTTTTGCTAACTTTTGCTAAAGAATTCCCCCCAAAATGCTGACGGATGTGTCTATAAGATTACTTGTAAAATTTGCGATAAAGATTATTAGGGTTAAACTGGTAAAAATCTCGAACTAAGATTACAACAACATAAATATATCAATAGAACTGGACAAGCTTCCAATGCTCTGTTTATTCATGTGAGAGATTTTAACCATCCAATTGATTTTCAAAAGGTTGAGAAAGTTGAATCAGGCAAATCCATGGTCGACAGGAATATAAATGAATCATGTTTCATAAAAAACAGTTTTGAAAATAATATGAATATTTCCTTTGGTTTATATAAATTGGATTCATTTATAATTAATAAAATTTGGGAAGAATTTAATGATGCATTAAACAAGTAATAAATCTTAATTCTTGGGTAGAGTATTGGGTGGGTTTCACAGAATTGGGTGTCGTCACGCGTGTGTAAGGTGTTGCTTTGTTGTGAGATGTGATGGTGAGGTGTAGTCTTGACCCTTTGATAATGTGAGAAATCAAGAAAGCGCTGTGTGTGTGTGTGTGTGTGTGTGTGTGTGTGTGTGTGTGTGTGTGTGTGTGTGTGTGTGTGTGTGTGTGTGTGTGTGTGTGTGTATTTATAGTTAGTAGGTTGGTAGACAGCAACCACCCAGGGAGGTACTACCGTCCTTCCAAGTGAGTGTAAAAGGAAAGCCTTTATTTGTTTTACATGATGGTAGGATTGCAGGTAACTTTTTTCTGTCTCCTAAACATGCAAGATTTCAGGTACGTCTTGCTACTTACAGTTAGGTCACACTACACATACATGTACAAGTTTATGTATACACACTCATCTGAGTTTCCTTTGATTTTATCTTAATAGTTCTTGTTCTTATTGCTTTTCCTTTCATATCCATGGGGAAGTGGAATAAGAATCTTTCCTCCGTAAGCCATGCGTGTTGTAAAAGTCAACTAAAATGCCGGGAACAATGGGCTTGTAACCCCTTTTCCCGTATAGTCTACTAAAAAGAAATAGAAAACCGTCAAAGTGGGATGTCTCAATGTGCGTGGATGTTGTGCGAATGACAAGAAAAACATGATTGTGGATGCTATGAATGAGAAGATGCTGGATGTCTTGGCTTTAAGTGAAACAAAGCTGAAGGGGGTGGGAGAGTTTCAGTGGAGAGGAATAAATGGGATTAGGTCAGGGGTTTGAAATAGAGTTAGAGCTAAAGAAGGAGTAGCAATAATGTTGAAGGATAAATTATAGTAGGAAAAGAGGGAATATAAATGTATAAATTCAAGGATTATGTGGAGTAAAATAAGGTTGGAGGAAACAAGTTAATTATATATAGCTGGACTTGAGTACTGGAAATGGGAAGTACAATGCCTGCACTTTAAAGGAGGAGTTTGGGATATTGGCAGTTTGGAGGAATATGTTATATATCTTTATATATGCCCTAAACTGTTGTATCTGGGCGCCTCTGCAAAGACAGTGATTATGTATGAGTGAGGTGAAAGTGTTGAATGATGATGAAAGAATTTCCTTTTGGGGATTTTCTTTCATTTTGGGTCATCCTGCCTTGGTGGGAGACGGCCGACTTCCTGAGATATATATATATATATATATATCATATTTATATATATATAAATATATATTATATATATTTTTATATATTATATATATATATAATATATATAATTTTATATAATAATTTATATATATAAATTATAATATATATATATATATATAAAATATTATTATATATATATATAATAGCAAAACAACCACTCTGAAAGGAATGGGAGGAAATTCCAAGCGCTTTCGTGACAACTCACATTATAAAGGGAAAACTATGAAAGTAAAAGCATCCAAGGAGCTATATAAGGGGTCTGGCCAGAAACCTCACTATCAGACCCCACAACGGTTAAACACTGACGCGCGCCGACCCCAATTTGGATAGGTCCTTTGCACAACTCACCCACAAACTATTCTCCCCAAGAAAATTTTAAAAATTATTTGTCCAAGGTATTATTAAATCTTCCCAAATTCTGTTAATTATAAAGGGATCTAATTTATAAAAAACCAAAGGAAATATTCATATTATTGCCCAAAACTGCTTTTTATGAAACAAGATTCAATTATATTCCTGTCGCCCATGGACTTGCTTGAAAATATTTTCTCAACTTTTTGAAAATCAATTGGATGGTTAAATCTCTTACATGAATAAATAGGCATTGGAATCTTGTCCAGATCTATGCTATATTTATGTTTTTTTTAATCTTAGTTCGAGATTTTTACCAGTTTGACCGTAATAAACTTCTTTCGCAAATTTTACAAGGAATCTTATAGACACATCCATCAGCATTTTGGGGGAATTTTCTTTATCAAAAGTTTTTTTACTGTATCAAGATTTTGAATACAACTTTAATATTAAAAGTCTTAAGAAGAGAAGGCATATCAACCAAGTTTTCATGGTAAGGGAGAACAACATATTTTAGTTGAATAAGGCTGGTTGTCCCTTTTTGGATTGTAAAAAGTATTTCTAGCACTTTATCAATTACATTTCTTGGGTATTTTAATAAATTACCTATTTCAAAAATTTTTTGGATTTTTCTCATCTATGAACTCAGGACTACAAATTCGAAAAAGCTCTCAAAAACATTGATGGGGAAAACAGACAGTTTGACTCTATCTTGATGCGGGGAATAGTAGTGGACATAGGAACAGTTATTTGTAGGTTTTTTTGTAAATTTTAATTTGAATTCATTATTACCCCTTAATAATTAAAACATTAGAAAAGGCAATGAGTTATTTTTTTCAAAACTCAACAGAAAAGTTTATAGAATGGGCTAAGCTATTTAATTTTCCAAGGAAATGGTGTTTTATCTACATTTTTGGGCATAAGACACAAAATATATCAACATATCTGAACCATTTAGCTCTCTTAGGGAGGATTGTTTTAAGCAACCTTTGTTTCAAAAATTCCATGTATAGGTTACAAAGAACAGGTGAAAAGAGGATTTCCCATTGCCATACCAAACTTCTGAGTGTAAAACTTATCTTTTAAATACAAATTTTGCATCAACAATGCAAACTTTAATAATTTTAATGATAGTAGGAACTGGCAATGGTAAATCATAGTTAACGAGTTCTTCAGATAAGAATTTAAAAAATCTTCAACAGGAACTTTCGTAAAAAAGGAAGTAACATCAAAACTAACCATGTTAAAATCATTTAAGTCAGTCAGGAGCTTAATTTATCAAACCAAGTCTATGTTGTTTTTAACATTAAAGTTAGAATTTTGCCAACAATAGGGCTCAAAATATCAACAACCATTTGGATAATTTATATGAAACTGACCCTATGGAGCTAATAATTGGTCTGATGGATTCTCTGGTTTGTGTGTTTTTATTGTCCATACATGAAAGGGTAAAGATGGATTAGTGGAAGTTAAATTGTTGCTAATTCATCTTTGCCTTTCAGTAGAAGTTTTATTGTTTTATTGAAATTGCTGTTAAGGTTTCTAGGGGATTTTTCCTAAGTTTAGAATAGGTTTCAGTTTCATCTAAGAGATTATTCATTTTTTCTTGGTAATCATTTTCTTTCATAATTACTATTGCATTTATTTTGTCTGCTTTAGTAAGGCGCAAATTTTTATTGTTTTTAAGTGTATCATAAGACTTAAAGAATCTTTGAGGGCAATTGGGAATGTTTGGTTTTAACATAGAGCTATATACCATTCCTTTACTAATATTAATTTCATCAGAGGATAAATCAGAAAATTTTTTAAAGTTGCAAAAGGCTTTTGCAATTTCAACATTATTAAGTTTTTTTGAAGTTGCAAAACTTCATTGGATCATTGCTATAATAAACTCAGAAGAATTTGTAATGAACTCAAGAGCAAACTACAAAGAAAATTAGACATTTTAATTGAAAATAGTGATTGGACAAAGCATGCTAATAACAATTTTGTAATTAACTTATCAGATGAAATTTTAGACAAACATACAACTGCTGCTCTAGGTTTTGGCCTAAGTTTTGCAACTTCAAAAAAACTTAATAATGTTGAAATTGCAAAAGCCTTTTTTAACTTTGAAAATTTTTGATTTATCCTCTGATGAAATTAATATTAGTAAAGGAATGGTATATAGCTCTATGTTAAAACCAAACATTCCCAATTGCCCTCAAAGATTCTTTAAGTCTTATGATACACTTATTAACAATAAAATTTGCGCCTTACTAAAGCAGACAAAAAAAAATGCAATAGTAATTATGAAAGAAAATGATTACCAAGAAAAATGAATAATCTCTTAGATGATATGAAACCTATTTAGATTAGGAAAAATCCCTAGAAACCGTTAACAGCAATTTCAATAAAACAAAAAAACTTCTACTGAAAGGCAAAGATGAATTAGTCAAACAATTTACTTCCATAATCCATCTTTACCTTACATGTATGGGGCTAATAAAAACACACAAACCCGGGAATCCAGTCAGACCAATTATTAGCTCCATAGGGTCAGTTTCATATAAATTATCCAAATGGCTTGTTGATATTTTGAGCCCTATTGGGTTGGCAAAGTTTCTAACTTTAATGTTAAAAAAAAACATAGACTTGGTTGATAAATTAAGCTCATTGACTGATTAAATATTTAACATGGTTGTTTGATGTTCTTCTTGTTTACGAAAGTTCCTGTTGATGATTTATTAAAATTTCTTATCTGAAGAACTCGTTAACTATGATTTACCATTGCCAGTTCCTATTATCATTAAACTGATTAAACTTTGCATTGTTGATGCAAAATTTGTATTTAATGATAAGTTTTACACTCAGAAGTTTGGTATGGCAATGGGAAATCCTCTTTCACCTGTTCTTAGTAACCTATACATGGAATTTTTTTGAAACAAGGTTGCTTAACACAATCCTCCCTAATAGAGCTAAATGGTTCAGTATGTTGTGATATTTTGTGTTTTTATGCCCAAAAATGTAGATATACACCATTTTTCCCTTTGGAAAATTAAATAGCTTAGCCCATTCTATTAAACTTTACTGTTTAGTTTGAAGAAATAACTCATTGCCTTTTCTAGATGTTTTAATTATTAAGGATAATAATGAATTCAAATTTAAAATTTACAGAAAACCTACAAATAACTGTTCCTATGTCCACTATTATTCCTCGCATCAAGATAGAGTCAAACTGTCTGTTTTTCATCAATGTTTTTGAGAGCTTTACGAATTTGTAGTCTGAGTTCATAGATGAGAAAATATCCAAATTTAGAAATAGGTAATGATTTAAAATACCCAAGAAATGTAATTGATAAATCTTTTAAGTTGCTAGAAATACTTTTACAATCCAAAAAGGGACAACCAGCCTTATTTTAACTAAAAATATGTTGGTTCTCCCTTACCATGAAAACTTGGTTGATATGCCCTTTTCTTTCTTAAGACTTTTAATATTAAAGTTGTATTCAAAAAAACTTGATACAGTAAAAAAAAATTTTGATAAAGAAATTCCCCCCAAAATGCTGATGGATGTGTCTATAAGATTCCTTGTAAAAATTTGCGATAAAGTTTATTACGATCAAACTGGTAAAAATCTCGAACTAAGATAAAAAACATAAATATAGCAAATTTGATCTGGACAAGATTCCAATGCTCTATTTATTCATGTAAGAGATTTTAACCATCCAATTTATTTTCAAAAAGTTGAGAAAGTAGTATCAAGAAAGTCCATGGTCGACAGGGAATATAATTGAATCTTGTTTCATAAAAAGCAGTTTTGACAAAAATATGAATATTTCCTTTGGTTTATTAAATTAGATCCATTTATAATTAATAGAATTTGGAAGAATTTAATAATACACTGGACAAATTTAAATTTTTTAAATTTTCTTGGGTAGAATAGTTTGTGGGTGAGTTGTGCAAAGGGGCCTATCCAAGTTGGGTTTGGCGGGGCGTCAGGTGTTTAACCGTTGTGGGATTATAGTGAGGTGTGGCCAGAAACCCCTTATATAGCTTCCTTGGAAAGCTTTACTTTCATAGTTCCTTGATAATATGGTAGTCACGAAAGCACTTGGAATTTCTCTATTCTTTCGATGGTTGTTTTGCTATTCGAAATCACCTTTTTTACTGTGATTTTGCATATTATATATATATATATAATATATTATAAAATATATATTATATATATATATTATATATATATTATATATATATATATATATATATTTATATATATATATATATATATACATATGTGTGTGTGGTGTGTATGTGTGTTGTGTGTGTATGTGTGTGTACTCACCTATTTGTGGTTGTAAGGGTCGAGTCCTAGCTCCTGTCCCCGCCTCTTCACTGGTTGCTACTGGGTCCTCTCTCTCTCTGCTCCATGAGCTTTATCAACTATGTATGGTTCCCACCTCCACTACGTCACTTTCTAGGCTATTCCACTGCCTGACAACTCTATGACTGAAGAAATACTTCCTAACATCCCTGTGACTCATCTGTCTTCAACTTCCAATTGTGACCTCTTGTTTCTGTGTCCCATCTCTGGAACATCCTCTCTCTGTCCACCTTGTCTATTTCGCGCAGTATTTTATATGCCGTTATCATGTTTCCCCCGACCCTTCTGTCCTCCATTGTCGTCAGGCAGATTTCCCTTAACCTTTCATCATAGGACATTCCCCTTAGCTCTGGAACTAACCTTGTCGCAAACCTTTGCACTTTCTCTAATTTCTTGACGTGCTTGATCAAGTGCGGGTTCCTATCAGGTGCTGCATACTCCAGTATGGGCCTGACGTACACGGTGTACAGTGTCTTGAACGATTCCTTACTAAGGTATCGGAACGCTGTTCTCAGGTTTGCCAGGCACCCATATGCTGCAGCAGTTATCTGGTTGATGTGTGCTTCCGGAGACATGTTCTATCTTATACTCACCCCAAGCTCTTTGTCCTTGAGCGAGGTTTGCAGTCTTTGGCCACCTAGCCTATACTCCGTCTGCGGTCTTCTGTGCAATTCCCCGATCTTCATGACTTTGCATATGGCAGGGTTAAATTCGAGAAGCCAGTTGCTGGACCAGGTGTCCAGTCTGTTCAGGTCTCTTTGAAGTCATGCCTGATCCTCACCTGATTTAATTCTCCTCATTAACTTCACATCATCTGCAAATAGGGACACTTCTGAGTCTAACCTTCCCATCATGTCGTTCACATATACCAAAAATAGCATTGGTCCTAGGACCGACCCCTGTGGGACCCCGCTCGTCACAGGTGCCCACTGTGATACCTAATCACGTACCATGACTCTTTGTTGCCTCCCTGTCAGGTATTCTCTGATCCATTGCAGTGCCCTTCCTGTTATATGCGCTTAATCCTCTAGCTTCTGCACTAATCTCTTGTGAGGAATTGTGTCAAAGGCCTTCTTGCAGTCCAAGAAGATGCAATCAACCCACCCCACTCTCTCGTGTCTTACTTCTGTTACTTTATCATAAAACGCCAGAAGGTTCGTGACACAGGATTTGCCTTCCATGAATCCGTGCTGGTTGGCGTTTATAATCTTGCTCCATTCCAGGTGCTCCACCACTCTCCTCCTGATAATCTTCTCCATAACTTTGCATACTATACACGTCAGTGACACAGGTCTATAGTTTAGTGCCTCTTTTCTGTCTCCTTTTTTAAAAATGGGAACTACATTTTCCGTCTTCCATACCTCAGGTAGTTGCCCAGTTTCCAGGGACGTGTTGAAGATTGTGGTAAGTGGCACACACAGCATATCTGCTCCCTCTCTAAGGACCCACGGGGAGATGTTGTCCGGTCCCATTGCCTTTGAGGTATCGATGTCCCTTAGCAGCTTCTTCACCTCCTCCTCATTTGTATGTGTGTGTGTGTGTGTGTGTGTGTGTGTGTGTGTGTGTGTGTGTGTGTGTGTGTGTGTGTGCGTGCTTCTCCTGACGCTGTTATAACGTTTATCAGAAGGAATAAATCCAGGCGGATGACTCAGCGCCAGGAATGGTGGAGGCTCGATCCTCAGTTGTGTCTCCTAAAGAATCTTGCCCTAAAATGAACTCAACTAACATTCCCAACTCGTGAGAGATTTTGAAATCACGCTGGCGTGAACCAGCCCAACTAAAATATTATATTCCTGATCGCCCCATAAATATTACATGGATAATATTCCTGATATATTATGATGGCTCTTCCGATGCACGTTCGAAGATATTTGCAAAATAAATTATTTTCGCACCGGCAATTGTGAATTCTCGTCTGTGTTTCAGATATTACCCAACTACGGGAAAGGATTAGAGTGGATATTGCCCCCCAAAGCCGCTAGTTTATTGTGCAGCTTGTAACTTTCCTATGGACGGTAGTGGCTAGTTTATTGTGCAACCTGTAACCATTCTGTTGACGGTAGTGGCCAGTTTATTGTGCAACCTGTAACCATCCAATGGACGGTAATGGCTAGTTGATGTATACCTTGTAACCATCATGCAGACGGAAGTGGTTAGTTTACTGTACACCCAATATCTATCCTGTGGATAATAGTGGCTAGTTCACTGTGATCCGATAATCATCCAATGTACAGTTTTGGCTAGTTTGTTGGACGGTAGCGAGAAAACATATGGATACACAAAAGACCTAGGAACTAGGTTCCGCAAGTGTTGACAGGAATATATTTTAAACATTTATCTATCATTTTACCAACATTGCTCGCTGTATGGGGTGAGTATAGGAAACATCTGTGTGTGGGGTGAGTGGTGAGTCGGGGAAGTATCTGGGTGGAGTGAATGGGGGAGTATATGAGTGGAGTGAGTGGGAGAGTGTTATTTGGCGTGGAGGAGTATGTGGGTGGAATGAGTGGGGGAGTGTCTGTGTGGGGTGAGTGGGGGAGTATATTTGGGTAAAGTGAATGGGGAGTGTCTGTGTGGGCGAGTGGGGGAGTATATATGGGTGAAGTGAGTGGGGCAGTGTCTGTGTGGGGTGAGAGGGGGAGTATATATGGGTGGAGTGAGTGGGGGAGTGTCTGTGGGGTGAGAGGGGGAAGTATCCGTCACTTACGTAAAGATATATCTTGTGGTAGGTGCTTGAGCAAGAGCCTCTGAGCGTGAGCTGTGTATTATCCTCTCGTGGCAGAGATTAATGTGAGACAAACAAGGAACGAGAAAGGGAGAGAAGGACGGAGGGAGGGAAGGAATGACTGAGGGAGTGAGCGAGGGAAGGAAGGAGGGACGGAAGGAATGACTGAGGGAGTGAGCGAGGGAAGGAAGGAGGGACGGAGGGAGGGAAGGACAGAGGGAGGGAGGGAGGAAAGGACGGAAGGAGGGAGGGAAGGTCGGCGGGAGTGCCAGAAGGAAGGAAGGCCGGAGGGAGAAAGGACTGAGGGGGGGTGGGAGAAGAACGGAGTATTTTGTTATCGTGTCTTCTTCTGTCAATATGGCGCCTTTAGAAGTAACTCTGTCTTGAGCGTTTGTGGTAGGAGGCTGGTTACTAGATTCTTGGAAGGAAGAGAGTTTGAGGGGTTCACGGTAGGACGAGAGGTGTGAGGGGTCAAGGAGGAAGAGAGATTGAGGGGTCAAGGAGGGTAGAGAGAGTGAGGGGTCACGGAACTAGTAAAACACGCCAAAGAGATCTTGACAGGACGGGAACTCGAATTAAAAAATGCGACGGGAAACATGAAAAATAAAAGAGATGGGATCTGTGTCGGAAACAGGGAAGGTGCACACACGTGGGATCTCTGGGGAAGACGGGAGGTGTACACACGTGGGATCTCTGGGGGAAGACCAGGGAAGGTGCTCTCATGTGAAATACAACACAATGAACAAGTGACACCAGCTACTTGGGAAAGATGGGGAAAATACACCAGCTTCTATAATAGTTAGGTGATAGTGACGACCGCTTTGGTGGCGTGAGAGAAAGGACAAGCATGTGATTATAAAGACATTTACTGAGATATACATTTTCCCTTATTTTTGGGTTTTTAGGACTTGACGTGTGTTGGAAGTGTGAGCAATCTGTAACATTTATGAAGGGATTCAGGGAAAAGGCAGGGCCAGACTAGAGTTCCTGGAGATGGGAAGTACGTGTCTGCACTTGGAAGGAGGGAGTGTTATTGTTGCAGTTTTATAACTGTAGTGTCAGCACCCTTCAGGCCAAGACTGTGATGGAGTGAATGATGGTGGATAAGTTTTTCTTTTTCGGTCACTCTGGCCTTGGTGGAAACGGCCAATGTGTTATATTAAAAAAAAGTGTAAATATTTTTCCCACCAAGGGTTGTTCTGTCCCAGTCCAGAGAACCAAGAGAACACTGGGGTTATATTTGTGCGGAGATCAGGTGAGAAACCAGAAGTCCCTCGTGGGGAAATGTAGTTTGTAATATAAGTTCAAAGCTGTAAATTGTGTTCTTTCCCATGGAAATACACCCTTAACGGCACACGTTTTAACAGCAACACCCTCAAAGCCAAAAATCTCTTAACGGCCACACCCTTATCGGCAACACCTTTTAAAGGTGTGGCTTCCAGGGAAACTACACGTTACAGTAAAAACTTATCTCGATATATAGTGAAAAAACGCATAAAAAGAATTAACGAGTAGCAGATATGCAAGCATATGTTAGTTTCGTGAGGAAAATGTGATTGCACAAGACCCTGGTAAATATTGCTTTAGGAGCGCGGGGAAATTTATGTGGGAGTTTCTCTTGCGCACAACTACAAGTGGGTCGACACGTTGATTATGATATTTGGGAATTTGATTTCTTTTTGACCGTGCAGAGCTGATTACCTAGTATTGTGTACTTTTGCTAGAGGGGATATATGTTTCGAGAATCACCCACATCAGCAGCAGCAGCAGCAGAAGCAGCACAGCCAGCAAGCTGCAATAACACAACAACAGGCTTTGCAACTGCAGTAGCAAACAGCAGGGAAGAAGCAGAAAATAAACAATGAATTAGAGGTAGCAGTTGTAGAAGCAGCAGCAACTACAGAGAAACAGCAGCACCTCCAACAGACATCACCAAGTGGTAGGAGAGGAAGAGAGAATAAAGCAGTACAGTAGCAAGATAGACTGCAGTTGCACAGCACGGTTAGGCAGCAGCAATTACAGCGGTTTTTAGCAGCAGCAGCACAGCGGTAGCTGCAGCTGCTCAGGGTAAGGGGGGGGCAGCAGCAGCACCGCGGTTGCAGCTGCAGTTACTGCACTGGTAGCAGCAGCAGTACAGCCGGCTAGCAGAAGCAGAACAGCGGTTAGCAGCAGCAGCTCAGCGGTAGCAGCAGCAGCACAGGGTTAGCAGCAGCTGCACAGCGGTAGCAGCAAGCAGACAGCGGTAGCAGACAGCTGTACAGACGGTTCAGCAGCAGAAGCAACACGACGGTAGCGCAGCTGCACACCGTAGCAGTAGCCAATGCGGCTAGCAGATGCTATTCAGCGGTAGCAGCTGCGCACAGCGGAGCAGCAGCAGCACAGGCGTAGCAGCCAAGCAGCACAGCGGGTTGCCAGATGCAGTACAGCGGTAGCAGCATCAGTACAGCGTCTCTTAAGCAGCGCAGCACAGCGGTAGCAGCAGAGCACAGCGGTGCAGCAGCAGCACAGCGGTAGCAGGCAGCAGCACAGCGGTAGCTGCAAGCAGCACAGCGGTTAGCAGCAGGCAGTACAGCGGTAGCAGCAGCAGCCACAAAAAAAAAGGCGGTAGCAGCAGCAGAACACGGTTACAGCAGCACAGCCGGTTAGCAGCAGAAGTACAGCCGGTCAGCAGCCCGCACAGCGGTAAGCAGCATGCAAGCACACGGTTAGCTGGAGCACACAGCGGTTAGCAGCAGCAGCCCACAGCAGCGCCGCAGCAGCAAACCACAGAGGTAGCAGCAAGCAGCACAACGGTTGCGCAGCAAGTTTCAGCGGTTAGCACAGGCAGCCAGCGTTAGTCAACAGCAGTACAGCGATATCGCAAACAGCACAGAGGTTAGCTGCAGCCCACAGCGGTTAGCAGCAAGCAGTACAGCGGTAGCAGGCAGCAGCGACAGCGGTATAGCAGCAGCAAGACACAGCAGGTAGCAGCAGCGGCAGCGGTGCAGCAGCCAGCCAGCGGTAAGCAGGCAGCAGTAACAGCAGTAGCAGCAGGCATTACAACGGTAGCCGCTGTAGCACAGAGGAGCAGACAGCAGTATAGCGGTAGCAGCAGACAGCACTGCGGTTAGGCAGCAGCACAGCGGTAGCTGCAGCAGCACAGCGGTAGCAGCAGCAGCACGCCGTAGCTGTAGCAGACAGCGGTAGCAGCAGCCACGTACAGCGGTTGCAGCTGCAGCACAGCGGTCAGCAGCAGACAGTACAGCGATATCAGCAACAGCACAGCGGGTTCTGCAGGCTGCGCACAGCGGTTAGCAGCAGCACGTAACAGCGGTTTTAGCACGCAGCAGCACAAGCTGTAGCAGACAGAGAACAGCGGGTAGCAGCAGCAGTATACAGCAGTAGCAGCAGCAATACACGGTGTAGCAGCCTGTAGCACGCAGTAGCGCAGCAGTTATAGCCGGTCGCAGCAGCAGACACGCGGTAGCAGCAGCAGAAAAAAACTTTAGCAGCAGTAGCACAGTGGGTAGCAGCAGTAGCACTGCGGTAGCAGCAGCAGTACAGCGGTAGCGCAGCAGAACAGCGGTAGCAGCAGCAGCACAGCGGTAGCAGCGCAGCAGCTGCTCAGCGGTAGCAGCAGCTGCACAGCCTAGCAGCTGCTAGCACAGCGGATCAGCAGCAGCACAACGGTAGCAGCAGCAGCAAAACGGTAGCAATAAGTGCACAGTGGGTAGCAGCAGTAACACAGCGGAAGCAGCGCAGAAACTGCGGGTCTCGTATCAGCAGCAGCCAGCACAGCGGTAGCAGCTCTGTGCACAGCTGGTAGCAGCAGCAAGCACAGCGTTAGCTGCAGCGCCAGCACAGCGGTTATTCTGCAGCTGCTCAGACTAGCAGCTGTAGCACAGCGGTTAGGCAGCAGCAGCACAGCGGTAGCAGCAGCCAGCAAAACGGTAGCTAGCAGTAGTAGCACATTGGTAGCCAGCAGTAGCACTCCTGTAGCAGCACAGAACTGCGGTAGAAGCAGCAGCACGCCGGTAGCAGCTTGTAGCACAGCGGTTAGAGCAGCAGCACAGCGGTAGCGCAGCTGTACATCGGGTTAGCTGCAGCAGATACAGCGGTAGCACAGCAGCAGTACAGCCGGATAGCGCAGTAGCACAGCGGTAGCAGCAGCAGTTTGTACTGCGGTAGCAGCAGCAGTACAGCGGTAGCTGCAGCTGTACAGGGTAGCAGCTAAGCAGTAACAGGGGGTAGCAGCAGTAGAGAGCGGTAGCAGCAGTAGTCACAGCGGTAGCAGCAGTAAGTAGCACTGCGGTTAGCTGCAGTAGCACAGCGGTGGCAGCAGCAGTACAGACGGTTAGGCAGCAGCGTACAGCAGGGTTAGCGCAGCAGCACAAGCGGTTAGCAGCAGCAGCAATACAGAGGTAGCAGCAGCAGCACAGTGGCAGTGCAGCAGTACCGCGGTAGCAGAGCAGCAGGCACAGACGGGTAGCAGCGGCAGTAACAGCGATATCAGCAACAGCACAGCGGTAGCAGCAGCGCCAACAGCGTAGCAGCAGCAGTACAGCGGTAGCAGCAGCCTCCGCACAGCTGGTAGCAACTGCAGACAGCTGGTTAGCCAGCTCAGCAGTACGCAGTTTGGCAGCAGTAGTAATACAACGGTAGCAGCTGTGGCACAGAGGTAAGCGCTTTGGCAGTATAGCGGTAGCCGCTCAGCAGCAAGCGGTAGCCAGCAGAAGCTCAAGAGGTAGCAGAAGTAGCACAGCCGGTAGCAGCAGCAGCAACAACGGTTGCAGCCAGTATTAGCACAGTGGTAGGCAGTCAGTAGCACAGCGGTAGCAGCAGCGTACAGCCGGTAGCAGCCGCACAGCGGTAGCACAGCAGAAACAGCGGTTTAGCAGCAGCTGCACAGCGGTAGAAGCAGGCTTGCTGCAGCACAGCGGTTATAGCAGCAAGTGCCACCAGCGGTAGCAGCTGTAGCACAGTCGGTAGCAGCAGCAGCATCAGCGGTAGCAGCGCGCAAAACGGTAGCAAGCGGTGCACAGTGGTAGCTACAGTAGCACAGACGGTAAGAAGCAGCATGTTACAGCGGTAGAAGCAAGCACAGATGTAACAGCAGCAGAACAGCAGGTAGCAGCAGCACCACAGCGGTAGCAGCAGCAGCAGCAGCACGGCGGTTAGCAGCAGCTGAACAGCGGTAGCAGCTGTAGCAAAGCGGTTAGCTGCAGCAGCACAGCGGTAGCAGCAGCAGCAAAACGGGTAGCAGCAGTGCACAGTGGTTGATAGCAGTCTGCACAGCGGTAGCTAGCAGCAGTACTGCTGCAGCGCCAGCAGTTACAGCAGGAGCAGCAGTAGAACTGCGGTGCGGCAGCAGTACAGCTGCAGCAGCAGCAGTACAGCGGTTTTGCCAGCAGTAGAACAAGCGGATAGCAGCAGCAGTACTGCCTGCTGCAGCAAGCAGTACAGCGCGTTTAGCAGCAGTAGCACAGCGTAGCGGCAGCAGTACAAGCCTGCAGCTGCAGCAGTACAAGCGGTAGCCCAGCAGTAGCACAGCGGTTGAGCAGCAGCAGACAGCGGTAGCGCAGCAGCACGCGTAGCAGCAGCAGTACAGAGTAGCAGCAGACAGTACAATGTTTGCAGCAGTAGCACAGCGGTAACAGCAGCAGTATAGCTTTAGCAGCAGCAGTCCGCGGTTAGCAGCAGCACAGCGGTAGCAAAGCAGCAGCACAGCGGTTAGCAGCAGCGCACTGCGTTAGCAGTAGCAGCCACAGCGGTAGCAGCAGCAGCAAAACAGAGTAGCAGAGCAGCACAGCTGTAGCAAGGCCAGCAGCACGTGATACAGCATCAGCACAGCGGTTAGCAGCAGCAGTTCAGGGCGATATCTGCAAACAGCACACGGTTGGTTAGCAGCAGCAGTACAGCGGTTGGTAGCGCGTTAGTACAGCGGTAGCAGACAGCAGTACAGCGGCCCCCCCCCCCCCCCCCCCGTAGCTGCAGTAGCACGCGGTAGCTGCAGTAGCACAGCGGTAGCAGCAGTTTTAGCACAGCGGTAGCAGCAGCAGCCAGTACAGCGGGTTAGAAGCAGCAGTCACAAGCGGTAGCAGCCAGCAGTACAGCGGTAGCAGCGCACAGCGGTTCAGCTAGCAGCAGTAGCACAGCGGTAGCAGCAGTTTTGCACAGCGGTAGCAGCAGTACACAAGCCTTCGGAGCAGCAGCGTACAGCGCTTGCAGCCGCAGCACAGCGGATAGAAGATGGCAGCACAGCGGTAAGCCAGCAGTAGCCACAGCGGTAGCAGCAGCCAGCCACAGCGGTAGCAGCAGCAGTACAGCGGTCATAGAGCAAGCACAGCGGTTCAGCAGCAGAAGACGCGGTTAGCAGCTAGCAGCACAGCGGTAGCAGCAGCAGCACAGCTGTAACAGCGCAGCAGCACCAGCGTTTGCAGCAGCAGAAGCACAGCCGGTATTGCAGCAGCAGTACAGCGGTGGTAACAGAAGCAGCACAGCGGTAGCAGCAGCAGCTAAGCGGTAGCAGCAGTACCACAGCGGTAGCAAGCAGCAGTACAGCGGTAGCAAGCAGAGCAGCACAGCGGTAGCAGCAGTAGCTCAGCCGGTAACCGCTAGTAGCACGCGGGGTAGCAGCAGCGCACAGCGGTAGCAGTAGTAGCACAGAGGTAGCAGTCAGACCAGCACAGCGGTAGCAGCAGCAGCCGCGGTAGCAGCAGTGAACAGCGGTGAGCAGCAGCAGTTCAGCGGTTAGCCAGCAGGCAAGTACAGCGGTCGCTAGCAGCAGCAGAGTACAGCGGTGGAGCAGCATGTACATCGGTTTGCAGCAGCAGTACAGCGGTAGCAGCAGCAGCACGGCCCGGTTAGCTGCCAGCACCACAGCGGTAGCAGCAGCAGCACAGCGGTATCAGCAGCACAGCGGTAGCAGCAGCAGTACAGCAGGGAGCAGCAGCTGCACCAAGCGGTAGCTGCCAGTACCTCAGCGGTATCAGCAGCTGTACTGCGGTCTAGCAGCAGCAGCATCAGCGGTCTATAGCAGCTGTAACACAGCGGTAGCAGCAGCAACAACAGCGGGTAGCAGTAGCAGTACTGCGGTAGCAGGCAGGGGCAGGCAGCAGCAGGAGCTGCAGCTAGCAGCAGCAGCAGCAACAAGCAGTTAGGCAAATCTCTTGAGACCTCACTGCCGCAGGACCTCTATACTGAATTAGGGAAAAATGAGGTTTGCATAAATTCGTGGCAGGTAATTCATAGTCATCTGACACAGGTGGAGGATAAGAAAAGACAAAGTGCAATGACACAATTGGGGGGAAGGAGAGGAGAGAGAGAGAGAGAGTTAGTGAGACCCATAAAACTTGGAGTGAAGACAGTGAGACAAAAGTTTTGCCTTTGACCCGCGCGATTGTTAACAACCATCAGCGGAAAAACCATTTAGGCACCAAATTGAGGCCAACAGGTGAGAGGTTCATGACCACCGGGAAATGAAATTCTTGACAACAGGTCACAGGTTAGTAAAAATCCTCCATTCTTTTTAAGGTAAGTTCAAAGTTTTATCACAACGAAAATCAACCAATGCAGGAAAAGGTTTCCTCGCAGAGCTAAATGAATTGTTTGGAAACGCTAGCACAAACACAAACGATGATTTTGAGCATTGAGTATTAATGGAACAATAAATTATATCGAAACGTTTCTCCACGAGTGGATTCATCAGTTTTAATTCATTTTAATGAAACATGGATGTAATTGAGTAATTACTGTCACAGAGTATAGTAGGATATTCGCAAGTGACTCAGGTTGTTGCTCTTGCTGTTTGATTTCATTAATAATGCCCCAGAGTGGAAGTGGCTACGTATACAGTGGAAGAAGGACGAGTTGGTATCTCTTTAATATTAACTATTCGTCAGGTAATGGTAAAAGACTTCATGGAACAAATAAGGAAGATGATAGCTGTCCTTAAAAATTTTAAATCTTATATAACTTTGTGAAGATTTCAATTTTCTAGACATTAACTGGAGATGTTAAAGAAACAGCATTATGCCAAGAAATATTTTATGACAGAACTATATTTCGGACAGACTTTACTAGGTGAACTATTAAGGGCTGTGTGGGGAATGTTTGTTTTTGAGCCAATAAATAATAGATCCTATTAAAACGAAAAATACACTTTACTTGGCCCTTCACGGAACTTATCTCAGAACATTATACTCTTAATCATCCCGTATCGAAATACAAAACCAAGAATCGATGGCAGCTCTTACTGTGTAGCTGCGAAACGTTGAAACAAATGCATATCTAACTGTTGCTCATGTTTCTTACTCATCAACTTGTCGTATTAATTGCCATTTTAGGGAGGACCTAAGTAAAGAGAACGAGAAGGGAATGTTCAGTAATTTTCACTTCGACAGTCAGAGAAAGCTTGGGATAGCAGTATTCCCTTGGGATGCGGTCCTGAGGATCCTATATCTCCCCAGCCGAGGGAAAATAAAAATGAACTTTTATCTTGGTTTTATAGCACCTCACCTGCTTCCACTGTCAAGTCAAAGTCAACATTTTTAAAAAAAGTGTTAGTTGAAAGAGGATATTTAGTTGTAATGGTAGTAGCGTTGGTAGAAAGCACCACCCAGAGGAAGGATGTTACTACCGTCCTGCCAGATGACTGTGAAACTGAAACCTGTAACTGTTTTGCATGATGGTAGGATTGTGGTGGTCGTTTTCTGTTCATAAACGCTAGTTATCAGGGGATTTCTTGCTACTCCAACTTACACTTTGGTCACACTTCACAGCAGCTAATGCATATATATATATACATTACATCTAGGTTTTTCTCCTTTTTCTAATAGCTTTGGGTTTTCTTTATTTTTCTATTGTCCATGAGTTAAGTGGGAAAGAATTCTTTCCTCCGTTAAGCCATGCGTGTCGTATGAGGCGACTAAAATGCGGGAGCAATGGGCTAGTAACATTCTACTGTAGACATTTACTAAAAAAGAGAAGAAAGAAGAAAAACTTTATAAAACTGGGATGATTAAATGTGCGTGGATGTAGTGCAGATGACAAGAGAAACAGATGATTGCTGATGTTATGAATGACAAAGGAGTTGGATGTCCTTGACCTAAGCGAAACAAGTGTAAGGGGGTAGGGGAGTCTCGAGTGGGGGGAAATAAATGGGATTAATCTGGAGTATCTGAGGAGAGTTAGAGCAAAGGAAAGGGGTAGCAGTAAATGTTGAAGGATCACGTATGGAAGGAGAAAAGGAGAATATGAATGTGTAAACGCAGAATGATGTGGATTAAAGTAAAGGTTGGATGCGAGAAGTGGGTCATTATAGCGTGTATGAACATGGAAGAAGAGGAGGAATGCAGAGGAGAGAAGAGAGAGATTTTGGGAAGATGTTAAAGTGAATGTATAGGAGCCTTGAACCAAGTGAGAGATGTAATTGTGGTAGGGGACCTGAATGATAAAGTAGGAGACAGGAAACTTTTAGAGAGGGTGTGGATAGGTAAGTTTGGAGTGCCTAGGTGTAAATGATAATGGAGAGCCCTTTGATTGAACTTTGATATAGAAAGGGGTTCTTTTAGTTATAGGTAATACATAATGTAAGAAAAAAGAGGATAAATAAGTTTACTACTAGATATGATGTAGGAAGAATTGACATTAGTTTGTTGGATTATGTATTGGTAGATAACAGACTGTTGAGTAGACTTTCAGGATGTACATCTTTATAGAGGGGCTGACAGTAATATATCAGATCACTTTCTAGTTGTAGCTACACTGAGAAGTAAAAGGTACGATGGGATACAAGGAAGAATAGAAAGCATCAGGGGATAAGAGAGAGGTGAAGGTTTTATTAAACTAAAAGAGGAGGCAGCAGTTAGGGAAGATATAAAAAGCTATTGGAGGTTTGATGGGCTAATGATGAGCATAGGCTATGGGGGTCGAAGATCGTATGGGGTAGGTTTAGAAATGTATGTGTTAGGGGTGGGGGGGGGGGGGGAGGGGTTTGTTCAGCAGAAGTTTTGGTTAAAGGAAAGTGGGTGCGGGAGGGATGGAGGAGCGATTGGTGGAATGGATGATGTAAAGAGAGTAGTAAGGGAGAAAAAGTTAGCATATGAGAAAGTTTTTACAAAGTAGACAGTGATGCAAGGAGGGAAGAGTATATGGTGAGAAAAAAGAGAGAGGTTAAGAGAGTGGTGAAGCAATGTATAAAAAGAGAGCAATGAGAGAGTGGGTGAGATGTTATCAACAACAAATTTTGTTGTTTAAAATAGAAAAAGTTTTGGAGCGAGATTAACCAAGTTAAGGAAGCTAGAGAAACAAATGGATTTGCCAGTTATAAATAGGAAGGAGAGTTATTAAATGGAGAGTTTGAGGTATTGGGAAGATGGGTGGGAATATTTTGAGGATTGTTAAATCGTTGATGAAGTAGGGGAAGCTGTGATTGCGTGTATTAGGGCAAGGAGGTATAACATCTTGTAGGAGTGACGGAAGGAGGCCAGTTGTGAGTGTGGGGGAAGTTGTGAGGCAGTAGTCGGTAATATGAAAGGGGGGTAGGCAAGCCGGGATTGAATGGGATAAAAGAATAGAAATGTTTAAAAGCAGGTGGGGAATATAGTTTTGGTGTGGTTGGTGCAATTTTTAATAAGTATGGAAGAGGGTAAGGTATTATGGGATTGGGACAGAGCGCATGCATAATTCCTTTGTAGAAAGGCAAAGGGGAACAAAAGAGAGTGCAAAAATTAATAGGGGGATATGTCATGTTGAGTATTCCTGGTAAAGTGTATGGTAGAGTTATATTGAACGAATTAAAAAGTATGGACTGAGAATAGGATAGCGAGAACAAGAGGCCTTAAAGTCAGGGACTACAACTGTCACAAACCATTTCATATAAGGAAAAGTCAGGGACTAAAACCTGTAAAACCATCATTATAGAAAAGTCAGGAGACTATCAAACTGTCACAAAACCATCATTCAAGAAGGTCTGGGGACTAACAACTGTCAACAAACCATCATATAAGAAGGCCAGGGACTAACACAACTGTCACAAACAATCATATAAGGAAAAGTAGAGACTAACAACTGTCACAAACCATTAATAAGAAATGTAAGGGACTAACACTGTCACAAACCATCATACAAGAAGGTCAGGGACTAAACAACTTGCTCACAATACCATCATATAAGCAGGGCAGGGACTAACAACTGTCACAAACCAATTCATATAAGAAGGTCAGGACTAAATACTGTCACAAACAATCATATAAAGAAGACTCGGGGTTTGACAGTTATATCACCTCGGGATCTTGGAAAGAGGACAAAAAAATATAAAGTCAAGCACGCGCTTCGCAGGACTACAAAATTTAATATAAGTATTCACCTCTTATCTTCGAAAATGGAATTTCAGATCTGTACTCCACCTCCTTTCTTCCACTCACACACCCTTAACCTCCTCCCCACCTTCCCCTCCATACTTCCCTCCCCACCTTCCCCTCCCACCTTCCCCTCCCCACCCTTCCCCTCCCACCCCTTCCCCTTCCCCACCTTCCCCTCCCTATCCTTCCACTCACCCACCTTCCTCCCCACCTCCCTCCATACCCCTTCCCTCCCCAGCAAGTGAAAGTTTTACATGCATACATGGAATAAGTCATGGGGGTTGCCACAGTGAGCGGCAGAGTCAGTGGGTTATCAGCGGTGATTGCGTTCTTGGTCATGTTTCTCCTTCACGGTGATTCTTTCCTTTCTCCCTTTTTACATCTTTCCTTCCTTCTACCTTCCTCTTTTATTACATCCATCCGTCTTTCTCCCCTTTCGTACATGCACAGCTTATTCTTTCCCTCACCGCTATCTTTTATTTCCGTCACTAGCACTATACATCCATTCTTCCATCGTTATGACTTCTTATGTAATTCCATCTTCAAACTTTATCCCCTTACTACATCTATCCCGCCTTCTGTCCTATCCTGCATCCTTTCTTCCTCTTTATCACTTTTTACATCCCTCCACCATCTTTAACCCTTCCTACATCCCTTCATCATGTTACCTTCTTATCCCTTTTGTCTCCTCTTCCCTTCTACATTCTCTCTCTCTCTCCTCTCTCTCTCTCTCTCTTCTCTCTCTCTCTCTCTCTCTCTCTATCTCTCTCTCTCTTTTAGATCCATTCTTCCTGGCCATTCTTCGTATATCCATCTTTCTCCCTATTTCTCTCTCTCTCTCTCTCTCTCTTATTACATACATCCCTCATCCTCTTATCTTTCTTTCTCTTCCAGCGTCCATAACCTCTTCTCTCCCCTCTCTCTTCTTCCTAAATTCACCCTCCTCCTCCTCCTCTTCCTCCTTCCTACCCTCCTCCTCCTCCTTCCTCCTCCTCTCTCCTACTCCTCTCCCTTCTCCGTCACCTTGCAAGCAGTATGCTACCCCAGGCCGTCACTATTGACAAGTGCTCATAGAGCGCACCTTTTGATCACCAAATTTCACTATTTATTTCTTATTTCTCTTTTCCAGAGGGAGGAGATGATGTCCAAACTTTTCGTCCCTTGAACGACAGAACGCCACAGACAGTTCGTTGCGTGTTTATTATAACCTGCATTTAATTGCCTTTTTTGTAATTACATATTGAGATTGCATGTTTTTTTAATTGGCTAGGTCTGTGCTTCGTTCATAAGCTGTTGGCAACGCGGAGGGTCATTAAGATTGCATGGGATCTGTACATCAGTCAAAATCATTTGTTCATACCATGGAATTAAATTATTACTCTAAAAACTGTAGCATGTCTCTGTATTCTCTTGTTCACTTTTCCTATCGTAAAGGACTGTCCCTTTGTTCTGTATCTAACAAAGTGATTAAGCCACTTGCAGGCCAGATGTATGAAAGCACTTGCAAACGATGTATGAAAGAACTTTGCAACTGATGTATGACAGCACTTGAAACCAGATGTATGAAGCACTTGCCAAAGATGTATGACAGCAACTTGCAACTGTTGTATGACGCACTTGCAACGATGTATGAAAGCAAACTTGCAACAAGATGTATGAGCACTTGCAAACAGATGTATTGACAGCTCTTGCAACTGGATGTATGAATGCACTTGCACAGTTGTATGACAGCACTTCGCTGCCAGATGTTATGAAAGCACTTGCAACAGTGTATGACAGCAACTTGCAAACAGATTGTATTGACACACTTGCGCAGATGTATGACAGCAACTTGTAACAGTTGCATGACAGCACTTGCAACAGATGCATGACAGCACATTGGCACAGATGTATGATAGCACTTGCAAAGATGTATGACAGCACTTGCAGACCGATTGTATGATTGCACTTGCAACAGTGTATGATAGGCACTAGCAAACAGATGTATGATAGCACTTGCAACTGATGCATGACAGCACTTGCCAACAGATGTATGATAGCACTTGCAAACAGAATGTATGATTGCACTTGCAAACAGATGTCACTGATACGCACTTGGCAACAGATGCATGGACAGCCACTTTGCAACAGATGCATGCGAGCACTTGCAACAGATGTTTGTTTGCACTTGAAAACAGATGTATGATAGCACTTGCAACAGTTGAATGATAGCACTTGCAAAGGATGTATGATAGCACTTGCAACAGATGTATATGATCACAGCACTTGCATACTAGATGTATGAATAGCTCTTGCAACAGATGCATGACAGCACTTGCAAACAGATGCATGACAACATTGCAAAAAGATGTATGATAGCACTTGCTACAGATGCTATGGACAGCAATTGCAAAACAGATGTATGAACAGCACTTGCAAACAGATGTATTGATCAGCACTTGCAATCAGATGCATGACAGCATTGCAACAGATGTATGATAGCACTTGCTACGATGCATGTCAGCACTTGCAAACAGATGTATGGACTGCACTTGCAACGATGTATGACAGCCACTTGCAACAGATGCATGCAGCACTTGCAACAGGTTATGACAGCCACTTGCAACAGATGCATTGATCAGCACTTGCAACAGATGTATGATAGCACTCTTGAACAGATGCATGACAGCACTTGCAAACAGATGTAGTTAAGCACTTGCATCTAGATGTATGGACAGCACTTTGCAACCAGATGCATGACAGCACTGCAACAGAATGTTATGACAGCTCTTGAAAAGTGGTATGATAGCTCTCTTGACAACAGATGTATGACAGCACTTGCAAAAGTGTATGACAGCACTTGCAAATATGTATGACAGCACTTGTATCAGACGTATGAACAGGCACTTGTAACATGAAGCTATGAAGCACTTGAACAGAGGTTGATAGAACCCTTTTGCAAAACATATGTATGACAGCACTTGTAACAGACGTATGACAGCACTTGTAACAGACGTATTATGACAGCACTTGCAACAGATGTATGATAGCACTTGCCAACATATGTATGACAGACTTGCAACAGATGTATGACAGCACTTGTAACAGAGTATGTCAGCACTTTGTAACAGACGTATGAAAGCACTTGTAACAGACACGTATGTACAGCACTTTAACAGACGTTTTGACAGCACTTGCAACCAGATGTATGACAGCTCTTGACATGGATGTATGCTGCACTTCGCAACAGATGTATGTTAGCACTTGCAACAGATGTTATGACAGCACTTGAACAGTTGTATGATAGCACTTGCAACAGATGTATGACAGCACTTGCAAAACAGATGTATGACAGCACTTGCACTGATGTATGATTGCCCTTGACAACAGATGTATGACAGCACTTGCACATATGTATGACATCAATTGTAACTGAGCGTATGACAGCCACTTGTGACAGACGTTTTCGACAGCACTTGTAACAGATGTATGGACAGCACTGCAAAGACTGTATGGACCAGCTCTTGTAACAGGACGTATCGGACAGCACTCAGCACTTGTAAACAGACGTATGACAGCACTTGTAACAGAGTATGACGCACTTGTAACAGATGTGTATGACAAGCACTTGAAATCAAGATGCATTTGACAAGTCTCCCGATCATACCATCTTTTCATGCGAGAAAGGGAACATAAAATTTAGGACAAATCATCAACATTTGCGTTCTTTTACTTGTTTACACCTGTCGACATCAGTGGCTTTTATCGGTAACAGCCAGAGATACCCAGATGTTACACATGTATATAAATTCTTCTCCTTCTCGGTACTGTTATACTCAGTGCTACGAGAACAGGGAGGCATCAGAGTAGGATGGGAAAAACGTGTCTTATTCATACCTTGTCGATATTGCATATCGTTGATGTAATATATTACAACACACCAACATTATGAATCTTATGCTTATAAGAATGTCTTGACTTTTGCCTCTGGAAACAGTATTCGTCGAAGGAGATTTTCCTCCACATTGGACTATCACCTCTACCATCATTACGACTTCTAGTAGTACTACCATTACTACTACTACTAGTACTTTCATTACGACTACTATAGCCATACTACCATAATACTACTGCTAGTACTACTACTGCTATTATTATTATTTACTATGCTAGTTCTATTATTTCTAATTACTACTATTACCACTACTTACTACTATTAGTACTACTACTCTTTGTACTCTATATTAGTACTACTACTATTATCATACTATTACTACTACTACTACTATTACTACTCCTATATTCTACTACAAAATATTTACTACTACTACTACTTCTTTGTATTAGCTTCATGAAGCCCTCTTGGGGCGAAAAACGTTCCTCAATATGAACATCCAGGACTTTTCGCACTCTTCTCACTGTCACTTGTTTTTCTCAAAAAAAAAATTGTGAGATTAATCATTTAGATATAATTGCCCAATTTTGACACGAATTAAAGTTAGGTTCAGGTTTCAAAGACTGGCGGTGCCAGTGCTGCTTGTTATTAAGAGTGTGTTTGTTGTTACAACTCTTCACAGTCAATGCTGTGATTTGAGTTTTTTACATGTTGAAGAAGAGCTGAGATTATCAACTGTCTCCTGGAACACCATTGTATTTTGTTATGAGAATTTGCATGCCACGGCCTCCCCTGTTACCCTGGTACACCACTTGATATACATTGGTTTCACCATCGGTGATTGTAAAGGGTTGGTTCACCCTGGTAAGCACTGAGTGTTTTTAAAGGTTGGTTCATACATGCGTGTTTCTGAGGGGGGTCACACTCGTACACCCTTGTTGGGACCTGGTTTCGCCACTGTGGTACACTCCTAGAAAAAACCTGGTACAACCTGTACTCTCCCTTGGTTTACTTCTGCGATGTTTTTAAAGAGTTGATTCACAACTTGTGTTTTTAATGAGTTGGTTCACACATGAGGTGTTCTAAGGGTTGGTTCACACTTGGTGTTTCTCTGTGGGTAGGCACACCACACCTCGTACACTACCTGATTGCACCTGTTTCAACTCATGGTGCACACCTGGTTGTTTCATTAAGGGTGTGTTCACACCTCGGAAACTACACTGTCTTTTCCACAATATGATAAGGAAGTAGGGGAAGAAACACATGATAATGAAGAGGTGAGGAACTAACCTCACATATCTATTATCTGGGCTTACTTTTGCTAACGTCCTTTCTATGTCCCAGTGTTACTTATTCACCTCTTTCTTCGTCTAGTGTTTTATTACTCACACTCCTTTTCTTTACAAGTGTATCTTTATTACTTCTTCCTCTACTGTTTCTTCGGAAGTGTTTCGTTAATTTTTATTTTTCTCATCCTTATTCGGTTATATTGTAGTATTTTGTTATCGTGTCTTCTTCTGTCAATATGGCGCCTTTAGAAGTAACTCTGTCTTGAGCGTTTGTGGTAGGAGGCTGGTTACTAGATTCTTGGAAGGAAGAGAGTTTGAGGGGTTCACGGTAGGACGAGAGGTGTGAGGGGTCAAGGAGGAAGAGAGATTGAGGGGTCAAGGAGGGTAGAGAGAGTGAGGGGTCACGGAACTAGTAAAACACGCCAAAGAGATCTTGACAGGACGGGAACTCGAATTAAAAAATGCGACGGGAAACATGAAAAATAAAAGAGATGGGATCTGTGTCGGAAACAGGGAAGGTGCACACACGTGGGATCTCTGGGGAAGACGGGAGGTGTACACACGTGGGATCTCTGGGGGAAGACCAGGGAAGGTGCTCTCATGTGAAATACAACACAATGAACAAGTGACACCAGCTACTTGGGAAAGATGGGGAAAATACACCAGCTTCTATAATAGTTAGGTGATAGTGACGACCGCTTTGGTGGCGTGAGAGAAAGGACAAGCATGTGATTATAAAGACATTTACTGAGATATACATTTTCCCTTATTTTTGGGTTTTTAGGACTTGACGTGTGTTGGAAGTGTGAGCAATCTGTAACATTTATGAAGGGATTCAGGGAAAAGGCAGGGCCAGACTAGAGTTCCTGGAGATGGGAAGTACGTGTCTGCACTTGGAAGGAGGGAGTGTTATTGTTGCAGTTTTATAACTGTAGTGTCAGCACCCTTCAGGCCAAGACTGTGATGGAGTGAATGATGGTGGATAAGTTTTTCTTTTTCGGTCACTCTGGCCTTGGTGGAAACGGCCAATGTGTTATATTAAAAAAAAGTGTAAATATTTTTCCCACCAAGGGTTGTTCTGTCCCAGTCCAGAGAACCAAGAGAACACTGGGGTTATATTTGTGCGGAGATCAGGTGAGAAACCAGAAGTCCCTCGTGGGGAAATGTAGTTTGTAATATAAGTTCAAAGCTGTAAATTGTGTTCTTTCCCATGGAAATACACCCTTAACGGCACACGTTTTAACAGCAACACCCTCAAAGCCAAAAATCTCTTAACGGCCACACCCTTATCGGCAACACCTTTTAAAGGTGTGGCTTCCAGGGAAACTACACGTTACAGTAAAAACTTATCTCGATATATAGTGAAAAAACGCATAAAAAGAATTAACGAGTAGCAGATATGCAAGCATATGTTAGTTTCGTGAGGAAAATGTGATTGCACAAGACCCTGGTAAATATTGCTTTAGGAGCGCGGGGAAATTTATGTGGGAGTTTCTCTTGCGCACAACTACAAGTGGGTCGACACGTTGATTATGATATTTGGGAATTTGATTTCTTTTTGACCGTGCAGAGCTGATTACCTAGTATTGTGTACTTTTGCTAGAGGGGATATATGTTTCGAGAATCACCCACATCAGCAGCAGCAGCAGCAGAAGCAGCACAGCCAGCAAGCTGCAATAACACAACAACAGGCTTTGCAACTGCAGTAGCAAACAGCAGGGAAGAAGCAGAAAATAAACAATGAATTAGAGGTAGCAGTTGTAGAAGCAGCAGCAACTACAGAGAAACAGCAGCACCTCCAACAGACATCACCAAGTGGTAGGAGAGGAAGAGAGAATAAAGCAGTACAGTAGCAAGATAGACTGCAGTTGCACAGCACGGTTAGGCAGCAGCAATTACAGCGGTTTTTAGCAGCAGCAGCACAGCGGTAGCTGCAGCTGCTCAGGGTAAGGGGGGGGCAGCAGCAGCACCGCGGTTGCAGCTGCAGTTACTGCACTGGTAGCAGCAGCAGTACAGCCGGCTAGCAGAAGCAGAACAGCGGTTAGCAGCAGCAGCTCAGCGGTAGCAGCAGCAGCACAGGGTTAGCAGCAGCTGCACAGCGGTAGCAGCAAGCAGACAGCGGTAGCAGACAGCTGTACAGACGGTTCAGCAGCAGAAGCAACACGACGGTAGCGCAGCTGCACACCGTAGCAGTAGCCAATGCGGCTAGCAGATGCTATTCAGCGGTAGCAGCTGCGCACAGCGGAGCAGCAGCAGCACAGGCGTAGCAGCCAAGCAGCACAGCGGGTTGCCAGATGCAGTACAGCGGTAGCAGCATCAGTACAGCGTCTCTTAAGCAGCGCAGCACAGCGGTAGCAGCAGAGCACAGCGGTGCAGCAGCAGCACAGCGGTAGCAGGCAGCAGCACAGCGGTAGCTGCAAGCAGCACAGCGGTTAGCAGCAGGCAGTACAGCGGTAGCAGCAGCAGCCACAAAAAAAAAGGCGGTAGCAGCAGCAGAACACGGTTACAGCAGCACAGCCGGTTAGCAGCAGAAGTACAGCCGGTCAGCAGCCCGCACAGCGGTAAGCAGCATGCAAGCACACGGTTAGCTGGAGCACACAGCGGTTAGCAGCAGCAGCCCACAGCAGCGCCGCAGCAGCAAACCACAGAGGTAGCAGCAAGCAGCACAACGGTTGCGCAGCAAGTTTCAGCGGTTAGCACAGGCAGCCAGCGTTAGTCAACAGCAGTACAGCGATATCGCAAACAGCACAGAGGTTAGCTGCAGCCCACAGCGGTTAGCAGCAAGCAGTACAGCGGTAGCAGGCAGCAGCGACAGCGGTATAGCAGCAGCAAGACACAGCAGGTAGCAGCAGCGGCAGCGGTGCAGCAGCCAGCCAGCGGTAAGCAGGCAGCAGTAACAGCAGTAGCAGCAGGCATTACAACGGTAGCCGCTGTAGCACAGAGGAGCAGACAGCAGTATAGCGGTAGCAGCAGACAGCACTGCGGTTAGGCAGCAGCACAGCGGTAGCTGCAGCAGCACAGCGGTAGCAGCAGCAGCACGCCGTAGCTGTAGCAGACAGCGGTAGCAGCAGCCACGTACAGCGGTTGCAGCTGCAGCACAGCGGTCAGCAGCAGACAGTACAGCGATATCAGCAACAGCACAGCGGGTTCTGCAGGCTGCGCACAGCGGTTAGCAGCAGCACGTAACAGCGGTTTTAGCACGCAGCAGCACAAGCTGTAGCAGACAGAGAACAGCGGGTAGCAGCAGCAGTATACAGCAGTAGCAGCAGCAATACACGGTGTAGCAGCCTGTAGCACGCAGTAGCGCAGCAGTTATAGCCGGTCGCAGCAGCAGACACGCGGTAGCAGCAGCAGAAAAAAACTTTAGCAGCAGTAGCACAGTGGGTAGCAGCAGTAGCACTGCGGTAGCAGCAGCAGTACAGCGGTAGCGCAGCAGAACAGCGGTAGCAGCAGCAGCACAGCGGTAGCAGCGCAGCAGCTGCTCAGCGGTAGCAGCAGCTGCACAGCCTAGCAGCTGCTAGCACAGCGGATCAGCAGCAGCACAACGGTAGCAGCAGCAGCAAAACGGTAGCAATAAGTGCACAGTGGGTAGCAGCAGTAACACAGCGGAAGCAGCGCAGAAACTGCGGGTCTCGTATCAGCAGCAGCCAGCACAGCGGTAGCAGCTCTGTGCACAGCTGGTAGCAGCAGCAAGCACAGCGTTAGCTGCAGCGCCAGCACAGCGGTTATTCTGCAGCTGCTCAGACTAGCAGCTGTAGCACAGCGGTTAGGCAGCAGCAGCACAGCGGTAGCAGCAGCCAGCAAAACGGTAGCTAGCAGTAGTAGCACATTGGTAGCCAGCAGTAGCACTCCTGTAGCAGCACAGAACTGCGGTAGAAGCAGCAGCACGCCGGTAGCAGCTTGTAGCACAGCGGTTAGAGCAGCAGCACAGCGGTAGCGCAGCTGTACATCGGGTTAGCTGCAGCAGATACAGCGGTAGCACAGCAGCAGTACAGCCGGATAGCGCAGTAGCACAGCGGTAGCAGCAGCAGTTTGTACTGCGGTAGCAGCAGCAGTACAGCGGTAGCTGCAGCTGTACAGGGTAGCAGCTAAGCAGTAACAGGGGGTAGCAGCAGTAGAGAGCGGTAGCAGCAGTAGTCACAGCGGTAGCAGCAGTAAGTAGCACTGCGGTTAGCTGCAGTAGCACAGCGGTGGCAGCAGCAGTACAGACGGTTAGGCAGCAGCGTACAGCAGGGTTAGCGCAGCAGCACAAGCGGTTAGCAGCAGCAGCAATACAGAGGTAGCAGCAGCAGCACAGTGGCAGTGCAGCAGTACCGCGGTAGCAGAGCAGCAGGCACAGACGGGTAGCAGCGGCAGTAACAGCGATATCAGCAACAGCACAGCGGTAGCAGCAGCGCCAACAGCGTAGCAGCAGCAGTACAGCGGTAGCAGCAGCCTCCGCACAGCTGGTAGCAACTGCAGACAGCTGGTTAGCCAGCTCAGCAGTACGCAGTTTGGCAGCAGTAGTAATACAACGGTAGCAGCTGTGGCACAGAGGTAAGCGCTTTGGCAGTATAGCGGTAGCCGCTCAGCAGCAAGCGGTAGCCAGCAGAAGCTCAAGAGGTAGCAGAAGTAGCACAGCCGGTAGCAGCAGCAGCAACAACGGTTGCAGCCAGTATTAGCACAGTGGTAGGCAGTCAGTAGCACAGCGGTAGCAGCAGCGTACAGCCGGTAGCAGCCGCACAGCGGTAGCACAGCAGAAACAGCGGTTTAGCAGCAGCTGCACAGCGGTAGAAGCAGGCTTGCTGCAGCACAGCGGTTATAGCAGCAAGTGCCACCAGCGGTAGCAGCTGTAGCACAGTCGGTAGCAGCAGCAGCATCAGCGGTAGCAGCGCGCAAAACGGTAGCAAGCGGTGCACAGTGGTAGCTACAGTAGCACAGACGGTAAGAAGCAGCATGTTACAGCGGTAGAAGCAAGCACAGATGTAACAGCAGCAGAACAGCAGGTAGCAGCAGCACCACAGCGGTAGCAGCAGCAGCAGCAGCACGGCGGTTAGCAGCAGCTGAACAGCGGTAGCAGCTGTAGCAAAGCGGTTAGCTGCAGCAGCACAGCGGTAGCAGCAGCAGCAAAACGGGTAGCAGCAGTGCACAGTGGTTGATAGCAGTCTGCACAGCGGTAGCTAGCAGCAGTACTGCTGCAGCGCCAGCAGTTACAGCAGGAGCAGCAGTAGAACTGCGGTGCGGCAGCAGTACAGCTGCAGCAGCAGCAGTACAGCGGTTTTGCCAGCAGTAGAACAAGCGGATAGCAGCAGCAGTACTGCCTGCTGCAGCAAGCAGTACAGCGCGTTTAGCAGCAGTAGCACAGCGTAGCGGCAGCAGTACAAGCCTGCAGCTGCAGCAGTACAAGCGGTAGCCCAGCAGTAGCACAGCGGTTGAGCAGCAGCAGACAGCGGTAGCGCAGCAGCACGCGTAGCAGCAGCAGTACAGAGTAGCAGCAGACAGTACAATGTTTGCAGCAGTAGCACAGCGGTAACAGCAGCAGTATAGCTTTAGCAGCAGCAGTCCGCGGTTAGCAGCAGCACAGCGGTAGCAAAGCAGCAGCACAGCGGTTAGCAGCAGCGCACTGCGTTAGCAGTAGCAGCCACAGCGGTAGCAGCAGCAGCAAAACAGAGTAGCAGAGCAGCACAGCTGTAGCAAGGCCAGCAGCACGTGATACAGCATCAGCACAGCGGTTAGCAGCAGCAGTTCAGGGCGATATCTGCAAACAGCACACGGTTGGTTAGCAGCAGCAGTACAGCGGTTGGTAGCGCGTTAGTACAGCGGTAGCAGACAGCAGTACAGCGGCCCCCCCCCCCCCCCCCCCGTAGCTGCAGTAGCACGCGGTAGCTGCAGTAGCACAGCGGTAGCAGCAGTTTTAGCACAGCGGTAGCAGCAGCAGCCAGTACAGCGGGTTAGAAGCAGCAGTCACAAGCGGTAGCAGCCAGCAGTACAGCGGTAGCAGCGCACAGCGGTTCAGCTAGCAGCAGTAGCACAGCGGTAGCAGCAGTTTTGCACAGCGGTAGCAGCAGTACACAAGCCTTCGGAGCAGCAGCGTACAGCGCTTGCAGCCGCAGCACAGCGGATAGAAGATGGCAGCACAGCGGTAAGCCAGCAGTAGCCACAGCGGTAGCAGCAGCCAGCCACAGCGGTAGCAGCAGCAGTACAGCGGTCATAGAGCAAGCACAGCGGTTCAGCAGCAGAAGACGCGGTTAGCAGCTAGCAGCACAGCGGTAGCAGCAGCAGCACAGCTGTAACAGCGCAGCAGCACCAGCGTTTGCAGCAGCAGAAGCACAGCCGGTATTGCAGCAGCAGTACAGCGGTGGTAACAGAAGCAGCACAGCGGTAGCAGCAGCAGCTAAGCGGTAGCAGCAGTACCACAGCGGTAGCAAGCAGCAGTACAGCGGTAGCAAGCAGAGCAGCACAGCGGTAGCAGCAGTAGCTCAGCCGGTAACCGCTAGTAGCACGCGGGGTAGCAGCAGCGCACAGCGGTAGCAGTAGTAGCACAGAGGTAGCAGTCAGACCAGCACAGCGGTAGCAGCAGCAGCCGCGGTAGCAGCAGTGAACAGCGGTGAGCAGCAGCAGTTCAGCGGTTAGCCAGCAGGCAAGTACAGCGGTCGCTAGCAGCAGCAGAGTACAGCGGTGGAGCAGCATGTACATCGGTTTGCAGCAGCAGTACAGCGGTAGCAGCAGCAGCACGGCCCGGTTAGCTGCCAGCACCACAGCGGTAGCAGCAGCAGCACAGCGGTATCAGCAGCACAGCGGTAGCAGCAGCAGTACAGCAGGGAGCAGCAGCTGCACCAAGCGGTAGCTGCCAGTACCTCAGCGGTATCAGCAGCTGTACTGCGGTCTAGCAGCAGCAGCATCAGCGGTCTATAGCAGCTGTAACACAGCGGTAGCAGCAGCAACAACAGCGGGTAGCAGTAGCAGTACTGCGGTAGCAGGCAGGGGCAGGCAGCAGCAGGAGCTGCAGCTAGCAGCAGCAGCAGCAACAAGCAGTTAGGCAAATCTCTTGAGACCTCACTGCCGCAGGACCTCTATACTGAATTAGGGAAAAATGAGGTTTGCATAAATTCGTGGCAGGTAATTCATAGTCATCTGACACAGGTGGAGGATAAGAAAAGACAAAGTGCAATGACACAATTGGGGGGAAGGAGAGGAGAGAGAGAGAGAGAGTTAGTGAGACCCATAAAACTTGGAGTGAAGACAGTGAGACAAAAGTTTTGCCTTTGACCCGCGCGATTGTTAACAACCATCAGCGGAAAAACCATTTAGGCACCAAATTGAGGCCAACAGGTGAGAGGTTCATGACCACCGGGAAATGAAATTCTTGACAACAGGTCACAGGTTAGTAAAAATCCTCCATTCTTTTTAAGGTAAGTTCAAAGTTTTATCACAACGAAAATCAACCAATGCAGGAAAAGGTTTCCTCGCAGAGCTAAATGAATTGTTTGGAAACGCTAGCACAAACACAAACGATGATTTTGAGCATTGAGTATTAATGGAACAATAAATTATATCGAAACGTTTCTCCACGAGTGGATTCATCAGTTTTAATTCATTTTAATGAAACATGGATGTAATTGAGTAATTACTGTCACAGAGTATAGTAGGATATTCGCAAGTGACTCAGGTTGTTGCTCTTGCTGTTTGATTTCATTAATAATGCCCCAGAGTGGAAGTGGCTACGTATACAGTGGAAGAAGGACGAGTTGGTATCTCTTTAATATTAACTATTCGTCAGGTAATGGTAAAAGACTTCATGGAACAAATAAGGAAGATGATAGCTGTCCTTAAAAATTTTAAATCTTATATAACTTTGTGAAGATTTCAATTTTCTAGACATTAACTGGAGATGTTAAAGAAACAGCATTATGCCAAGAAATATTTTATGACAGAACTATATTTCGGACAGACTTTACTAGGTGAACTATTAAGGGCTGTGTGGGGAATGTTTGTTTTTGAGCCAATAAATAATAGATCCTATTAAAACGAAAAATACACTTTACTTGGCCCTTCACGGAACTTATCTCAGAACATTATACTCTTAATCATCCCGTATCGAAATACAAAACCAAGAATCGATGGCAGCTCTTACTGTGTAGCTGCGAAACGTTGAAACAAATGCATATCTAACTGTTGCTCATGTTTCTTACTCATCAACTTGTCGTATTAATTGCCATTTTAGGGAGGACCTAAGTAAAGAGAACGAGAAGGGAATGTTCAGTAATTTTCACTTCGACAGTCAGAGAAAGCTTGGGATAGCAGTATTCCCTTGGGATGCGGTCCTGAGGATCCTATATCTCCCCAGCCGAGGGAAAATAAAAATGAACTTTTATCTTGGTTTTATAGCACCTCACCTGCTTCCACTGTCAAGTCAAAGTCAACATTTTTAAAAAAAGTGTTAGTTGAAAGAGGATATTTAGTTGTAATGGTAGTAGCGTTGGTAGAAAGCACCACCCAGAGGAAGGATGTTACTACCGTCCTGCCAGATGACTGTGAAACTGAAACCTGTAACTGTTTTGCATGATGGTAGGATTGTGGTGGTCGTTTTCTGTTCATAAACGCTAGTTATCAGGGGATTTCTTGCTACTCCAACTTACACTTTGGTCACACTTCACAGCAGCTAATGCATATATATATATACATTACATCTAGGTTTTTCTCCTTTTTCTAATAGCTTTGGGTTTTCTTTATTTTTCTATTGTCCATGAGTTAAGTGGGAAAGAATTCTTTCCTCCGTTAAGCCATGCGTGTCGTATGAGGCGACTAAAATGCGGGAGCAATGGGCTAGTAACATTCTACTGTAGACATTTACTAAAAAAGAGAAGAAAGAAGAAAAACTTTATAAAACTGGGATGATTAAATGTGCGTGGATGTAGTGCAGATGACAAGAGAAACAGATGATTGCTGATGTTATGAATGACAAAGGAGTTGGATGTCCTTGACCTAAGCGAAACAAGTGTAAGGGGGTAGGGGAGTCTCGAGTGGGGGGAAATAAATGGGATTAATCTGGAGTATCTGAGGAGAGTTAGAGCAAAGGAAAGGGGTAGCAGTAAATGTTGAAGGATCACGTATGGAAGGAGAAAAGGAGAATATGAATGTGTAAACGCAGAATGATGTGGATTAAAGTAAAGGTTGGATGCGAGAAGTGGGTCATTATAGCGTGTATGAACATGGAAGAAGAGGAGGAATGCAGAGGAGAGAAGAGAGAGATTTTGGGAAGATGTTAAAGTGAATGTATAGGAGCCTTGAACCAAGTGAGAGATGTAATTGTGGTAGGGGACCTGAATGATAAAGTAGGAGACAGGAAACTTTTAGAGAGGGTGTGGATAGGTAAGTTTGGAGTGCCTAGGTGTAAATGATAATGGAGAGCCCTTTGATTGAACTTTGATATAGAAAGGGGTTCTTTTAGTTATAGGTAATACATAATGTAAGAAAAAAGAGGATAAATAAGTTTACTACTAGATATGATGTAGGAAGAATTGACATTAGTTTGTTGGATTATGTATTGGTAGATAACAGACTGTTGAGTAGACTTTCAGGATGTACATCTTTATAGAGGGGCTGACAGTAATATATCAGATCACTTTCTAGTTGTAGCTACACTGAGAAGTAAAAGGTACGATGGGATACAAGGAAGAATAGAAAGCATCAGGGGATAAGAGAGAGGTGAAGGTTTTATTAAACTAAAAGAGGAGGCAGCAGTTAGGGAAGATATAAAAAGCTATTGGAGGTTTGATGGGCTAATGATGAGCATAGGCTATGGGGGTCGAAGATCGTATGGGGTAGGTTTAGAAATGTATGTGTTAGGGGTGGGGGGGGGGGGGGAGGGGTTTGTTCAGCAGAAGTTTTGGTTAAAGGAAAGTGGGTGCGGGAGGGATGGAGGAGCGATTGGTGGAATGGATGATGTAAAGAGAGTAGTAAGGGAGAAAAAGTTAGCATATGAGAAAGTTTTTACAAAGTAGACAGTGATGCAAGGAGGGAAGAGTATATGGTGAGAAAAAAGAGAGAGGTTAAGAGAGTGGTGAAGCAATGTATAAAAAGAGAGCAATGAGAGAGTGGGTGAGATGTTATCAACAACAAATTTTGTTGTTTAAAATAGAAAAAGTTTTGGAGCGAGATTAACCAAGTTAAGGAAGCTAGAGAAACAAATGGATTTCCCAGTTAAAAATAGGAAGGAGAGTTATTAAATGGAGAGTTGAGGTATTGGGAAGATGGGGGAATATTTTGGGATTGTTAAATGTTGATGAAGAAAGGGAACTGTGTTTTCGTGTATAGGGAAAGGAGGAATAACTCTTGTAGGAGTGGGAAGAGCCAGTTGTGAGTGGGGGGGAATTGGAGGCAGTGGGGTAAAATGAAAGGGGGAAAGGCACCGGGATTGATGGGAAAAAAGATAAAAATTTTTTAAAAGCAGGTGGGAAATAGTTTTGGGGGGTTTGGGCAATTTTTAAAAAAAGTATGGAAGAGGGTAAGGTATTAGGGTTTGGGGAAAAGGGGCATGAATAATTCCTTTGTAAAAAGGCAAAGGGGACAAAAGAGAGTGCAAAAATTATGGGGGGTAAGTCTTTGAGTATCCTGGAAAAGTGTAGGGTAGATTTATATTAAAAGAAAAAAAAGTAGACGAAAATAGGAAGCGAGAACAAGGGGGCTTTAGGAAAGGTAGGGGGTTGGGACCAGGGTTTACAGTGAAACATATAAGGGGAACAGTATTTGAAAAGGGCTAAAGAGATCTTTGTGGTATTTATGGTTTGGGGAAAAGGGCGTATGACGGTGGAAAGGGGGGGCAATGTGGCAGATGTTGCGGGTGTTGGTGTAGGAGGTAGGTTACTAAAAGCATTGAAAAGCTTTTACGGGGATAGTGAGGCTAAAGTTAGAGTAAAAGGGAAAAAGAGGGAAAATTATTTCCCATTTAAAAGTAGCCTTGACAAGGATGTGTGTTCCCCGGGGTTGTTTAATATATTTATAGATGGGGTTGAAAGAGAAGTAAATCGAGGGTTTGACAAGAGGCGGGGATTTAAAAGAAAAAAAATACAAAAGGGGAGTTTCCCATTGTCTTTCTGATGACACTGTGCTTTGGGAGATTCTGAGAGAAGTTGCAGAGATTGGTGGATGAATTTGGTAGGGTGTGCAAAAAAAGAAAATTAAAGTGAATACGGGAAAAGAGTAAGGTTATGAGGAAAACAAAAAGTTTAGGTGATGAAAGATTGGAATCAGATTGGGGGGAGAGAGATGGAGAAGTGAATGTATTCAAAATTTTTGGGGAGTGGACGTGTCACGGAGGGGTTAGAAGGATGAGGTGAATCATAGAATTGATGGGGAAAAGGGTAGTGGTGCCTTAGGAGTTGTGGAGACAAAGAACTTTGCCCTTTGGGAGGCAAAGGGGGGAAAGGGGAGAGAGATATTTTTTCCCAAACACTTTTTAAGGGTGTGAAGCTGGGTGATAATGTTTTGCAGCGGGAGAAGGGTGGAGGCAGTGGAGATGTCATGTTGGGGCAATGGTGGTGTGAATAAAATCAGAGAATTCGTAGTTTTTAAGTTAGGGGGGAGGTGCGGGATTTTCCAAAACTGTTGTCCAGAGGGGTAGGAAGGGGTTTGTTGGGTGGTTCGGACATGTTGAGAGAATGGAGCGAAACAGAATGACTTCAAGGTGTATCGTCGTAGTGGAAGGAAGGCGGGGGGGGGTGGCCTAGGAAAATTGGAGGGGGGGGGGTAAAGGGGGTTTTTTTGTGCGAGGGGGTTGGGCTTCCAGCGGGGCGTAGCGTGTTTTATAGGAGGAATGGAGCAAATGGTTTTTAATACTTGACGTGCGTTGGAGTGGGCGAAAATTATGAAGGGGGTTCAGGGAAACCGGAGGCCGGGCTTTAGTCCGGAGTGGGAAGTACGTGCCCGCACTCTGAAGGAGGGGTGTTAATGTTTTAGTTTAAAAACTGTAGTGTAAAGCACCCCTTCTGGCAAGACAGTGATGGAGTGAAGATGGGGAAAGTTTTTTTTTTTCGGGCCACCCTGCCTTGGGGGAATCGGCCAGTGTGATATAAAAATAAAAATAAATTTGTGAGCGGAAAAAATTGGCCTAAAAATTTTGGCTTTTTGGTTTTGGTTTAAATTAAAATGGAAGTTTAAGGAAAAGGGAAAGTTTAGAAAGGGGGAAAATTTCTTTTGGGGAAAAAAAAAAAAAAAAAAAAGGGAAGGAACACAAAAGTAACAAAAATATCTATCGTCCAGGTAACTGGGAAAAATCTTAAATATTCTTCATGTTTGCCAAAAACTCTTAGAACTTGCCTACTGCTTTGCAGGATGTTTATATACTGACGATGAAAGAAAAAAAGAGCGAAATCTTAAAAAGAGCAGTATGATTCAAGGTTCAAAAATCCAAATGAACAAACAATGTTGAGGCTCCAGAATTTTTGCCCTACCTGCCTATGCCCCTACAAATTATATATCTTACATAAGCACATATTCTGAGAATTCGAAAAAGGAAGAAAATAGAGAACGTACACATACAGAAACCCAAGCTTATTCCTGGAGCCTTTTTCACAGGGAAATTCAAAATACACCAGCGTCAAAACTCGCTATTTTTTCGAAAAAATCCCAGAGGACTTACTGTGTCAGATGTAGCTCCTCTAAATAAAGTTACGTATGATTTTAATTTTTAAAGGGGGTGGACCGGGTAAACCAGGAAACAATACCCTTTTTCTTGTAAATCGTACCGAACCTATCCTCTCAGCAAATGAGGCAACGAGCACTGGCGAATATTGGGGACCAATAATACTAACATCACACATCATAAAGTCTTCGATGGTGAAACCCCAGGTTTCTAACTCTGTGGGTGAACATAAACAACACAACTCATGGATTTAGAGTGAGATCATTACTTGTCTACTATGAGATCATTACCAGAAAATCACGGAGACTTTTTGAAGACCAAAATACAAATGTGGTTTACACGGCCTTTCTGAGACTTTTAACAAATGCGCTCATCGAGTGATAGCCCATAAAATGAGGTCAGTAGGATAAAGAGAAAAAGTAGGAAAATGGATATTTAAGACCAGAACTCCAACTGCCTTTGATTGGGAGACTTGCCATCTATTTATATTTTACAGCGGCCATCTCTGTGGCCATCGTAAATATCTGGAATTGCAGAAGGGTGAGAATTTCGCACGAACTTTGATTAATTCTCATAACCGGATATCCTTTTGTGAGGGAAACGCGAATTTTTTGATGAATTAACAAAAGGGGCTACACATGGAGATCTTCATTTTGAAGACCACAGGCATCATATTTAAATACAATAAAAACATAAGAACATAAGAAAGAAGGAACACTGCAACAGGCCTACTGACCCCCCCCCCCCCGTGGGTTAGTAGGACCTGGACATGGACATGCGGAGCAGGTCCATGTCCCCCCCCCATAAGACCAATGACACCCCCCGGATTAGCCCAATGATCCACCCCGTCTGGTCACCCAAACCAAGGATGGAGCACTGCACCAGACCCAGCAGCACAAGCTAGTCAGGTCCCAAATTTACACCCACCCACACCCACTCATGAATTTATTTTAACCTATTTTTAAAAACTACACAACGTTTTTAGCCTGAAAACTGTTACTCGGGAGTTTGTTCCACTCATCCCCAACTCTATTACCAAAAACCCGTGTTTTCCTATATCCTCCTGAATCTGAATTTTTCCAACTTGAAAAAATTGCTGCGAGTCCTGTCTTGGCTGGAAATTTTCAGGGACGCTATTTACATCCCCTTTATTTATTCCTGTTTTCATTTATACACCTCGATCATATCCCCTTTCGAGAGAGTGCAGATTCATGGCCCTCAGTCTATTCTCATAGGAAAGATTTCTGAAACATGGGATCATCTTTGTCATCCTCCTCTGTACGTTTTCCAGAGCATTTATATCCATTCTGTAATTCGGTGACCCGAACTGAGCAGCATAGTTTAAATGAGGCTAACCAAGGATATATAGAGTTGAAGAACACCCTGAGGACATCTATTATTTTACTTCTAGTTATGAAGCC
>NC_069418.1:47323500-47370958 GCF_026875155.1 Cherax quadricarinatus | reverse complement strand
TGGATGTTTTCATGTCGTCTCATCAACTCGGTAACAGGAAAATACAAGTACGAGAGAGTCATAGAGAAATGAATATTGAACTTCGTTCGAACATCTAATTGGGAAAAGAAATGGAGAATTACAACTAATCCTGACAAGGTCCTTGTTAGCACGATAGGATGTTTTGCATCAACTATTGAAGATAAAGGAGGTATCTCCATCAGAGGTACACCTGTAGCCATTAGAAACCCTAACAAGATTTTGGGATATGAAATCGACAGGCTGCTCCATTCAACATCTCATGTAACTAAAAAGATCAACATAGCCAAAGCCGGTCTTAGCAGACTCTTTCGATTCAAATCAAGCCCCTCAACATGTCAAAAAACATCTGTATAAAATGATAATAAGACCAATACTCGAATACCCTTGTGTCCCAATGTCATTAACAACAAAGACCAACATGCTCCGGTTACAAAGGGTCCAGAATAGAGCTCTTCGCTTCATCACCGATACCAGGAGGAGAGACAGAGTTAAAATGGCAGATTTACACATACAAGAAGATATTACTGCCATAAATGTACGCCTTGACACCTTAAAAAAGAAACTTTATACAATGCAAGAACTATACATGCCAGATAGAGAACATCCTATACAAGTGGTAAATACCACGGATTATACCATCACTACTCCGCCTCACAGGATTCAACGAATGACTCTCCCACAAAGGGTCCGTCGCTTTATTCATAAAGATGATTACCCACGACCCATGATATTGAGCAACCTCCCTGATGAAGAGGATTGGGTAACACCAGAACCTTCTATGTATACTGAGAAAATCATCGCCCCCAATTAGGGAGACATCATATTAAAACTTTCTAATGTAAAAATTATGCTATTACTATGGCTGGACACCACCTGTAGAAGCCATTGTCACGAAATTTATAAACTGGCCAGAAAATTATGCCTTCCTTGTTGCATAAACATCCGTTGGCAATCGCAAAAAAAAAAAAAAAAAAAAAAAAAAAAAAAAAAAAAAAGCAATTGCAACTTGTATAATTACTACCAATTCAGAGTCATGTACTTATATATCTGTTATATCTATGTGACTCTGATGGGTTAGTATTATACCCCTTAATTAAATATATTATCATTTCACGTACACTTTTTAAATTGCACCAAAGTGGTTGGGCCACTTACCTTTATATCCTACCTCTCACCCCCCTCCCACCCTTTTCCAATATTTCCATCCTTACCCATCCTTCTTCCTTCCCCATCTCACCAAAGCTCTGGTCTGAACAAGAACAAGAACAAGGTACCTCCGGCTTTGCTGGGAGGAAAGCTTTGAAGCTGCCGTAGCTGATGAACCTTAATGGAATACTTGACGATATCCTATTGCCCTACTGAAGTCTCTCAGCTCAGGTTGATAGATTTAACAATTTGCATGCAACCCATCCTAGGTAATGGAATATAGCAGAGGAAACATAGCGACTGTTCCCATTATGTAACTGCCAAGCAGCATAGCTCTCACGGAGACGAAACTTTCATAAACAATATAGAATGAAATGCTACAAGATAGGTCGTAGACACTAAGGAAGAAACAAGGTAGCAGCTAGTCAAGCAATGCCACTCTTCATAAAGTTGAGTTTAAATGAGATGAGGGTAATGGTAAGTCCTCAGGATAATGAAATCATAGTAGAAATATAACAGAAGACTGAGATATAAGGAACGAGAAGAGCAACAGTATTACCATAGAATCTGCAAAGAGACCCCAAAAAAAGGATAAGGAAAAACCCAAGGGACGATTAGGGGATTTCCCACAAAAGGAAAAAATTTTAAAAAAAGGCCCCCGAGAGCCTAAGGACGCCAAAATATGGGGTTTTAAAATGATGGGGGGGGATGATGGAGAATTTAAATGTTTTAGTAAGAGGGAGAAAAACCGTGTGTGTGTGGGGTTTGTGTGTGTGTTTTCACCTAGTTGAGGTTGCAGGGGCCCGAGTCCAAGCTCCGGGCCCCGCCTTTTTTCCCGGGTCGCCACTAGGTAAATCCCCCTAAAACCGTGACCCTTTATCTTTACCTCTGCTTAAAAATTTAAAAATTTGGTTTTTGCCTCCACTCCCACCCTTTTCCCAAAATACCCATTTCCCCTGACTACTCTGTGGGGGAAGAAAAAAATTCCTAACATCCCTGTGATTCATTTTTGGGGCCCCTTAAACTTCCAACTGTGCCCCCTTGTTGCTGGCCCCCATCTCTGGAACATCCTCTCTTTATCCATGTCCAATGGGGTGGGGGATTTTTGTGGAATGACAAAAAAATGATTGTGGTGTTTATGAATGGGGAAAAAGTGGTTTTTGGGTTTTTAAAGTAAAAACAAAGCTAAAGGGGGTTTGGGAAAGTTTCATGGAGAAAAATTAAATGGGGTGTGTGTGAGAGGGAGAGAGAGAAAAGGAGGAGAGAAGAGGGGGGGGAAACCCCTGAAAGATTAGATCTGATATCTGAGATACCGGGTGTAAAATGAGGACTATAAATCCCATGGGTGAGAGCGACATTTCTTTTCTCAGGTCAAATTTGAAAAAAATGAAATAGAAATTTTGGAAGTTTCCCCAAAAAAAATTAAAATGTCTTTATGAAAAACTGAAACCCATTCTAAACTTAAAAAAGGAACCCCTTAGAAACTTTTAACAGAAAGTTTCAATAAAACAATACTTCTAGTGAAAGGCAAAGAAAAAATTAAATTAAAAAATTTTTCTTCTACAACCCCTTTTTACCCTATATGCATAAATTAATAAAAACACAAAAACCCAGGTAACCCCCAGTTAGCCCCAATTATTAGCTCCAAAGGTTCATTTTTCATATAAAGTATCAAAATGGCTTGTAAACTTTTTAAACCCCAAATTTAAATGTTAAAAGCAACATAGATTTAGTTGATAAAATAAGCTTCTTAAATGACTTAAATTTTTTTAACAGGGTTAGTTTTGATGTTATTTCCCTTGTTAACAAAAGTCCCAATTGAGGGTTTATTAAGTTGCTTTTCTGAAGAATTTTTTTAACCCCACGTTTTAAACCTTTGCCATTTCCTGCTCTCATTAAAATTTTGCATTGTTGATGAAAAGTTTTTTAAGGTTTAAGATTTTTTTTCCCAAAAATTTAAATTTAGGGCCCAAGGGGAAATTCTCTTTCACCGTTTTTAAAGTAACTTATACGGGAAAATTTTTTTTTGAAACAAGGTTCCCTTTAATGAGCTAAGGGGGGTTTAGTTTGTTGAGGGAATATTTTGTGTTTTAAAGCCTAGAATGTAGTTTTAAAACCCTTTTCCTTTTTTAAATTAAATACCCTTAGCCCATTCTATAAACTTTTCTAGATATTTTAATTTTAAAGGGGTAAAATGATTTTTAAATTTTAAAAAAATTTTACAAAAAGGGCCTAAAAATAACTGTTCCTATTTTGCACTATTACCCTTTAACATCAAAAAAAGGGAGTTAAACTTTTTGTTTCTCATCATTTTTTTTTGGGGGAGATTTACGTTTTTTAAAGCCCTAGATTTTCAAAAAAGAAGAAATACCCAAAAATTTGTGAAATAGGTAATGTTTTAAAATACCCAAAAAAACGAAATTTGGGAAAAAATTTTTTAAAAATTCTAGAAATACTTTTTACAATCCAAAAAGGGCAACCAACCTTATTCAACAAAAAAATTGTTGGTTCTCCTTCCCCGAAAATTGGTTGATTGCCCTCTCTTTTTAAAATTTTTAAATTTATCAAAGTTGTATTTAAAAATTTTTTGATAAAGAAAAAAAATTTTTGCAAAAGATTCCCCCCCAAAATGCTGACGGATTGTTTTAAAAGGATTACTTGAAAAATTTCCCAAATAAAGATTATTGGGGGTTTAAACGGGAAAAAATCTCAAAACTAAATTACAACAACATAAATATAAATAGAAGGGAAACAAGTTTTCCAATGCCCCTGTTTTTTCCATGTGAGAGATTTTAACCCCAATTGTTTTTCAAAAGGTTGAGAAATTTTGAATCAGGCAAATCCAGGGTCGACGGGAAATAAAGGGAATCAGTTTCAAAAAAACATTTTCAAAATAATATAATTTTTCCTTTGGTTTTTTTAAAAATTTGGATTCATTTAAAATTTAAATTTAAAATTTGGAAGAATTTAATGAGCATTAAACAAGTAAAAAACTTAATTTTGGGTTTAGATATTGGGGGGGTTTCACAAAAATTGGGGTGTCGTAACGCGTTGTAATGTTGCTTTTTTGTGAGATTTTATGGTGAGGTGTAGTCGGCCCCTTTGAAATGGGAAAAAAAATCAAAAAAGCCTGTGTGTGTTTTGTGGTGTTTTTGTGTGTGTGTGTGGTGTGTGTGTGTGTGTGTGTGTGTGTGTGTGTGGGTGTGGGGGTGTTTTTAAGTTAGTGGGTTGGTAGAAAGCAACCCCCCAGGGAGGTACACCGTCCAAACCCAAGGGGGAGGGGTAAAAGGAAAGCCTTTATTTTTTTTTTTACATGAGGGAAAGGTTTGGGCAGGAAACCTTTTTTCTGTCCCCCCAAACATGCAAGTTTTTCGGGTTTCGTTTTTGCTACTTACTTTAAAGGTCACATTTACACATAATGTACAAGTTTATGTATCACCCCAAATCTGGGGTTTCCTTTTATTTTATTTAATGTTCTTTTTCTTATTGCTTTTCCTTTCTATCCATGGGGAAGGGGAAATAAAAATCTTTCCTCCGTAAGCCATCCCGTTTTGGAAAAGTCAACAAAAAACCCGGGGGGGAACAATGGGCTAGAAACCCCCTTTTTTCCCGAATATTCTACTAAAAAAAAAAAAAAACCGTCAAAGGGGGGATTTTCCTCAATGTGCGTGGATGTTGTGCGAATGAAAAGGGGAAAAACTTTGGATTGGGGATGTTATGAATGAAAAAAAAGTTTTGGCCTGGATGCCCTTGGTTTTAAAGTGAAAAAAGCTAAAAAGGGGGTGGGATTTTTTCCCAATGGAGAGGAAAAAAATGGGATTAGGTCAGGGGTTTAAAATAGAGTTGGGAGCTAAAGAAGGAGTGCTTTAATGTTAAGGAAAAATTTATATGAAAAAAAAAGAGGAATAAATGTAAAAATTTCCAAGGATTATGGGGGAGTAAAAAAAGGGTTGGGATGAAACAATTAATTATATATAGCTGGACTTGAGTACTGGAAAGGGGAAGTACAATGCCTGCATTTTAAAAGGGGGAATTTGGGAAATTGGCAGTTTGGGGGAATATGTTATATATCTTTATATATGCCCTAAACTTTTGGGGTATTGGGCGCCCTCTGAAAAAGACAGTGATTTTGTAGGGATGGGTTAAAAGTTTTTTGGAATGATGATGAAAAAATTTTCCTTTTGGGGTTTTTCTTTCATTTTGGGTCATCCTCCCTTTGGGTTTGGGGAAGAGGGCCGGCTTCCTGAGAAAATTATATATATATATAAAAAAAATTTTTTATATTTTTTATTATAAAAATTTTTAAAATTTTTTAATATATATATATATTTTAATTTTAAAATTAAATATATATGCAAAACAACCACTCTGAAAGAATAGAGAAATTCCAAGTCCCTTTCGTGACAACTCACATTATAAAGGGAACTATGAAAGTAAAGCCCCCAAGGAAGCTTTTATAAGGGGGCCCTGGCCAGAAACCCCCAAATCGATCCACAAGGGTTTAAACACCTACGCGCCCCGCCCCAAAACTTGGATAGGCCCTTTGCCAACAACCACCCAAAAAACTTTTTCCCCCCAAAAAAATTTAAAAAATTTTTTCCATTATTATTAATTCGCCCCAAATTCTGTTAATTATAAAGGGAAATCTAATTTTTAAAAACCCAAAAAGGAAATATTCATATTATTTTTTCCAAAATTTGCTTTTTATGAAACAAATTTAATTTATATTCCTTTTCGACCCTGGACTTTCTTTTACTATTTTCCAACTTTTTTTAAAAACAATTGGATGGTTAAAAATTTTTACATTTAATTTAAAAAGAGCATTGGAATCTTGTTTAAAATCCCAATGCTAAAAATTTTTTTTTGTTTTAATCTTAAATTCGAATTTTAAAATTTTTACCCTAAAAAATTCTCGCAAATTTTTCAAAGGGAAACTTTTAGACACATCCATTTTAGCATTTTGGGGGGGAAATTTTTTATCAAAAGTTTTTTTTTTTCTGTATCAAGATTTTTTAAACAACTTTAATATTAAAAGTTTTAAAGAAGAAAGGCATATCAACCCAAATTTTATGGTTAAAGGGGGAAACCCAACCCTATTTTTAGTTTGGGAAAAAGGCTGGTTTTTCCCCTTTTTTTATTGGGAAAAAGTATTTCGCAATTTTTAAAAAATTTATCCAAATTTCATTTTTTTGGGTATTTTTAAATCATTACCCATTTTATAAATTTTGGATTTTTTCCCCTCTATAACCAGGGGAATAAAATTTTGTTAAAACCTCAAAAACATTGATGAGAAAAAAAGGGCAAATTTGACTTACTTGATGCGAGGAAAAAAGTGGCATAGGAAAAAGTTTTTTTGTAGGTTTTTTTTGTAAATTTTTTAAATTTTTAAAATTTATTATTAACCCCTTTAAAAATTAAAAATCTGAAAAAAAAAAGGCCCCCAAAGAGTTATTTTTTTTTCAAATTAACAGTAAAGTTTATAGAATGGGGAAAACTAATTTAAATTTTTCCCAAAGGAAAAGGTTTTATATCTTACATTTTTTGGGCCCTAAGACACAAAATATTTTTCAAAATATCTGAACCATTTAAACTCTATTAGGGGGGATTTGTTTTTTAAGCAAAACCCTTTTTTCAAAAAAAATTCCCTGTATAGGTTTTCAAAAAACAGGGAAAGAGGGTTTAATTGCCATAAAATTCTGAGTGTTTAAAAAATTTTCATTAAATACAAAATTTTTCATAAAAAATGCAAAGTTTAATAAATTTAAAGATTGTAGGAAAATGGCAATGGTAAATCAAAGTTTTAAAGGGGTTCTTCCCAAAAGAAAATTTTAAAAAATCTCAACGGGGAACCCTTTCCCTAAACAAGGGAAGGGAACATCAAAACCAACCCCTGTTAAAATCAAAAAAATCAGTCCGGAAACTTAATTTATCAACCAAGTCAAAGTTGTTTTTAAAATTAAAGTTAGAAATTTTTTCCAAAAATGGGCTCAAAAAAATAAAAGCCATTTTGGTTTAAATTTTTAAAAGGGGAAAATGACCCAAAGGAGCTTTAAAAAAATTGGGCTGACTGGGGTTTTCCCCGGTTTTTTTGGGTTTTTATTAGTCCTCATGTTTAAGGGAAAAATGGATTATGGAAGTAAATTGTTTGACTTAAAACATTTTTTGCCCTTTTATAAAAGTTTTATTTTTTATTGAAATTTTGTTTTAACCCGGGTTTTTAGGGGTTTTTTTCCCAAGTTAGAATGGGTTTTAGTATCATCTAAGAGATTATTCATTTTTTCTTGGTTTTTCATTTTTTCTAAATTTCTTTTTGCAATTTTTTTTTGGGCTGCTTTTGTAAGGGGGGCCCAAAATTTTTTTTTTTTAATGTATAAAAAGACTTAAAGAAACTTTTTAGGGCAATTGGGAAAAGTTTTTGGTTTTAACATAGAGCTATAAAACCTTTCCTTTTTCAAAAATTTAAATTTTATCAGAAAGGGTAAATCAGAAAAAAATTTTTTAAAAATTACAAAAGGGTTTTTCAATTTCAAAAATTATTAAGTTTTTTTGAAGTTGCCCAAAAATTTTTTTATTGGATTTATTGGTATAAAAAATCAGAGAATTTGTAATGAACTCAAGAGAAACAAAAAAAGAAAATTGACATTTTTTAATTTAAAATGTGATTGGACAAAGCATTCAATAACCCAATTTTTTAATTAAATTTTCAGATGAAAATTTTTGACAAACATACAACGTGCCCCTAGGGTTTTTGGGCCCAAGGTTTTTTCCAAATTCAAAAAAAAATTATAAAGTTGAAATTGCAAAAAACCTTTTTTAACTTTCAAAAATTTTCTGATTTTCCCTGATGGGAAAATTAAAATTAGTTAAAAGGAAAGGTATACAGCCTTTTGTTTAAAACCAAAAAAATTCCCAATTGCCCTTTAAAAATTCTTTAATTTTTATGATACACTTAATAACAATAAAAAATTTTTGCCTTACCCAAAGCAACAAAATAAATGCAAAAGTAATTATTTAAAGAAAAGAAAACCAAGAAAAAAAGAAAAATCTTTAGATGATACTGAAAAACCCATTCTAAATTAGGGGAAAAATTTCCCTAAAAACCCTTAACCCCGCAATTTCAATAAAAAAAAAAAACTTTTACTGAAAGGCAAAAATGAAAATTTGTCAAAAAATTTCTTCCACTAACCACTTTACCACATGTATGGACTAATTAAAAAAAACACAAACCAGGGATTCCCAGAGACCAATTATTAAACCCATAGGGGAAATTTCATATAAAATTTTTAAATGGGGTGTTGATATTTTGAGCCCCATTTTTGGGAAAATTTCTAACTTTAATGTTAAAAAAAACATAGCCCCTTGGGTTTATAAATTAAGCCCCCTTGACTGACTTTAAAATGATTTTTAAAAAAAAAATTAGTTTTGATGGTACTCCTTTTTTCGAAAGTTCCCGGGAGGGTTTATTAAGTTTTTTTAACTGAAGAATCGTTAAAATAGATTTACCATTGCCTTTCCCACCCACCATTTTAAAATTTTTAAACTTTGCATTTTTGATGCAAAAATTTTTATTTAAAAGATAAGGGTTTTTCACTCAGAAGTTTGGGGATGGCAATTTGGGGAAAATTTCCCCTTTCACCTGTTTTAGGGAAACCTATACATGGAATTTTTTTTAACAAGAATTGTTAACACAACCTCCCTAATAGAGCTAAATGGTTCCTTTTGTTGATGATATTTTGTTTTCTTTTTTGCCAAAAAAAGTAGATTTTAAAAAATTTCCCTTTGGGAAAAATTTAAAAAGCTTAGCCCCCTTCTATAAACTTTTTTCGTTGAGTTTGAAAAAAATAATCATTGCCTTTTCTAGTGTTTTAATTTTAAGGAATAAATTAATTTTAAATTTAAAATTTTAAACAAAAACCCACAAATTTAAATTTTTCCTATGTCCACTATTATTCCTCGCAACAAAAGTCAAACTTTGTTTCCTAAGTTTTGGGAGGGAAGGGTTTTTATTTGGTTTAGATGGGGAAATTTCAAAGGGCCAAATAAAAATGTTTAAAATCCAAGGGGAAATTGGGGGGGGGGGGGGAAAGGGGGGAAAACCCCTTTTAAAGTTTTCCGAAATTTCTGTTTACATAAAAAAAAGGGAAAAAAACAGCCTTTTAAAAAAAAAACCCCCCAAATAAAAATATCTTGGGTTTTCCCTTACCTGGAAAAATTGGGTTTATTTCCTTCTCTTTTTTAAGACTTTTTTAAAATTAAAGTTGTATTCAAAAAACTTGAAAAAACAGTAAAAAAAAAATTTTATAAAGAATTCCCCCCAAAATGTGATGGATGTGTCTATAAAAAATTCCTTGTAAAAATTTTCGAAAAAAGTTTTTTTACGATCAAAATGGTTTAAAAAACCGAAATAAGAAATTTAAAAAACATAAATAAAGAAAATTTGAAAATGGGGCAAGATTCCAATTTCTCTATTTTTCCCCTTAAGGATTTTAACCCTCCCAATTTATTTTCAAAAAGTTGAGAAAGGGAGTATCAAGCAAGTCCATGGTCCCACGGGAAAAATAATTGAATTTGTTTCATAAAAAGCATTTAGGGCAATAATTGAAAAAATTTTCCCTTTTGGTTTATAAAATTTAAACCATTTAAAATTAAAAATTTGGGAAGAATTTAATAATAAACTGGCCCAAATTTTAAATTTTTAAAATTTTTTTGGGGAAAAAAATAGTTTGTGGGGGGTTGGGGCAAAGGACCTATCCAAGTTGGGGGGGGGGCCGCGCGTCAGGGGTTTAAACCCTTTTGGGTTCTGATGTGAGGTGCTTGGGCCCGACCCCTTTTAAAAAGTTCCCTGGTTTCTTTTCTTTCATGTTCCTTGATAATAGAGTATTCCCCAAAGACTTGGGAATTTTCTCATTCTTTCAAAAATGGTTGTTTTGCTATTCTGAAATCCCTTTTTTACTGTGATCTTATTTCTTTTTATTTTTAAAAATATAATATATATAGATTATAAAATTTATAATATTAAAATATATATATATTATTTTATTAATATATATATTTTTAAAAATATATATTTTATATAAATATATATATATATATATAATAATTTTAAAATATAAAATTTTTAATTTTTTAAAAATATTTAATATATCTATATATATAAAAATATATAAAATAATTTGGTGTTTGTGTAGGGTGTATGTGTGGGTTTAGTGTGTGCCCCACCTATTTGTGGTTGTAGGGGTTTTGAGGGCCCCAGCTCCCGTCCCCGCCTCTTTATGGGTTTCTACTGGGGTTTTCTCTCTTGGGTCCTGACCTTTATCAACTATGTTTTGGGGTTTCCCCCCTCCATACGTCACTTTCTGGTATTTCCACTGCCTGACAACTCTATGACTGAAGAAATACTTCCTAACATCCCTGTGACTCATCTGTCTTCAACTTCCAATTGTGACCTCTTGTTTCTGTGTCCCATCTCTGGAACATCCTCTCTCTGTCCACCTTGTCTATTTCGCGCAGTATTTTATATGCCGTTATCATGTTTCCCCCGACCCTTCTGTCCTCCATTGTCGTCAGGCAGATTTCCCTTAACCTTTCTTCATAGGACATTCCCCTTAGCTCTGGAACTAACCTTGTCGCAAACCTTTGCACTTTTTCTAATTTCTTGACGTGCTTGATCAAGTGCGGGTTCCTAACAGGTGCTGCATACTCCAGTATGGGCCTGACGTACACGGTGTACAGTGTCTTGAACGATTCCTTACTAAGGTATCGGAACGCTGTTCTCAGGTTTGCCAGGCACCCATATGCTGCAGCAGTTATCTGGTTGATGTGTGCTTCCGGAGACATGCTCGATCTTATACTCACCCCAAGCTCTTTGTCCTTGAGCGAGGTTTGCAGTCTTTGGCCACCTAGCCTATACTCCGTCTGCGGTCTTCTGTGCCATTCCCCGATCTTCATGACTTTGCATATGGCAGGGTTAAATTCGAGAAGCCAGTTGCTGGACCAGGTGTCCAGTCTGTCCAGGTCTCTTTGAAGTCATGCCTGATCCTCACCTGATTTAATTCTCCTCATTAACTTCACATCATCTGCAAATAGGGACACTTCTGAGTCTAACCTTTCCATCATGTCGTTCACATATACCAGAAATAGCATTGGTCCTAGGACCGACCCCTGTGGGACCCCGCGTCACAGGTGCCCACTGTGATACCTAATCACGTACCATGACTCTTTGTTGCCTCCCCTGTCAGGTATTCTCTGATCCATTGCAGTGCCCTTCCTGTTATATGCGCTTAATCCTCTAGCTTCTGCACTTAATCTCTTGTGAGGAACTTTGTCAAAGGCCTTCTTGCAGCCCCAAGAAGATGCAATAAACCCACCCACTCTCTCGTGTCTTACTCTGTTACTTATCATAAAACCCCAGAAGGTTCGTGACACAGGATTTCCCTTCCATGAATCCGTGCTGGTTGGCGTTTATAATCTTGCTCCATTCCAGGTGCTCCACCACTCTCCTCCTGATAATCTTCTCCATAACTTTGCATACTATACACGTCAGTGACACAGGTCTATAGTTTAGTGCCTCTTTTCTGTCTCCTTTTTTAAAAATGGGAACTACATTTTCCGTCTTCCATACCTCAGGTAGTTGCCCATTTTCCAGGGACGTGTTGAAGATTGTGGTAAGTGGCACACACAGCATATCCGCTCCCTCTCTAAGGACCCACGGGGAGATGTTGTCCGGTCCCATTGCCTTTGAGGTATCGATGTCCCTTAGCAGCTTCTTCACCTCCTCCTCATTTGTATGTGTACTCACCTATTTGTGGTTGCAGGGGTCGAGTCCTAGCTCCTGGCCCCGCCTCTTCACCGGTTGCTACTAGTCCCTCTCTCTCCCCGCTCCATGAGCTTTATCAAACCTCGTCTTAAAACTGTGTATGGTTCCTGCCTCCACTACGTCATTTTCTAGGCTATTCCACTGCCTTACAACTCTATGACTGAAGAAATACTTCCTACTATCTCTCTGACTCATTTGTGTCTTCAACTTCCAATTGTGGCCTCTTGTTTCTGTGTCCCCTCCCTGGAACATCCTGTCCTTGTCCACCTTGTCTATTCCACGCAGTATTTTATGTGTCGTTATCATGTCTCCCCTGACCCTCCTGTCCTCCAGTGTCGTCAGGCCGATTTCCCTTAATCTTTCTTCATAGGACATTCCCCTTAGCTCTGGAACTAACCTTGTTGCAAACCTTTGTACTTTCTCTAGTTTCTTGACGTGCTTTATCAAGTGCGGGTTCCAAACAGGTGCTGCATACTCCAGTATGGGCCTGACATACACGGTGTACAGTGTCTTGAATGATTCCCTTTCTAAGGTGTCGGAATGCTGTTCTCAGGTTTGCCAGGCGCCCATATGCTGCAGCAGTTATCTGATTGATGTGTGCTTCAGGAGACATGCTCGGGGTTATACACACCCCAAGATCTTTCTCCTTGAGTGAGGGTTTGCAGTCTTTGGCCACCTAGCCTATACTCTGTCTGTGGTCTTCTGTGCCCTTCCCCTATCTTCATGACTTTGCATTTGGCAGGATTAAATTCGAGAAGCCATTTGCTGGACCAGGTGTCCAGTCTGTCCAGGTCTCTTTGAAGTCCTGCCTGGTCCTCATCAGATTTAATTCTCCTCATTAACTTCACATCATCTGCAAACAGGGACACTTCTGAGTCTAACCCTTCCGTCATGTCGTTCACATATACCAAAAATAGCACTGGTCCTAGGACCGACCCCTGTGGGACCCCGCTGGTCACAGGTGCCCACTGTGATACATCATTACGTACCATGACTCGTTGTTGCCTCCCTGTCAGGTATTCTCTGATCCATTGCAGTGCCCTTCCTGTTATATGCGCCTGATGCTCTATCTTCTGCACTAATCTCTTGTGAGGAACTGTGTCAAAGGCCTTCTTGCAGTCCAAGAAGATGCAATCAACCCACCCCTCTCTCTCTTGTCTTACTTCTGTTATTTTATCATAAAACTCCAGAAGGTTTGTGACACAGGATTTGCCTTCCGTGAATCCGTGCTGGTTGGCATTTATACTCCTGTTCCGTTCCAGGTGCTCCACCACTCTCCTCCTGATAATCTTCTCCATAATTTTGCATACTATACACGTCAATGACACAGGTCTATAGTTTAGTGCCTCTTTTCTGTCTCCTTTTTTGAAAATGGGAACTACATTTGCCGTCTTCCATACCTCAGGTAGTTGCCCAGTTTCCAGGGATGTGTTGAAGATTGTGGTAAGTGGTACGCACAACATATCTGCTCCCTCTCTAAGGACCCATGGAGAGATGTTGTCCGGTCCCATTGCCTTTGAGGTATCGATGTCCCTTAGCAGTTTCTTCACCTCCTCCTCATCTGTATGTATGTCGTCCAACACTTGTTGGTGTGTGTGTGCGTGTGTGTGTGTGTGTGTGTGTGTGTGTGTGTGTGTGTGTGTGTGTGTGTGTGTGTGTGTGTGTGTGGCGTGCTTCTCCTGACGCTGTTATAACGTTTATCAGAAGGAATAAATCCAGGCGGATGACTCAGCGCCAGGAATGGTGGAGGCTCGATCCTCAGTTGTGTCTCCTAAAGAATCTTGCCCTAAAATGAACTCAACTAACATTCCCAACTCGTGAGAGATTTTGAAATCACGCTGGCGTGAACCAGCACAACTAAAATATTATATTCCTGATCGCCCCATAAATATTACATGGATAATATTCCTGATATATTATGATGGCTCTTCCGATGCACGTTCGAAGATATTGCAAAATAAATTATTTTCGCACCGGCATTGTGAATTCTCGTCTGTGTTTTCAGATATTACCCAACTACGGGAAAGGATTAGAGTGGATATTGCCCCCCAAAGCCGCTAGTTTATTGTGCAGCTTGTAACTTTCCTATGGACGGTAGTGGCTAGTTTATTGTGCAACCTGTAACCATTCTGTTGACGGTAGTGGCCAGTTTATTGTGCAACCTGTAACCATCCAATGGACGGTAATGGCTAGTTGATGTAAACCTTGTAACCATCATGCAGACGGAAGTGGTTAGTTTACTGTACACCCAATATCTATCCTGTGGATAATAGTGGCTAGTTCACTGTGATCCGATAATCATCCAATGTACAGTTTTGGCTAGTTTGTTGGACGGTAGCGAGAAAACATATGGATACACAAAAGACCTAGGAACTAGGTTCCGCAAGTGTTGACAGGAATATATTTAAACATTTATCTATCATTTTACCAACATTGCTCGCTGTATGGGGTGAGTATAGGAAACATCTGTGTGTGGGGTGAGTGGTGAGTCGGGGAAGTATCTGGGTGGAGTGAATGGGGGAGTATATGAGTGGAGTGAGTGGGAGTGTCTATCTGGCGTGGAGGAGTATGTGGGTGGAATGATTGGGGGAGTGTCTGTGTGGGGTGAGTGGGGGAGTATATTTGGGTAAAGTGAATTGGGGAGTGTCTGTGTGGGGCGAGTGGGGGAGTATATATGGGTGGAGTGAGTGGGGCAGTGTCTGTGTGGGGTGAGAGGGGGAGTATATATGGGTGGAGTGAGTGGGGAGTGTCTGTGGGGTGAGAGGGGGAAGTATCCGTCACTTACGTAAGATATATCTTGTGGTAGGTGCTTGAGCAAGAGCCTCTGAGCGTGAGCTGTGTATTATCCTCTCGTGGCAGAGATTAATGTGAGACAAACAAGGAACGAGAAAGGGAGAGAAGGACGGAGGGAGGGAAGGAATGACTGAGGGAGTGAGCGAGGGAAGGAAGGAGGGACGGAAGGAATGACTGAGGGAGTGAGCGAGGGAAGGAAGAGGGACGGAGGGAGGGAAGGACAGAGGGAGGGAGGGAGGAAAGGACGGAAGGAGGGAGGGAAGGTCGGCGGGAGTGCCAGAAGGAAGGAAGGCCGGAGGGAGAAAGGACTGAGGGAGGGTGGGGAGGAAGAACGGAAGGAGGGCTGGTGAGGGCATTGATGATCATTTTCACTACCTTCTAACATTCTTAGGTTACTTGAGGGCTGGTGTTTACTGTTTGTGGTGGCAACTTACAGGTGTTTACTTTTTGTGGTGGCAACTTACAGGTGTTTACTGTTTGTGGTGGCAACTTACAGGTGTTTACTGTTTGTAGTGGCAACTTACTGGTGTTTACTGTTTGTAGTGGCAACTTACAGGTGTTTACTGTTTGTAGTGGCAACTTACAGGTGTTTACTGTTTGTGGTGGCAACTTACAGGTGTTTACTGTTTGTGGTGGCAACTTACTGGTGTTTACTGTTTTTAGTGGCAACTTACAGGTGTTTACTGTTTGTGGTGGCAACTTACAGGTGTTTACTGTTTGTGGTGGCAACTTACAGGTGTTTACTGTTTGTGGTGGCAACTTACAGGTGTTTACTGTTTGTGGTGGCAACTTACAGGTGTCTTTTGACTGTGTGGGCAACACAAAGGCGTTTGCTGTCTGTGGAGGCAAAACTTTGCTGTCTGCTGCCTTTTGTGGCAACTCACAGGTGTCTACTGTCTGTGATTGCTCTCTGCGATTTCTCCCTTATTGGCAACACACTGATGTCTGCTGCTGAAGTGACAACACAAGGGTGTCTGCTGTTTGTGGTGGCGATATACTGTTGTCTGCTGACAGTAGTCGCAACACACTGGCGTCTGTTGTGTGTGGTGGCAACACACGGATGTCTGCCGGCTGTGTTCTTCCACACACACATACTGGTGATTGTATAGTTCATGTTGCTCCACATACACTAATTACTGTATTGTTCATGTTGTTCCATATACACTGATGATTGTATTGTTCATGTTGTTCCATATACACTGATGATTGTATTGTTCATGTTGTTCCATATACACTGATGATTGTATTGTTCATGTTGTTCCATATACACTGATGATTGTATTGTTCATGTTGTTCCATATACACTGATGATTGTATTGTTCATGTTGTTCCATATACACTGATGATTGTATTGTTCATGTTGTTCCATATACACTGATGATTGTATTGTTCATGTTGTTCCATATACACTGATGATTGTATTGTTCATGTTGTTCCATATACACTGATGATTGTATTGTTCATGTTGTTCCATATACACTGATGATTGTATTGTTCATGTTGTTCCATATACACTGATGATTGTATTGTTCATGTTGTTCCATATACACTGATGATTGTATTGTTCATGTTGTTCCATACACACTGATGATTGTATTGCTCATGTTGTTCCATACACACTGATGATTGTATTGTTCATGTTGTTCCATACAAACTGATGATTGTATTGTTCATGTTGTTCCATACGCACTGATGATTGTATTGTTCATGTTGTTCCACATACACTAATTACTGTAATGTTCATGTTGTTCCACACACTCTGATGATTGTATTGTTCATGTTGCTCCATACACACTGATGATTGTATTGTTCATGTTGTTCCATACACACTGATGATTGTATTGTTCATGTTGTTCCATACACACTGATGATTGTATTGTTCATGTTGTTCCATACACACTGATGATTGTATTGTTCATGTTGTTCCACACACACTGATGATTGTATTGTTCATGTTGTTCCATACACTCTGATGATTGTATTGTTCATGTTGTTCCACACACACTGATGATTGTATTGTTCATGTTGTTCCACACACACTGATGATTGTATTGTTCATGTTGTTCCATACACACTGATGATTGTATTGTTCATGTTGTTCCACACACTCTGATGATTGTATTGTTCATGTTGTTCCATACACACTGATGATTGTATTGTTCATGTTGTTCCATACACACTGATGATTGTATTGTTCATGTTGTTCCACACACACTGATGATTGTATTGTTCATGTTGTTCCATACGCACTGATGATTGTATTGTTCATGTTGTTCCACACACACTGATGATTGTATTGTTCATGTTGTTCCATACGCACTGATGATTGTATTGTTCATGTTGTTCCATACGCACTGATGATTGTATTGTTCATGTTGTTCCATACGCACTGATGATTGTATTGTTGTTGTTGTTCCATACACACTGATGATTGTATTGTTCATGTAGTTCCATACGCACTGATGATTGTATTGTTCATGTTGTTCCATACGCACTGATGATTGTATTGTTCATGTTGTTCCACACACACTGATGATTGTATTGTTCATGTTGTTCCATACGCACTGATGATTGTATTGTTCATGTTGTTCCACACACACTGATGATTGTATTGTTCATGTTGTTCCATACGCACTGATGATTGTATTGTTCATGTTGTTCCATACGCACTGATGATTGTATTGTTCATGTTGTTCCATACGCACTGATGATTGTATTGTTCATGTTGTTCCATACGCACTGATGATTGTATTGTTCATGTTGTTCCATACGCACTGATGATTGTATTGTTCATGTTGTTCCATACGCACTGATGATTGTATTGTTCATGTTGTTCCATACACACTGATGATTGTATTGTTCATGTTGTTCCATACGCACTGATGATTGTATTGTTCATGTTGTTCCATACGCACTGATGATTGTATTGTTCATGTTGTTCCATACACACTGATGATTGCATTGTTCATGTTGTTCCACACACACTGATGATTGTATTGTTCATGTTGTTCCATACACACTGATGATTGTATTGTTCATGTTGTTCCATACGCACTGATGATTGTATTGTTCATGTTGTTCCATACACACTGATGATTGTATTGTTCATGTTGTTCCATACACACTGATGATTGTATTGTTCATGTTGTTCCACACACTCTGATGATTGTATTGTTCATGTTGTTCCATACACACTGATGATTGTATTGTTCATGTTGTTCCATACACACTGATGATTGTATTGTTCATGTTGTTCCATACACACTGATGATTGTATTGTTCATGTTGTTCCATACACACTGATGATTGTATTGTTCATGTTCCACACACACTGATAATAGTATAGTTCATGCTGTTCCACAGTGTCAAAGCTACATCTACGGCTTATTTTGCTTTTTGATTGGTTAGATATTCTACATGCCGGTCTACAACGATCATACGTGAAGATATCCACCTGAGCTTACATCGTTGCTTGCGATTTCTTTGATATTAAATGCTCACAGTATGCAAACCATGGAACGGGTTGGATTTGAACCCATGGCGAGCGAGTCGTAAAATTCCAGGCCAGTGCGTAAGGCACTGGGCCAGCTGGCTACAATAAGATTCATCCAACTAGGTATATTTATACACCATGGGGAGGTTAGCATGGGCCATCACTATGACCACAAATGCAAGTTTTACAGATGAATCTACCCACCTGTACCGTGGTTTGTTTGTAATCGTCGCTCTCTAACTCGCCTATATATACAGGCTCCTCACTCTTTTGTGTTAGTGTGACTTTGTAAATGGTCCAAGTCGAACCGAAACGTCGTCATAAGCTCCTCCCTTCTATGTGTAGGTTATTTGTGTATCACAGTATATGGGTACTAATTAGTACTGTAGGTGATTATTTTGAATTTCTGAATTTACGTACGTGTGGTTGAAGGGGTCGAGTCTGTTACTGGCCTCTTCAGTCTGTTGGCCGCTGATGAGTTCACTCTGTCCTGGCTTCTTGAGTCCTGTCATCCCGATTCTTAAAGTTGTATATAGGTCCTGTCTCTAGTAAGAAGCTCTCGTTTGCTACCATGCGTTAGATACTTAACCATACCTGTGGAATGAGAAGCTCAGGTTGAGAGAATTATTTATGGTGTTCTTAGTATAATAAATGACACTAATGCTATGAAATATTGTTTCTTATAATTTATAATATATAACATGTATAATCTGTCAAGTATAATGAGGCAGTAATATGTTTGAGGTTTATTGAGAAGAGGAAACACTAGTAGAGGAGGCAAAGTGTTGTGTTTGAAGTGTATTGTGAGAAGGAAACACTAGTAGATGAGGCAGAGTGTCTTTGACGTTTATGTAGAGAAGGAAATAGAAAAAGAATTGAACGAAATCATACAGGCGGGAAGGTCCGGTATTAAGATCAAAGATATACAACATTGGTTACCTTAATGTTCACCGGACGACAACGTTACTGTGAACGACTATCAAACGTTTTATAACGCAAGGACTCACAACAAACCATCATATAAGAAGGCCAGGGACTCACAACTGTCACAAACCATCATATAAGAAAAGTCAGGGACTAACAACTGTCACAAACCATCATACAAGAAGGTCAGGGACTAACAACTGTCACAAACCATCATACAAGAAGGCCAGGGACTAACAACTGTCACAAACCATCATACAAGAAGGCCAGGGACTAACAACTGTCACAAACTATCATATAAGAAGGCCAGGGACTAACAACTGTCACAAACTATCATATAAGAAGGCCAGGGACTAACAACTGTCACAAACCATCATATAAGAAGGCCAGGGACTAACAACTGTCACAAACCATCATATAAGAAGGCCAGGGACTAACAACTGTCACAAACCATCATATAAGAAGAGTCAGGGACTAACAACTGTCACAAACCATCATATAAGAAGAGTCAGGGACTAACAACTGTCACAAACCATCATATAAGAAGGCCAGGGACTAACAGCTGTCACAAACCATCATATAAGAAGAGTCAGGAACTATCAACTGTCACAAACCATCATACAAGAAGGCCAGGGGCTAACAACTGTCACAGACCATCATATAAGAAGAGTCAGGGACTAACAACTGTCACAAACCATCATATAAGAAGGTCAGGGGCTAACAACTGTCACAGACCATCATATAAGAAGAGTCAGGGACTAACAACTGTCACAAACCATCATATAAGAAGAGTCAGGGACTAACAACTGTCACAAACCATCATATAAGAAGGCCAGGGACTAACAACTGTCACAAACCATCATACAAGAAGGCCAGGGACTAACAACTGTCACAAACCATCATACAAGAAGGCCAGGGACTAAGAACTGTCACAAACCATCATATAAGAAGGTCAGGGACTAACAACTGTCACAAACCATCATACAAGAAGGCCAGGGACTAAGAACTGTCACAAACCATCATATAAGAAGAGTCAGGGACTAACAACTGTCACAAACCATCATACAAGATGGCCAGGGACTAAGAACTGTCACAAACCATCATATAAGAAGGCCAGGGACTAACAACTGTCACAAACCATCATATAAGAAGGCCAGGGACTAACAACTGTCACAAACCATCATATAAGAAGGCCAGGGACTAACAACTGTCACAGACCATCATATAAGAAGAGTCAGGGACTAACAACTGTCACAAACATCATATAAGAAGGCCAGGGACTGACAACTGCCAAAACCATCATATAAGAAAAGTCAGGGACTAACAACTGTCACAAACCATCATATAAGAAAAGTCAGGGACTAACAACTGTCACAAACCATCATATAAGAAAAGTCAGAGACTAACAACTGTCACAAACCATCATACAAGAAGGTCAGGGACTAACAACTGTCACAAACCATCATATAAGAAGGCCAGGGACTAACAACTGTCACAAACAATCATATAAGAAAAGTCAGAGACTAACAACTGTCACAAACCATCATATAAGAAAAGTCAGGGACTAACAACTGTCACAAACCATCATACAAGAAGGTCAGGGACTAACAACTGTCACAAACCATCATATAAGAAGGTCAGGGACTAACAACTGTCACAAACCATCATATAAGAAGGTCAGGGACTAACAACTGTCACAAACCATCATATAAGAAGACTCGGGTTGACAGTTAAATCACCTCGGGATCTTGAAAGAGGACAAAAAAATATAACGTCAAGCACGCGCTTCGCCGGACAACGAAATTTAATATAAGTCTTCACTCTTATCTTCGAAAATGGAATTTCAGATCTGTCTCCACCTCCTACTTTCCCCTCCCCACCTTCCCCTCCCCACCTTCCCCTCCCTACCTTCCCCTCCCCACCTTCCCCTCCCCACCTTCCCCTCCCCACCTTCCCCTCCCCACCTTCCCCTCCCCACCTTCCCCTCCCTACCTTCCCCTCCCCACCTTCCCCTCCCCACCTTCCCCTCCCTACCTTCCCCTCCCCAGCAAGTGAAAGATTACATGCATACATGAATAAGTCATTGAGGTGTTGCCACAGTGAGCGGCAGGTCAGTGGTACTCAGCGGTGATGCGTTCTTGGTCATGTTTCTCCTTCACGGTGACTTCTCTTCCTTTCTCCCTTTTTACATCTATCCTTCCTTCTACCTTCCTCTTTTATTACATCCATCCGTCTTTCTCCCCTTCGTACATGCCCAGTACATTCTTTCCCTCACCGCATCTTTTACTTCCGTCACTAGCACTCTACCTCCATTCTTCCATCGTTATGACTTCTTATGTAATTCCATCCTTCCACCTTTATCCCTTACTACATCTATCCCGCCATCTCTGTCCTATCCTGCATCCTTTCTTCCCTCTTTATCCCTTTTTACATCCATCCCACCATCTTTAACCCTTCCTACATCCCTTCATCCATGTACCTTCTTATCCCTTTGTCTCCTCATCCCTTCCTACATTCTCTCTCTCTCTCTCTCTCTCTCTCTCTCTCTCTCTCTCTCTCTCTCTCTCTCTCTCTCTCTCTCTCTCTCTTTCTAGATCCATTCTTCCTTCCACTTCTTCGTATATCCATCCTTCCTCCCCTATTTCTCTCTCTCTCTCTCTCTCTCTTCTTACATCCATCCCTCATCCTCTTATCTTTCTTTCTCTTCCAGCATCCATACCTCCTTCTCTCCCTCTCTCTTCCTTCCTAAAATCATCCCTCCTCCTCCTCCTCTTCCTCCTCCTCCTCCTCCTCCTCCTCCTCCTCCTTCTCCTCCTACTCTCTCCCTTCCTCCGTCACCTTGCAAGCAGATGCTACCCAGGCGTCACTATTGACAAGTGTCACTGAGCGCCACCTATTGCTCACCAAATTTCCTATTTAATTCTTATTTACACTTTTCCAGCGGGAGGAGATGATGTCCAACTTTCGTCCCTTGAACGCAGAACGCACGACAGTTCGTTGCGTGTTTATTATAACCTGCATTTAATTGCCTTTTTTGTAATTACCTAATTGAGATTGCATGTTTTTTTAATTGGCTAGTCTGCTACGTTCAAAAGGCTGTTGGCAACGCGAGGGTCATTAAGATTGCATGGGATCTGTACATCAGTCAAAAATATTTTGATCCATACAATGGAATTAAATTATACTCTAAACTGTAGCCTGTCTCTGTATTCTCTTGTTCACTTTTCCTACCGTAAATGACTGTCCCTTTGTTCTGTATTAACAAAGTGAATCAGCACTTGCAGCAGATGTATGAAAGCACTTGCAAAAGATGTATGAAAGCACTTGCAACAGATGTATGACAGCACTTGCAACAGATGTATGAAAGCACTTGCAACAGATGTATGACAGCACTTGCAACAGATGTATGACAGCACTTGCAACAGATGTATGAAAGCACTTGCAACAGATGTATGACAGCACTTGCAACAGATGTATGACAGCACTTGCAACAGATGTATGAAAGCACTTGCAACAGATGTATGACAGCACTTGCAGCAGATGTATGAAAGCACTTGCAACAGATGTATGACAGCACTTGCAACAGATGTATGACAACACTTGCAGCAGATGTATGACAGCACTTGTAACAGATGCATGACAGCACTTGCAACAGATGCATGACAGCACTTGCAACAGATGTATGATAGCACTTGCAACAGATGTATGACAGCACTTGCAACAGATGTATGATAGCACTTGCAACAGATGTATGATAGCACTTGCAACAGATGTATGATAGCACTTGCAACAGATGCATGACAGCACTTGCAACAGATGTATGATAGCACTTGCAACAGATGTATGATAGCACTTGCAACAGATGTATGATAGCACTTGCAACAGATGCATGACAGCACTTGCAACAGATGCATGACAGCACTTGCAACAGATGTATGATAGCACTTGCAACAGATGTATGATAGCACTTGCAACAGATGTATGATAGCACTTGCAACAGATGTATGATAGCACTTGCAACAGATGTATGACAGCACTTGCAACAGATGTATGATAGCACTTGCAACAGATGCATGACAGCACTTGCAACAGATGCATGACAGCACTTGCAACAGATGTATGATAGCACTTGCAACAGATGTATGACAGCACTTGCAACAGATGTATGACAGCACTTGCAACAGATGTATGACAGCACTTGCAACAGATGCATGACAGCACTTGCAACAGATGTATGATAGCACTTGCAACAGATGCATGACAGCACTTGCAACAGATGTATGACAGCACTTGCAACAGATGTATGACAGCACTTGCAACAGATGCATGACAGCACTTGCAACAGATGTATGACAGCACTTGCAACAGATGCATGACAGCACTTGCAACAGATGTATGATAGCACTTGCAACAGATGCATGACAGCACTTGCAACAGATGTATGATAGCACTTGCAACAGATGTATGACAGCACTTGCAACAGATGCATGACAGCACTTGCAACAGATGTATGACAGCACTTGCAACAGATGTATGATAGCACTTGCAACAGATGTATGACAGCACTTGCAACAGATGTATGACAGCACTTGCAACATATGTATGACAGCACTTGTAACAGACGTATGACAGCACTTGTAACAGACGTATGACAGCACTTGCAACAGATGTATGATAGCACTTGCAACATATGTATGACAGCACTTGTAACAGACGTATGACAGCACTTGTAACAGACGTATGACAGCACTTGCAACAGATGTATGATAGCACTTGCAACATATGTATGACAGCACTTGCAACAGATGTATGACAGCACTTGTAACAGACGTATGACAGCACTTGTAACAGACGTATGACAGCACTTGTAACAGACGTATGACAGCACTTGTAACAGACGTATGACAGCACTTGCAACAGATGTATGACAGCACTTGCAACAGATGTATGACAGCACTTGCAACAGATGTATGATAGCACTTGCAACAGATGTATGACAGCACTTGCAACAGATGTATGATAGCACTTGCAACAGATGTATGACAGCACTTGCAACAGATGTATGACAGCACTTGCAACAGATGTATGATAGCACTTGCAACAGATGTATGACAGCACTTGCAACATATGTATGACAGCACTTGTAACAGACGTATGACAGCACTTGTAACAGACGTATGACAGCACTTGTAACAGATGTATGACAGCACTTGCAACAGATGTATGACAGCACTTGTAACAGACGTATGACAGCACTTGTAACAGACGTATGACAGCACTTGTAACAGACGTATGACAGCACTTGTAACAGATGTATGACAGCACTTGCAACAGATGCATGACAAGTCTCCCGTCTACATCTTTACATGCGAGAAAGGGAACATAAAATTAGACAAATCCTCAACATTTGCGTATCTTTACTTGTACACATTTCGACAACCAGTGGCTTTATCGGTACAGCAGAGATACCCAGATGTTACACATGTATCTAATTCTTCACCTTCTCGGTACTGTATACATGTACGAGAAAGGGAGCACATAGTAGGATGGAAAACGTGCCTAATTCATCACCTTGTCGATATTGCATATCGTTGATGTAATATCTTACAACACACCAACATTATGAACTTATGGCTTATAGAATGTCTTGACCTTTTGCCTCTGGAACACAGTCTTCGTGAAGGAGATTTTCCTCCACAATGGACTATCACCACTACCATCATTACGACTACTATTAGTACTACCATTACTACTACTACTAGTACTATCATTACGACTACTACTAGTACTACCATTACTACTACTGCTGGTACTACTACTGCTACTATTATTATCATTACTACTGCTAGTTCTATTATTTCTACTACTACTATTACCACTACTACTACTATTAGTACTACTACTATTAGTACTACTACTATTAGTACTACTACTACTATTAGTACTACTATTACTACTACTATTACTACTACCACTATTACTACTACAACTATTACTACTACTACTACTTCTTTGTATTAGCTTCATGAAGCCCTCTTGGGGCGAAACGTTCCTCAAATATGAATATCCAGACTTTTCGCACTCTTCTTACTCGTCACTTGTTTTTCTCAAAAAAAATTGTGAGATTACATTTAGATATAATTGCCCAATTTTGAACTATTAAAGTTAGGTTCAGGTTCAAAGACTGGCGGTGCCAGTGCTGCTTGTTATAAGAGTGTGTTTGATGTTACAATCTTCACAGTCAATGCTGTGATTTGAGTTTTTTACATGTTGAAGAAGAGCTGAGCTTAACAATGTCTCCTGGAACCATTGTATTTTGTTATGAGAATTTGCAAGCCACGGCTCCCCTGTACACCTGGTACACACGTGATATACACTTGGTTCACATCTGGTGATTTTAAGAGTTGGTTCACACCTGGTAAGCACTGAGTGTTTTTAAAGGTTGGTTCATACCTGGTGTTTCTGAGGGTGGGTACACACCTCGTACACACCTTATAGGGACCTGGTTCGCACCTGGTACACACCTGGAACACACCTGGTACACACCTGGTACACACTTGGTTTACATCTGGTGTTTTTAAGAGTTGATTCACAACTTGTGTTTTTAAGAGTTGGTTCACACCTGGTGTTCCTAAGGGTTGGTTCACACTTGGTGTTTCTGAGGGTAGGCACACACCTCGTACACACCTGATACGCACCTGATTCACACCTGGTGCACACCTGGTGTTTCTAAGGGTGAGTTCACACCCGGAACACACCTGTCTTTTTCCAAATATGATAATGAGAAAGGGAAGAAACACAAGATAATGAAAGAGGTGAGGAACAACCTCACATCTCTCATTATCTGGCTTACTTTTGCTCACGTCCTTCTATGTCCAGTGTTTCTTATTCACCTCTTTCTTCGTCTAGTGTTTTATTACTCACCTCTTTCCTTTACAAAGTGTATCTTTATTACTTCTTCCACTACTGTTTCTTGAAAGTGTTTCGTTATTTTTATTTTTCTCCTCCTTTATTCGGTATATTGTAGTATTTCTGTTATCGTCGTCTTCTTCCTGTCTAATATGGCGCCTTAGAGTAACTCTGTCTTGAGCGTTAGTGTAGAGGCTGGTACCTAGATTCCTTGGAAGGAAGAGAGTTTGAGGGGTCACGGTAGGAAGAGAGAGTGAGGGGTCAAGGAGGGAAGAGAGAGTGAGGGGTCAAGGAGGGAAGAGAGAGTGAGGGGTCACGGAACAATGTAAACACGCAAAGAGATCTTGACAGGAGGGAACTCGAATTAAAAATGCGACGGGAAACATGAAAAATAAAAGAGACTGGGATCTGTGTGGAAAACAGGGAAGGTGCACACACGTGGGATCTCTGGGGAAGACCGGGAAGGTGTACACACGTGGGATCTCTGGGGAAGACCGGGAAGGTGCACACATGTGTACAACAACACACTGAACAGTGACACAGCTCTCTTGGGAAGAGGGAAACTACACAGCTTCTAAATAGTTAGGTGATAGTGACGACCGCTTTGGTGGGTGAGAGAAAGACACGCATGTGATTATAAAGACATTTACTGAGAATACATTTTGCCCTTATTTTGGTTTTTAGGACTTGACGTGCTGTTGGAGTGTGAGCAAAGTAACATTTATGAAGGGATTCAGGGAAACCGGCAGGCCAGACTAGAGTCCTGGAGATGGGAAGTACAGTGTCTGCACTCTGAAGGAGGGGTGTTAATGTTGCAGTTTTATAACTGTAGTGTCAGCACCCTTCAGGCAAGACAGTGATGGAGTGAATGATGGTGAAAGTTTTTCTTTTTCGGTCCACTCTGCCTTGGTGGAAACGGCCAATGTGTTAATTAAAAAAAGAGTAAATATTTTTCCCACCAAGGGCTTGTTCAGTCCAGTACAGAGAACAAGAGACACTGGGTTTATATTGTGGCGGAGATCAGGTGAGAAACCAGAAGTCACTCGTGGGGAAATGTAGTTTGTAATATACGTTCAAAGCTGTACACTAGTGTTCTTTCCCATGGAAATACACCCTTAACGGCACACTTTTTAACAGCACACCCCTCAACGCACATCTCTTAACGGCACACCCCTTAACGGCACACCTTTTAAAGGTGTGGCTTCCCAGGAAACTACACCGTTAACAGTAAAAATTATCTCGATACTATCAGTGAAAAACGCATAAAAATATTAACGAGTAGCGAAATGCAAGATATGTTAGTTTCCGTGAGAAAACTGTGTTGCACAAGACCTGGTAAATATTGCTTTAGGAGCGCGGGAAATATATGTGGGAGTTTTCTTGCGCCACACACAAGTGGGCGACGTTGATTATGATATTTGGAATTTGATTTCTTTGTGACCGTGCAGAGCTGATTAACCTAGTATTGTGTACTTTTGCGAGGATATATGTATGAGAATCACCCACATCAGCAGCAGCAGCAGCAGAAGCAGCAGCAGCAGCAGCAATAACAACAACAACAGGTGCAACAGCAGTAGCAACAGCAAAGAAGCAGAAATAACAATGAATAAGAGTAGCAGTAGTAGAAGCAGCAGCAACTACAGCAGAAACAGCAGCACCAACAGCATCACCAAGAGGTAGAAGAGGAAGAGGAATAACAGCAGTACCAGTAGCAGAAGCAGTAGCACAGCGGTAGCAGCAGCAATACAGCGGTAGCAGCAGCAGCACAGCGGTAGCAGCAGCAGCACAGCGGTAGCAGCAGCAGCACAGCGGTAGCAGCAGCAGTACAGCGGTAGCAGCAGCAGTACAGCGGTAGCAGCAGCAGCACAGCGGTAGCAGCAGCAGCACAGCGGTAGCAGCAGCAGCACAGCGGTAGCAGCAGCAGCACAGCGGTAGCAGCAGCAGCACAGCGGTAGCAGCAGCAGTACAGCGGTAGCAGCAGCAGCACAGCGGTAGCAGCAGCAGCACACCGGTAGCAGTAGCACAGCGGTAGCAGCAGCAATACAGCGGTAGCAGCAGCAGCACAGCGGTAGCAGCAGCAGCACAGCGGTAGCAGCAGCAGCACAGCGGTAGCAGCAGCAGTACAGCGGTAGCAGCAGCAGTACAGCGGTAGCAGCAGCAGCACAGCGGTAGCAGCAGCAGCACAGCGGTAGCAGCAGCAGCACAGCGGTAGCAGCAGCAGCACAGCGGTAGCAGCAGCAGCACAGCGGTAGCAGCAGCAGTACAGCGGTAGCAGCAGCAGCACAGCGGTAGCAGCAGCAGCACACCGGTAGCAGCAGCACAGCGGTAGCAGCAGAAGTACAGCGGTAGCAGCAGCACAGCGGTAGCAGCAGCATAGGGTCACACCGGGTAGCAGGAGCAGCACAGCGGTAGCAGCAGCAGCAGCGGTCAGCAGCAGCAGTACAGCACACAGAGGGTAGCAGCAGCAGCACAACGGTAGCAGCAGCAGTACAGCGGTAGCAACAGCAGCACAGCGGTAGCAACAGCAGTACAGCGATATCAGCAACAGCACAGCGGTACAGCAGCCCGCACAGCGGTAGCAGCAGCAGTACAGCGGTAGGCAGCAGCAGCGACAGCGGTAGCAGCAGCAGCACAGCGGTAGCAGCAGCAGGACAGCGGTAGCAGCAGCAGCACAGCGGTAGCAGCAGCAGTACAGCAGTAGCAGCAGCAATACAACGGTAGCAGCAGTAGCACAGAGGTAGCAGCAGCAGTATAGCGGTAGCAGCAGCAGCACAGCGGTAGCAGCAGCACAGCGGTAGCAGCAGCAGCACAGCGGTAGCAGCAGCAGCACAGCGTAGCAGAGCAGCACAGCGGTAGCAGCAAGCAGTACAGCGATAGCAGCAGCAGCACAGCAGTAGCAGCAGCATACAGCGAGTATCAGAGCAACAGCACAGCGGTAGCAGCAGCAGCACAGCGGTAGCAGCAGCAGTACAGCGGTAGCAGCAGCAGCACAGCGGTAGCAGCAGCAGCACAGCGGTAGCAGCAGCAGGTACAGCAGCAGTAGCAGACAGCAGCACACAACGGTAGCAGCAGTAGTCAACAGCACGTCAGCTAGCAGCACGTATAGCGGTAGCAGCAGCAACAGCGGTAGCAGCAGCAGACAGCGGTAGCAGCAGCAGACAGCGGTAGCCAGCTACAGCGTAGCACAGTGGTAGCAGCAGTAGCACAGCGGTAGCAGCAGCAGTACAGCGGTAGCAGCAGCAGAACAGCGGTAGCAGCAGCAGCACAGCGGTAGCAGCAGCAGTAGCAGCAACAAGCGCTGAGTAGATACAGCGGTAGCAGCGAGCACAGCGGTAGCAGCGAGCACAGCGGTACACAGCAGCAGCACAAGCGGTAAGCAGCAGCACGCGTAGCAGCGTAGCACGCGTAGCAGCAGCACACGGTAGCGCAGCAGCAAGTAGCACACAGCGGTAGCAGCAGCAGACACAGCGGTAAGCGCAGCAACGCGGTACAGCAGCAGCACGCGGTAGCAGCTGTAGCACAGCGGTAGCAGCAGCAGCACAGCGGTAGCAGCAGCAGCAGCACAGCGGTATCAGCAGCTGCACAGCCCTAGCAGCTGTAGCACAGCGGTAGCAGCAGCAGCACAGCGGTAGCAGCAGCAGCAAAACGGTAGCAGTAGTAGCACAGTGGTAGCAGCAGTAGCACACCTGTAGCAGCAGCAGAACAGCGGTAGCAGCAGCAGCACAGCGGTAGCAGCTGTAGCACAGCGGTAGCAGCAGCAGCACAGCGGTAGCAGCAGCAGTACATCGGTAGCAGCAGCAGTACAGCGGTAGCAGCAGCAGTACAGCGGTAGCAGCAGTAGCACAGCGGTAGCAGCAGCAGTACTGCGGTAGCAGCAGCAGTACAGCGGTAGCAGCAGCAGTACAGCGGTAGCAGCAGCAGTACAGGGGTAGCAGCAGTAGCAGAGCGGTAGCAGCAGTAGCACAGCGGTAGCAGCAGTAGCACAGCGGTAGCAGCAGTAGCACAGCGGTGGCAGCAGCAGTACAGCGGTGGCAGCAGCAGTACAGCGGTAGCAGCAGCAGCACAGCGGTAGCAGCAGCAGCAATACAGAGGTAGCAGCAGCAGCACAGTGGCAGCAGCAGCAGTACAGCGGTAGCAGCAGCAGCACAGCGGTAGCAGCGGCAGTACAGCGATATCAGCAACAGCACAGCGGTAGCAGCAGCCGCACAGCGGTAGCAGCAGCAGTACAGCGGTAGCAGCAGCAGCACAGCGGTAGCAACAGCAGCACAGCGGTAGCAGCAGCAGTACAGCAGTAGCAGCAGTAATACAACGGTAGCAGCAGTGGCACAGCGGTAGCAGCAGCAGTATAGCGGTAGCAGCAGCAGCACAGCGGTAGCAGCAGCAGCTCAGAGGTAGCAGAAGTAGCACAGCGGTAGCAGCAGCAGCAAAACGGTTGCAGCAGTAGCACAGTGGTAGCAGCAGTAGCACAGCGGTAGCAGCAGCAGTACAGCGGTAGCAGCAGCACAGCGGTAGCAGCAGCAGAACAGCGGTAGCAGCAGCAGCACAGCGGTAGCAGCAGCAGCAGCAGCACAGCGGTAGCAGCAGCTGCACAGCGGTAGCAGCTGTAGCACAGCGGTAGCAGCAGCAGCACAGCGGTAGCAGCAGCAGCAAAACGGTAGCAGCAGTAGCACAGTGGTAGCAGCAGTAGCACAGCGGTAGCAGCAGCAGTACAGCGGTAGAAGCAGCACAGAGGTAACAGCAGCAGAACAGCGGTAGCAGCAGCACCACAGCGGTAGCAGCAGCAGCAGCAGCACGGCGGTAGCAGCAGCTGCACAGCGGTAGCAGCTGTAGCACAGCGGTAGCAGCAGCAGCACAGCGGTAGCAGCAGCAGCAAAACGGTAGCAGCAGTAGCACAGTGGTAGCAGTAGCACAGCGGTAGCAGCAGCAGTACAGCTGCAGCAGCAGCAGTACAGCGGTAGCAGCAGTAGCACAGCGGTAGCGGCAGCAGTACAGCTGCAGCAGCAGCAGTACAGCGGTAGCAGCAGTAGCACAGCGGTAGCAGCAGCAGTACAGCTGCAGCAGCAGCAGTACAGCGGTAGCAGCAGTAGCACAGCGGTAGCGGCAGCAGTACAGCTGCAGCAGCAGCAGTACAGCGGTAGCAGCAGTAGCACAGCGGTAGCAGCAGCAGCACAGCGGTAGCAGCAGCAGCACAGCGGTAGCAGCAGCAGTACAGCAGTAGCAGCAGCAGTACAATGGTAGCAGCAGTAGCACAGCGGTAACAGCAGCAGTATAGCTTTAGCAGCAGCAGCTCAGCGGTAGCAGCAGCACAGCGGTAGCAGCAGCAGCACAGCGGTAGCAGCAGCAGCACAGCAGTAGCAGTAGCAGCACAGCGGTAGCAGCAGCAGCAACACAGAGGTAGCAGCAGCAGCACAGCTGTAGCAGCAGCAGCACAGTGGTACCAGCATCAGCACAGCGGTAGCAGCAGCAGTACAGCGATATCAGCAACAGCACAGCGGTAGCAGCAGCAGTACAGCGGTAGCAGCAGTAGTACAGCGGTAGCAGCAGCAGTACAGCGGTAGCAGCAGTAGCACAGCGGTAGCAGCAGTAGCACAGCGGTAGCAGCAGTAGCACAGCGGTAGCAGCAGCAGCAGTACAGCGGTAGAAGCAGCAGTACAGCGGTAGCAGCAGCAGCNTACAGCGGTAGCAGCAGCACAGCGGTAGCAGCAGTAGCACAGCGGTAGCAGCAGTTGCACAGCGGTAGCAGCAGTAGCACAGCGGTAGCAGCAGCAGTACAGCGCTTGCAGCCGCAGCACAGCGGTAGCAGCAGCAGCACAGCGGTAGCAGCAGTAGCACAGCGGTAGCAGCAGCAGCACAGCGGTAGCAGCAGCAGTACAGCGGTAGCAGCAGCACAGCGGTAGCAGCAGCAGAACAGCGGTAGCAGCAGCAGCACAGCGGTAGCAGCAGCAGCACAGCTGTAACAGCAGCAGCACAGCGGTTGCAGCAGCAGCACAGCGGTAGCAGCAGCAGTACAGCGGTAACAGAAGCAGCACAGCGGTAGCAGCAGCAGCACAGCGGTAGCAGCAGTACCACAGCGGTAGCAGCAGCAGTACAGCGGTAGCAGCAGCAGCAGCACAGCGGTAGCAGCAGTAGCACAGCGGTAACAGCAGTAGCACAGCGGTAGCAGCAGCAGCACAGCGGTAGCAGCAGTAGCACAGCGGTAGCAGCAGCAGCACAGCGGTAGCAGCAGCAGCACAGCGGTAGCAGCAGTAGAACAGCGGTAGCAGCAGCAGTACAGCGGTAGCAGCAGCAGTACAGCGGTAGCAGCAGCAGTACAGCGGTGGCAGCAGCAGTACATCGGTAGCAGCAGCAGTACAGCGGTAGCAGCAGCAGCACGGCGGTAGCAGCAGCAGCACAGCGGTAGCAGCAGCAGCACAGCGGTATCAGCAGCACAGCGGTAGCAGCAGCAGTACAGCGGTAGCAGCAGCAGCACAGCGGTAGCAGCAGTACCACAGCGGTATCAGCAGCAGTACAGCGGTAGCAGCAGCAGCACAGCGGTAGCAGCAGTAACACAGCGGTAGCAGCAGCAACACAGCGGGTAGCAGTAGCAGTACTGCGGTAGCAGCAGCAGCAGCAGCAGGAGCAGCAGCAGCAGCAGCAGCAACAGCAGTAGCAATCTCCTTGAGACCTCACTGACCGAGGACCTCTTACTGAATTAGGGAAAAATGAGGTTGCATAAATTGTGGCAGGTAATTCATAGTCATCTGACACAGGTGGAGGAAAGAAAAGACAAAGTGCAAGACAAATATGGGGGAAGAGAGAGAGAGAGAGAGAGAGATGAGAGACCCATAAAACTTGGAGTGAGACAGTGAGACAAAAGTTAAGCCTTTGACCGCGATTGTAACACCATCAGCGGAAACCATTTAAGGCACCAAATTGAGGCCACAGGTGAGAGGTTCTGACCCCCGGGAAATGAAATTTCTAGACACAGGTCACAGGTAGTAAATCCTCCATTCTTTTTGGTAACGTTCAAAGTTTTATCACAACGAAAATCAACAAAGCATGAAAGGTTTCCTCGCAGAGCTAAATGCAATGTTTGGAACGCTAGCACAAACACAAACGATGTTTTGAGCATTGAGATAATGGAACAAAATTATAACGAAACGTTTCTCCACGAGTGGCTTCATCAGTTTTAATTCATTATAATGAACATGGATGTAATAGAGTAAATACAGTCACAGAGAATAGTAGGACTTTCGCAAGAGACTCACGTTGTTGCTTGCTGTTGAATTCATTAAATGACAGAGTGGAAGTGCTAGGTATTACAGTGGAGAAGACGAGTCTGGTAATCCTCTTTATATATAAACTATCGTCAGTAATGGTAAAAGACTTCATGGAACAAATAAGGAAGATTGATAGCTGTCTTAAAAATTTTAAATCTTATATTAACTTTGTTGAAGATTTCAATTTTCTAGACATTAAATGGGAGATGTTAAAGAACAGCATTCTGCCAGAAATAGTTTATGAAAGAACTATATTTCGACAGACATTTACTAGAGAACTATTAAGGCTGTGGGGAATGTTTGTTTTGAGCCAATAAATAATAGAACCTAATAAAAACGAAAATACACTATACTTGGCCTTCACGAACAATCTCAGATACATTATACTCTTAATCATCCCGTCATCGAAATACAAACAAGAAACGAGGCAGCACTACTGTGTAGTGCGAAACGTTGCAACAATGCATATCTAACTGTTGCACATGTATCTTACTCATCAACTTGTCGGTATTAATTGCCATTTTCAGGAGAACCTAAGTAAAAGAGAACGAGAAGGGATGTTCAGTAATTTTCACTTCGACAGTCAGAGAAAAGCTTGGGACTAGCAGATATTCCCTGGGATGCTGTCCTGAGCATCCTTTATCACCCCCAGCCGGGGGAAAATAAAATGAACCTTTTATCTTGTTTTTATAGCACCTCACCTGTTCCACATGTCACATTCAAAGTCACATTTTTAAAAAAGTGTTAAATGAAAGAGATATTTCGTGTAGGTAGTAGGTTGGTAGAGAGCAACCACCCAGGGAAGTACTACCGTCCTGCCAGATGACTGTGAAACAGAAACCTGTAACTGTTTTGCATGATGGTAGGATTGCTGGTGTCTTTTTCTGTCTCATAAACACGCTAGATAACAGGGATATCTTGCTACTCCAACTTACACTTTGGTCACACTTCACAGACATGCACATGCATATATATATATACATACATCTAGGTTTTTCTCCTTTTTCTACATAGCTCTTGTTCTTCTTTATTTCTTCTATTGTCCATGGGGAAGTGGGAAAGAATCTTTCCTCCGTAAGCCATGCGTGTCGTATGAGGCGACTAAAATGCCGGGAGCAATGGGCTAGTAACCCCTTCTCCTGTAGACATTTACTAAAAAAGAGAAGAAGAAAAACTTTATAAAACTGGGATGCTTAAATGTGCGTGGATGTAGTGCAGATGACAAGAAACAGATGATTTCTGATGTTATGAATGAAAAGAAGTTGGATGTCCTGGCCCTAAGCGAAACAAAGCTGAAGGGAGTAGGAGAGTCTCGGTGGGGGGAAATAAATGGGATTAAATCTGGAGTATCTGAGAGAGTTAGAGCAAAGGAAGGGGTAGCAGTAATGTTGAATGATCAGTTATGGAAGGAGAAAAGAGAATATGAATGTGTAAACGCAAGAATGATGTGGATTAAAGTAAAGGTTGGATGCGAGAAGTGGGTCATAATAAGCGTGTATGAACCTGGAGAAGAGAGGAATGCAGAGGAGAGAGAGAGATTTTGGGAGATGTTAAGTGAATGTATAGGAGCCTTTGAACCAAGTGAGAGAGTAATTGTGGTAGGGGACCTGAATGCTAAAGTAGGAGAAACTTTTAGAGAGGGTGTGGTAGGTAAGTTTGGAGTGCCAGGTGTAAATGATAATGGGAGCCCTTTGATTGAACTTTGTATAGAAAGGGGTTTAGTTATAGGTAATACATATTTTAAGAAAAAGAGGATAAATAAGTATACAAGATATGATGTAGGAAGAAATGACAGTAGTTTGTTGGATTATGTATTGGTAGATAAAAGACTGTTGAGTAGACTTCAGGATGTACATCTTTATAGAGGGGCTACAGATATATCAGATCACTTTCTAGTTGTAGCTACACTGAGAGTAAAAGGTAGATGGGATACAAGGAGAATAGAAGCATCAGGGAAGAGAGAGGTGAAGGTTTATAAACTAAAAGAGGAGGCAGTTAGGGAAAGATATAAACAGCTATTGGAGGATAGATGGGCTAATGAGAGCATAGGCAATGGGGTCGAAGAGGTATGGGGTAGGTTTAGAAATGTAGTGTTAGAGTGTTCAGTAGAAGTTTGTGGTTACAGGAAAGTGGGTGCGGGAGGGAAGAGGAGCGATTGGTGGAATGATGATGTAAAGAGAGTAGTAAGGGAGAAAAAGTTAGCATATGAGAAGTTTTTACAAAGTAGAAGTGATGCAAGGAGGGAAGAGTATATGGAGAAAAAGAGAGAGGTTAAGAGAGTGGTGAAGCAATGTAAAAAGAGAGCAAATGAGAGAGTGGGTGAGATGTTATCAACAAATTTTGTTGAAAATAAGAAAAAATTTTGGAGCGAGATTAACAAGTTAAGGAAGCCTAGAGAACAAATGGATTTGCTGTTAAAAATAGGAGAGGAGAGTTATTAAATGGAGAGTTAGAGGTATTGGGAAGATGGAGGGAATATTTTGAGGAATTGTTAAATGTTGATGAAGATAGGGAAGCTGTGATTTCGTGTATAGGGCAAGGAGGAATAACATCTTGTAGGAGTGAGGAAGAGCCAGTTGTGAGTGTGGGGGAAGTTCGTGAGGCAGTAGGTAAAATGAAAGGGGGTAAGGCAGCCGGGATTGATGGGATAAAGATAGAAATGTTAAAGCAGGTGGGGATATAGTTTTGGAGTGGTTGGTGCAATTATTTAATAAATGTATGGAAGAGGGTAAAGGTACTTAGGGATTGGCAGAGAGCATGCATATTCCTTTGTATAAAGGCAAAGGGGACAAAAGAGAGTGCAAAAATTCTAGGGGGATAAGTCTGTTGAGTATACCTGGTAAAGTGTATGGTAGAGTTATTATTGAAAGAATTAAAAGTAAGACTGAGAATAGGATAGCAGATGAACAAGGAGGCTTTAGGAAAGGTAGGGGGTGTGTGGACCAGGTGTTTACAGTGAAACATATAAGTGAACAGTATTTAGATAAGGCTAAAGAGATCTTTGTGGTATTTATGGATTTGGAAAAGGCGTATGACAGGGTGGATAAGGGGGCAATGTGGCAGATGTTGCAGGTGTATGGTGTAGGAGGTAGGTTACTGAAAGCAGTGAAAAGCTTTTACGAGGATAGTGAGGCTCAAGTTAGAGTACATAGGAAAGAGGGAAATTATTTCCCAGTAAAAGTAGGCCTTAGACAAGGATGTGTGATGTCACCGTGGTTGTTTAATATATTTATAGATGGGGTTGTAAGAGAAGTAAATGCGAGGGTCTTGACAAGAGGCGTGGAGTTAAAAGATAAAAAAAATCACACATAAAGTGGGAGTTGTCACAGTTGCTCTTTGCTGATGACACTGTGCTCTTGGGAGATTCTGAAGAGAAGTTGCAGAGATTGGTGGATGAATTTGGTAGGGTGTGCAAAAGAAGAAAATTAAAGTGAATACAGGAAAGAGTAAGGTTATGAGGATAACAAAAAGATTAGGTGATGAAAGATTGGATATCAGATTGGAGGGAAGAGTATGGAGGAAGTGAATGTATTCAGATATTTAGGAGTGGACGTGTCAGCGGATGGGTCTATGAAGGATGAGGTGAATCATAGTATTGAAGAGGGGAAAAGGGTGAGTGGTGCACTTAGGAGTCTGTGGAGACAAAGAACTTTGTCCTTGGGGGCAAAGAGGGGAATGTATGAGAGTATTTTTTTACCAACACTCTTATATGGGTGTGAAGCATGGGTGATGAATGTTGCAGCGAGGAGAAGGCTGGGGGCAGTGGAGATGTCATGTCTGAGGGCAATGTGTGGTGGGGAATATAATGCAGAGAATTTCGTAGTTTGGAAGTTAGAGGAGGTGCGGGATTACCAAAACTGTTGTCCAGAGGGCTGGGGAAAAGGGTTGTTGAGGTGGTTCGGACATGTAGAGAGAATGGAGCGAAACAGAATGACTTCATGAGTGTATCAGTCTGTAGTGGAAGGAAGGCGGGTAGGGGTCGGCCTAGGAAAGGTTGGAGGGAGGGGGAAAAAGGAGGTTTTGTGTGCGAGGGCTTGGACTTCCAGCAGGCGTGCGTGAGCGTGTTTGATAGGAGTGAATGGAGACAAATGGTTTTTAATACTTGACGTGCTGTTGGAGTGTGAGCAAAGTAACATTTATGAAGGGGTTCAGGGAAACCGGCAGGCCGGACTTGAGTCCTGGAGATGGGAAGTACAGTGCCTGCACTCTGAAGGAGGGGTGTTAATGTTGCAGTTTAAAAACTGTAGTGTAAAGCACCCTTCAGGCAAGACAGTGATGGAGTGAATGATGGTGAAAGTTTTTCTTTTTCGGGCCACCCTGCCTTGGTGGGAATCGGCCAGTGTGATAATAAAAATAAAAAAAATTTCGTGTGCATGGAAAAAGCTGGTCACTAAAACATACTAGGACTGTTTAAAGTATGTTCTGCTGAGATAACATTCAAGGATATGGAATGTTGAAAGAGATCATTGAGGAATGTTTAGAAAGGCGAAAGGAAATATAATCTAAAATGAGAAAATTTTCCATGTGATGCAGAAATTACAACATTCATACTAGAGGGAAGGAACACAAAAGTAACAAAAATATCTATCGTCCAGGTAACTGGGAAAAAATCTTAAATATTTCTTCATGTTTGCCAAAAACTCTTAGAACTTGCCTACTGCTTGCAGGATGTTTATATACTGACGATGAAAGAAAAAATGAGCGAAATCTTGAAAGAGCAGTATGATTCAAGGTTCAGAAATCCAATGAACAAACAATGTTGAGGCTCCAGAATTTTTGCCCTTACCTGCCTATGCTCTACAAATTATATATCTTACATAAGCACATATTCTGAGAATTCGAAAAAGGAAGAAAATAGAGAACGTACATATACAGTACCCAAGCTTGATTCCTGGAGCTCTTTTTTCACAGGGAAATTCAAAATACCACCAGCGTCAAAACTCGCTATTTTTTCGAAAAAATCCCAGAGGACTTACTGTGTGCAGATGTAGCTCCTCTGAATAAAGTTACGTATGTATTTTAATTTTTGAAGGGGTGGACCGGTAAACCAGGAAACAATTACCCTGTTTCTTGATAAATCGTACCGAACCTATCCTCTCAGCAAATGAGGCAACAGAGCACTGGCGAATATTGCGGACCAATAATACTAACATCACACATCATAAAGTCTTCGATGGTGAAACCCCAGGTTTCTAACTCTGTGGGAGAACATAAACAACACAACTCATGGATTTAGAGTGAGATCATACTTGTCTACTATGAGATCATTACCAGAAAATCACGGAGACTTTTTGAAGACCAAAATACAAATGTGGTTTACACGGCCTTTTCTGAGACATTTAACAAATGCGCTCATCGAGTGATAGCCCATAAAATGAGGTCAGTAGGGATAAGAGAAAAAGTAGGAAAATGGATATTTAAGACCAGAACTCCAACTGCCTTTGATTGGGAGACTTGCCATCTATTTATATTTTACAGCGGCCATCTCTGTGGCCATCGTAAATATCTGGAATTGCAGAAGGGTGAGAATTTCGCACGAACTTGGATATAATTCTCATAACCGGATATCCATGTGTGAGGGAAACGCGAATTTTTGATGAATTAACAAAAGCGCTACACATGGAGATTTTCATTTTGAAGACCACAGGCATCATAATTTAAATACATAAAAACATAAGAACATAAGAAAGAAGGAACACTGCAACAGGCCTACTGACCCCCCGGGGGGGGGTCAGTAGGACCTGGACATGGACATGCGGAGCAGGTCCATGTCCCCCCCCCGGATAAGACCAATGACATCCCCCACGGATTAGCCCAATGATCCATCCAGTCTGGTCACCTAAACTCAAGGATGGAGCACTGCACCAGACCCAGCAGCACAAGCTAGTCAGGTCCAATTCACACCCACCCACACCCACTCATGAATTTATCTAACCTATTTTTAAAACTACACAACGTTTTAGCCTGAATAACTGTACTCGGGAGTTTGTTCCACTCATCCACAACTCTATTACCAAACCAGTGTTTTCCTATATCCTTCCTGAATCTGAATTTTTCCAACTTGAAAAAATTGCTGCGAGTCCTGTCTTGGCTGGAAATTTTCAGCACGCTATTTACATCCCCTTTATTTATTCCTGTTTTCCATTTATACACCTCGATCATATCCCCTTTCGAGAGAGTGCAGATTCATGGCCCTCAGTCTATTCTCATAGGAAAGATTTCTGATACATGGGATCATCTTTGTCATCCTCCTCTGTACGTTTTCCAGAGCATTTATATCCATTCTGTAATTCGGTGACCAGAACTGAGCAGCATAGTTTAAATGAGGCCTAACCAAGGATATATAGAGTTGAAGAACACCCTGAGGACATCTATTATTTATACTTCTAGTTATGAAGCCAAGAATTCTGTTAGCTTTATTGCGAACACTAATGCACTGTTGTCTTGGTTTTAGATTACTGCTAACCAGAACTCCTAAATCAGCAATCAGCAATCTACATTATTTAGTTTATATGTGGCATGGTTTTTTAACTGTCCAACATTTAGAACTTTGCATTTGTCAATATTAAACTGCATCTGCCACTTCTCCGACCATTGCATCAGTCTATTCAAATCCTCGTGGAGTGTTCAGTGTCCTCATTAGAATGAATTGGACGGCCTATTTTGGTGTCATCAGCAAATTTGCTTATGTCGCTATTTATTCCCTCATCTATGTAGTTCATGTAAATTGTGAACAACAACGGGTCCAACACTGACCCCTGAGGAACACCGCTTGTGACGTGCCCCCATTCTGATTTCTCCCCATTTATGCAAACTCTCTGCTGTCTAATTGTCAGCCATGCCTCTACCCAGGAAAAAATTTCTCCTCCTATTCTGTGTGCCTTAAGTTTCCTCAATAGCCTCTGGTGTGGAACTCTATCGAAAGCTTTACTGAAGTCCATATACATAATATCATATTCATTACCATGATCGACCTCCTCAAACACCTTAGTGAAAAAAGTTAGTAAATTCGTAAGACAGGAACGCCCCTTTGTAAAACCGTATTGTGATTTATTAATCAATCTGTGCCTGTCAAGATGGCTACGAATTGCTTCGGAAATTATTGATTCCATAAATTTTCCACTATGAAAGTAAGGCTTATTGGTCTATAGTTTGAAGCCAAGGACCTGTCACCTGCCTTGCAAATAGGAATTACATTTGCCATTTTCCATTTATCAGGCATTATGCCAGTTTATTATCATCCTGTTCTACATAATCTATTATTTCAGGAATATCGCTAGTATTTTCCTCGGTGAAAACTGAGAGGAAGTAGGTATTTAGAATTTCACACATATCCTTATCACCGTCAGTGATCTGACCAGAGTTACTCTTAAGTGGGCCAATCTTGTCCCTAATCTTACTTCTGTATACCTGAAAGAACCCTTTTCGGTTAGTCTTTGAATCCCTAGCGACCTTAGCCTCATAAACCCTTTTTGCTTTTCTTATTCCTTTCTTTATTTCTCTCTTTAATTGAATGTATTGGTTCCTTAACTTCCCATCCCCTCTTTTGATACGCCTATGTATGCCTCTTTTTTGACCAAGGAGACGTTTTAATCTATTGTTCATCTATTTGGGATCATTTTTGTTAGATCTTATTTCCCTACTCGGGATAAAAGTTGTCTGGGCAGCTAGAACTATGCTCTGTAAAACGTCATATTGGCAACCAAGATCACCTACCTGACCCATAGTCAGGACATCCCAATTTAGCCCACCCAGGTAATTTTTCAGTCCTATGAAGTCGGCCAAGCGAAAATCTGTGACAGAGATTTAATTGCAGTTATCTGGGTAATTCCATGATATATTGAAACTAAGTGATTTGTGATAACTTTCCCCAAGCTCATCATTAACCTCAAGATTATTAATTAGTGAATATTTGTTGGCAAGAACCAAGTCAAGCAGATTGTTTCCTCTAGTTGGTTCTGTCACAACCTGTTCTAAAAAGCAATCCTGAACCGTATCAAGAAAGTCACTAGACTCAAGATTTCCTATCATATTGTTCCAATAAATTTGTCTAAAGATAAAATCTCCCATTATCACAACATTTTCATATCTGGATGCCTTATGAATTTCGTCCCATAACAGCTTACTGCACTCCCTATCAAGGTTTGGGGGCCTATAAATCACACCCAAAATTAATTTGTCAAGTCCCTCGAGAAACTGTAGCCAAACAGATTTTGTGTTCGATGTTTCTAATCTTATATCATGTCTAAGACAAGAATTTAAATTTTCTCTGACATACATCGCCACACCACCACCCTTCCTGTTGACCCTATCAGTGTGGAATAGTTTATAACCCTGTATGTTGCATTCAGAAGGCATTTCTCTATCTTTCAGATTGAACCAGGTCTCTGTTATACCAATAATATCTATAGTACCTACACTTGCAAGTAATCTTAGCTAATCTATCTCATTCCTTAGACTCCTACTATTTGTATAGTAAACCTTAAGGGAGCTAGTTACTCGTTGCCCTCTACTGTTTCTCTTTGTTTGTTGATCAATTGATTTGCCATGACTAGCAACTTTATTTTGAATATTGTCTTTAAAACATATCCCTGAGGTATCCCGGTAATAACTGCTGTTTTTAACCCTAATGCTGCAGCCTGATTGTTTCCCACAAACACCCATACCTCTATAATCTATCAGTTTAAATTCCTAGGCAAGTCATCTATTACCCTCTCAACTGAATTGGCTAATGCAACCACTCTATCCCCAGAGAGATGAACCCCATCCCTTGCATACATATCATGTTTGCCAAAAAATAGGTCCCAGTTATCAATGAATGGGATTGCAAGTTCCTTGCAGTACCTGTCTAGCCAGCAATTTATACCAATTGCCCTAGACATCCACTTCATTGCTCACTCCCTTTCTAGGCAAAATGCTACATATGACTGGGATCCCTCCCTTAGACCTAACTACTTCTGTGGCTGACCTGTACTTATCCAGCAGCTCCTCTCTCCTGCCCTTCCCAATGTCATTACTCTCAGCATTAAGACAGATAATGGGCTTGCTCCCATTAATAACAAAAAAAGGCACAGTACCATGACTGGAACGATACACAAATAACCCGCACATTGCTCCCATTACCTGCCATAATATTATCCAACCTGCTGACTATGTAACCAACACCAGCTCCAGGAAGACACACACTCTGACCTTTCTGTCTCTGTTACAAAATGCACGGTCCATATATCTTACCTGAGAATCGCCTACTATTAAAACATTCTTACCTTGATTAGCAGGGGAATCAGTGTACCTTCATCCTCACTTACCACTGAAGTACACTCGTCTTGGAGAACAGAGAATCGATTTCCTATCTTCACATCTTCTCTATTAACTCTCCTCAACTTCCTTCTTCCTGAACTGTGAACCACTTGCCACTTAAAGCGGCTGCCACTATCACTGCTGGTGACCATTCCTTCCTTACCAGCTAAATCCTTCTCACACTCGCTCACAAACTCATCTATGCGAAGCTTCAGCTTCCTATTTTCCTCCTGAAGAAGTAGAATCTCCTTCTTCAACACTTAAACCTGAGATTCTAAAACACTACAACAAGCCATGGTGTTGGTAACAGCCCACGTTAACTCCCAAGAGCTTAGGCAGGTATGACCACACGTGACCACTGACCTCAGCGCACTGACCACTGACCTCAGCGCACTGACCACTGACCTTAAGACTCTACTGAACTGATAAAGCTACTGGTTGGAAAAGCATCTTCTGAATAAAAATTGGCCCATTTGTTGTGTATGTCTCATTCAACATGTCATTATTATATGACATTAATGTTATGAAGATGTGAGTCTTTATTGATGACAGTGATGAAATACTGTACGTTACTGAAGGAGACAGGTGTGAAACCTGACTGCCTTAAAGATTCCCGGATGTTGCCAATGTGTCTTATTCATCAATTTGACGGAATTAGGTGTCTAGGATGTAATCATATACATGCAGCTGATTAGGCCCTACTAGCCTAGTATTTCGTGTGTGCTAGTTAATTACGCAAAAAAAAATATTGCGTGTGGCCAGAAGTAACACCCTGCCTGGTTGATCAGATCCTGATCCCTCTGTCCAGGCCGCATGGGCGTTGGAATGATGAGGTAACGAGGTTGGTAAGGAAGACAAGGCTAGCATATGAGATGTTTTTACAATATAGAATTGACATGCGAAGGGCGGAGTAAGTGAAGAAAAAAAGAGAGGTTACAAGAGTGATGAGGGAGTGCATAAGGAGAGCCATTAGCAGATTGGGCGAGATTTTAACAACGAATTCACTGAAAACATGAAAAAATATGAAGTGATATCAATAAATCAAGAAAGCCTAGGGAACAAATAGTTTTAACACTCAAAAACAAAAGAGGAGAGACATTAGAAGAGGAAATGGAGGTACTGGGAAGATGGAAAGAATATTTTAAGGAGTTGTTAAATGATGATGAAAAAGAGGGAGGCAGTGATTTAAGAGAGGTATAACATCTTGTACGAGTAAAAAAGAGTCAAGACATGAGAGTAGGAGAGCTACTTGAAGCTGTGGGTCATGGTTGTGGGTAGAATGAAAAGGGGGTAAAGTAGCTGTATAGATGGGATAAAGATAAAAATATTAAAAGTAGGTAATGATATAGTTTTGGAGTGGTTAGTGAATTTGTTCAATGTATGCATGAATGGGGGGGGGGTCTAAGGATTGGCAGAGAGCATGCATAGTTCCTTTGTATATAGGGAACTGGGAATAAAAGAGAATGTGAGAATTATATGGAAATTAAATTCCTGTCGAGCATACTGGGTAGTGTAAGGTAGAGGTGAGACAGAATTGGATCGTAGATGAACTAGGTTTCTTTACACTGAGACATGTAAGTGAAGAATTTATGGATTAAGAAAAGGCTTGTGATAGGATGGATAGGGAAGCAATGTGGCAGATGTTGCAGATGCACTGATTAGGTGGTAGGTTACTAAGAGCAGTAAAGAGTTTAAGCGGATAGCGAGGTACAGTTTAAGGTATAAAGGCAAAAGTGAGATTACTTTCCAGTAGAAAAGTAAACCTTAGACAAGGATGTCTAATGTCGGAATGGTTGTTTAACACATTTTTAAGTAGAGTGTAAACGAAGTGAATGTTATGATGCTATGAGATTAAAAGGTAACGAATCTGACCTACAGTGGGAGTTGTAACAGTTACTGTTTTACCGATGATGCTGTTCTTTTGGAAGATTGTGAAGAAAAGTTGTAAAGATTGATAATTAGATTTGGAGACTAAAAAAAATGTGAACATAGGAAAGAACAAGGTTATGAGAGTAGAAAAAATCTGGCCAGTGAAAGATTGGATATCAGATTGAAGGGAGTCTGTAGGTGGAAGTAAATGCAAGATATTTGGGAGTGGACATGACAGCAGAAGAGTCTTTGAAAGATGAGGTGAACATAGAACTGATGAGGGGAAAAAAGTGGGTGGTGCATTGAGCCCTTTGTTGAGACAAAGATCTTTATCCAAAGAGGCAAAGAAAGGGGAATTTACCAGAGTATAGTGGTCCCAACTCTGTCACATGGTTGTGAAGAATGGGATTTAAGCATTGCATCAAGGCTGGAGGTAGTGGAGATGCCGTATTTGAGGGCAATGTGTAGTGTTAACATTATATGCAGAGAATTCGGAGCTCGGAGATCAGAAAAAATTATTTGGATTTTTATTCATTCTGAGGAGGAGTTATTGAGGTGATTTGGACTTTTAGAGAGCTTTGGCCAAAATAAGATGATTAGGGCATATAAATCTGAAGCAGAGGGAAGGAGGGGCAATGGCCGTCCCTAGAAGGGTTACAGGGAGTGAGTAAAGAAGGTTTCAAGTGCTTAGGGGCCTGGGCATCCACTAGCATCGTATGAGCACGTTAGATAGGAGTGGGGGTAAGTTGTTTTTATGATCTGATGTGCTATTGGAGCGTGAGGAAGGTAATATTTAAGAAGGGATTAAGGGGATCCCGTTAGCTGGACACGAGTACTGAAAAGGGAAAGTATGGTGCCTGCACTTTGAAGGAGGGGTGGGGGTATTGCAGCTGTAAAGGATCATCTTCGCTGTAATGTCAGCACGGTTCTGGCAAAACATTGATTGAATAAATGACGATGTAAGTGCTTGTTTTACGGGTCATTCTACCTGGACTGGAGACGGCCGGTTTACCTGGAGAGGGTTTCGGGGGTCAACGCCCCCGCGGTCTGGTCTGAGACCAGGCCTCGTGGTGGATCAGAGTCTGATCAACCAGGTGTTACTGCTGGCCGCATGCAAACTGACGTACGAACCACAGCGCCTTCTTGAAGATAGCCAGGGGTCCATTGGTAATCCCCCTTATTTTTGCTAGGAGGCAATTGAACAGTCTTGGGCCCCTGACACTTGTTGTGTTCTCTCAGTGTACTTGTGACCCCCCTGTTTATCATTGGGGGAATGTTACATGTTGAGAAATGATTTACCAGCTAAGGTTAAAGATTAAGTATAGGGGGAACTTAGCTTGATAAGACAGTTATCGCCTACACAGCCACCCCTGCAGGCGAGGTCTTGAAAAGTTGTCGTAACCACTTCACAACAGGCTGAAATGGAAATGTCTTAATAATAAATTACTCCGAGGGGGTGTTGTGTCAGCATATTTCATTCACTGATTACTGACGAAACTTACATGTGTGGACTCAAAGGCCCGCTTCTCACTGGGGTTTATGATAAGTTACTAATTCGTAACTTTGTACTCAACTTCGCAGTCAATCGTACTCATTACGTATTAGTACACTTACCTGGGTATATGTATCTGACCCATAGTTACCCCAGATATCCAATGACTTGATCGAAGAATAGTGTTCTTTGAAGAATGTCGCACTACACTCTGTTGGATCGCAACACTCGTTGTTACACTGTTCATCAAGAATTATTTGTTTATTCACACTCTGTTTACTAGAGAAGCTGATCACACTTCTCTGTAAGTGTTTATTGTGTTGTTTGAGACACTTTATTCACACTAACGCACGGATCAGTGTTCTTTGTTGGTTATCCTGGCATCAGTGTGACTCCCAGTAGGGTGAAAAGCAATCTGACCTCACAGCCTCCTACGCCGCTGCAATGCCCCTAGAACATTAAAGAAAAGCTGACCTAGTACTTTTGCTTCCTTGCCAAACTTCCTCCATGAAGCAAAGCAGAATGCTTGATTCTTGCTGTCTTAAGCATAGACAACAATGTCCACTATCTTTACCATGGTAATAAAGTAGGAGCAGGATTTTCCTTAATTGTCCTGCTAAGGTAAGAGTTGGACTGTCTCTTATTAAACTACACTTTGCAACACTGTATTTTTGCAAGGAGCGGTGGTCGCTTGACCACGTCACATACTCGTACTGCATCTGGGATCAATTACTTGCTGTAGCAGTAAACAAGATGGTTGCCTCTTCTGAGAGGTTGGGGCCCCCTCAGGGCTGAAAGGGGGTGAAAGGGGCTAATACCCCCATCCAGGAGAAAATTTCTCCACATTACATCTCCTGCCGATTTCATAGGGAGTGATTTTCGTGTGCAAGTTTGGTACTAATCCCTCTAGTATTTTTAAAGTGCATATTATCATGTATCATTTTCGCCTGCGATCCAGGGAATACAGATCAAGGGACTTCAACCGTACGCAGTAATTTAAGTGCTTTATCGTACTTATGTGTGCCGTGAAATTTCTTTTTACACTCCCCAGATCAGCAATTTTCCCCTTTGTATCGTAAAAAAAAATTACATGGTGTGTATTTTGAATTATACAAGGCATATATTGTAAGACATACATGATGTATATTGTCAGACATAAACGGCGAGTACTGTCAGACATATATGGCCTGCATTGTCAGACGACACGGCCTATATTATAAAACATATAATGTATACATTGTCAGGCATATACTGCTTGTAATGTTAGCCATATACAACACACATTTTCACACAGGAAGTGTATTTCAGACATATACGAAATATATTTCACATATGCATTACGTATATTTCAGTCATATACGGCGTGTATTTTCCTGAAGCGCCGACTCTTGATGGGCAGGTCGATGCTTTTTCATTTTATCCTGTTTTTTTCTGTT
>NC_069418.1:47313500-47318500 GCF_026875155.1 Cherax quadricarinatus | reverse complement strand
TCAAGAAATTTTACTGAAAATAAGAAAAAAAAATTGAGTGAGTTAAACAAGTTAAGAAAGCCTAGGGAACAAATGGATTTGTCAGTTAATAACAGAGAAGGGGAGTTAGTAGATGAGAAGATGGAGGTTTTGGGTAGATGGCGAGAATATTTTGAGGAACTTTTAAGTGTCGACGAAGAAAGGGAGGCGGTAATTTCATGCACTGGCCAGGGAGGTATACCATCTTTTAGGAGTGAAGAAGAGTAGGATGTGAGTGTGGGGCAGGTGCGTGAGGCATTACCTAGAATGAAAGGGGGTAAAGCAGCTGGAATTGACGGGATCGTGACAGAAACGTTAAAAGCAGGGGGACACATAGCGTTGGAGTGGTTGGTATTTTTGTTTAATAAATTATGAAAGAGGGGAAGGTACCTAGGGATTGGCAGAGAGCGTGTATAGTCCATTTATATAAAGGGAAGGGGGACAAAAGAGATTGTAAAAATTATAGAGGAATAAGTTTACTGAGTATACCAGGAAAAGTGTACAGTAGGGTTATAATTGAAAGAATTAGAGGTAAGACAGAATGTAGAATTGCAGATGAGCAAGGATGTTTTATAGTGGGTAGGGGATGTGTAGATCAAGTGTTTACATTGAAGCATATATGTGAGCAGTATTAAGATAAAGGTAGGGAAGTTTTTATTGTATTTATGGATTTGGAAAAGGCATATGATAGAGTGAATAGGGGAGCAATGTGGCAGATGATGCAAGTATATGGAATAGGCGGTAAGTTACTAAATGCTGTAAAGTTTTTATGAGGATAGTGAGGCTCAGGTTAGGGTGTGTAGAAGAGAGGGAGAATACTTCCCGGTAAAAGTAGGTCTTAGACAGGGATGTGTAATGTCACCATGGTTGTTTAATATATTTATAGATGGGGTTGTAAAAGAAGTAAATGCTTGGGTGTTCGGGAGAGGAGTGGGACTAAATTATGGGGAATTAAAAACAAAATGGGAAGTGACACAGTTACTTTTTGCTGATGATACTGTGCTTATGGGAGATTCTAAAGAAAAATTGCAAAGGTTAGTGGACGAATTTGGGAATGTGTGTGTAAAGGTAGAAAGTTGAAATTGAACATAGAAAAGAGTAAGGTGATGAGAGTATCAAATGATTTAGATAAAGAAAAATTGGATATCAAATTGGGGAGGAGGAGTATGGAAGAAGTGAATGTTTTCAGATATTTCCAAAAGGACCCCAATGGAAATAAGTCACTCTGTCTGACTTTTTTGGGTTATCCCAGGTTCTCTACACATATCCTGCTATGTATGATAATTCTATGTAACTGTATTTGTGTATACCTGAATAAACTTACTTACTGACGTGTCAGCGGATGGATTTATGAAGGATGAGGTTAATCATAGAATTGATGAAGGAAAAAAGGTGAGTGGTGCATTGAGGTATAAGTGGAGGCAAAAAATTTTATCTATGGAGGCAAAGACGGGAATGTATGAAAGTATAGTAGTACCAACACTCTTATATGGGTGTGAAGCTTGGGTTGTAAATGCAGCAGCGAGGAGGCGGTTGGAGGCAGTGGAAATGTCCTGTCTAAGAGCAATGTGTGGTGTAAATATTATGCAGAAAATTCGGAGTGTGGAAATTAGGAGAAGGTGTGGAGTTAATAAAAGTATTAGTCAGAGGGCAGAAGAGGGGTTGTTGAGGTGGTTTGGTCATTTAGAGAGAATGGATCAAAGTAGAATGACATGGATAGCGTATAAATCTGTAGGAGAAGGAAGGCGGTGTAGGGGCCGTCCTCGAAAAGTGGGAGGGAGGGGGTAAAGGAGGTGTTGTGGGCGAGGGGTTTGGACTTCCAGCAAGCGTGCATGAGCGTGTTATATAGGAGTGAATGGAGACAAATGGTATTTGGGACCTGACGATCTGTTGGAGTGTGAGCAGGGTAATATTTAGTGAAGGGATTCAGGGAAACCGGTTATTTTATATAACCGGACTTGAATCCTGGAAATGGGAAGTACAATGTCTGCACTCTGAAGGAGGGGTTTGGGATATTGGCAGTTTGGAGAATTATATTGTGTATTTTTATACATATATGCTTCTAAGCTGTTGTATTCTGGTCACCTCTGCAAAAACAGTGATTATGTGTGAGTGAGGTGAAAGTGTTGAATGGTGATGAACGTATTTTCTTTTTGGGGGATTTTCTTTCTCTTTGGGTCACCCTGCCTCGGTGGGAGACGGCCGACTTCTTGAAAAAAAAATATATATATATATATTTATATGTATATATATATATATATATATATATATATATAATATATATATATATATATATATATATATATATATATATATATATATGTCGTGCCGAATATGTAAAACTGGTCAATTAGCAAGAACTCATTTAAAATTAAGTCCTTCCTAAAATTTTCTCTTATACGTTTAAAGATATATTTTTTTCATTAATGTTGATGTAAAAAATTATAATTTTGCACCAAAAGGAACTTAGAAAACTTACCTAACCTTATTATAAGAAGCGCAATTTATTTTAGCCTAACCCAACTAAATATATTTTAGTTTTGTTTACAATAATTTAATACTAAACAAACACAGTGAAATATATTTTTTTCGTTAGGTTCAGAATGATTTTGGCGAAATTATTGCATACACAAATTTTCGCTTGTCCTATATGGCAAGATGAGCGTTGCTATTTAAGCCAAAGATCGCAAGTTCTGCCTATTCGGTACGACATTATATACTATATATATATATATATATATATATATATATATATATATATATATATATATATATATATATATATATATATATATATATAATATATATACATGTATATATATATATATATATATATATATATATATATATATATATATATATATATATATATATATATATATTATATGCAAAACAACCACTCTGAAAGAATAGAGAAATTCCAAGCGCTTTCGTGACTACTCACATTATCAAGGATAGTTCCTTGATAATGTGAGTAGTCACGAAAGCGCTTGGAATTTCTCTATTCTTTCAGAGTGGTTGTTTTGCATATTCTGAAATCACCTGTTTACTGTGATCTTATTGCATATATATATAATATATATATAGATATATATATATATATATATATATATATATATATATATATATATATATATATATATATATATATTATATATATATAATATATGCAAGGAATTCAGTGGTCAGTCGTCACGTGAGGTCACAGACCCTGAGCTGCTTGGGGATTAGCGTGGACGGTTACAAAGCATGGCTTGCTTCTACAGTGTTTTAAAGCTGAGGTTGGAGAGTTGAAGGAGGGGTCTTGCTTCTCCAGGAGGAGATTAGAGGCTGAAGGTCCACCTCAATGGGCCTGGGAGAGAGTGTGAGGTGGTTGGAGATGTGGGGAATGAGGCTTCTAGCAGTGAGGTGCAGTCTGTCTCTCACTGTGAGGAGGCTGTAGGTGGGGTGGTAGCAACGGCTACCAGCAGTGAGGTGCAGCCCACACCTGCTACAAGTGGCGAGTTGTTCACAGTAATGGGAGGCGCATCAGAGTAAGGAAAGTTAAGAGTGCAGATCTGAAGGTAGGAAATCGCTTCTCTGTTCTCCAGGATGAATGTACTTCAGTGGCCAGTGAAGGTAAGGGTACTACTGCCCCTGCTAATGAAGGAAGCGCATTCTTGTGGTTGGTGACTCTCAGGTAAGATATGTTGATCGTGCTTTTTGTAATAGGAATAAGAAGATGAGAGATAGAGTGTGCTTCCCTGGAGTGGTGTTGGGGACATTGTCAACAGACTGGATAATATCATGTCAGGTAAGGGAAACAAGCCCATTATCTGTCTCAGTGCTGGTGGAAATGATATTGGAAAGGGTAGAGAGAAGAGCTGCTAGATAAGTACAGGTCAGCTATAGAATTTCATTAAGTCTAAGGGAGGATCCCAATCATATGTAGCATCTTGCCTAGAAGGGGAGTAGGAAATGAATGGTTGTCTAGGGCAATTGGTGTAAATTGCTGGCTAGACAGATACTGCAAGGAACTTGCAATCCCATTCATTGACAACTGGAACAACTTTTATGGCAAACATGATATGTATGCAAGGGATGGGGTTCATCTCTCTGGGGCAGGGGTGGTAGCACTTGCAGACTCGATTGAGAAGGCCATTGGTGAAATGCCTATGATTTTAAACTGATGGAAGATAGAGGTAGGGTGTGTGTGGGAAACAAGCAGGTTTGCAACACTAGGGTTGGAAACAGTAAATGTATAAAAGGCATTCAGCATGAAGTTATAAATAAAGACAATAGAACAGGTCAGCAAACAAAGGGGGACAGCAGAGGGCAGCAAGGGACTAGCTCCCTTAAGGTTTACTATACTAATAGCAGGAGTGTTAGAAATAAGATAGATGAGCTAAGATTAATTGCAAGTGCAGGAAAACATAGATATTATTGCTATAACAGAGACCTGGCTCAATCTGAAAGATAGAGAGATGCCCTCTGAATGTCACATACAAGGCTATAAATTATTCCACACTGACAGGTCAACAGGAAAGGTGGTGGAGTAGCGATGTATGTCAGAGACAATTTAAATTGTTGTGTTAGACAAGATATTAAATTAGAAGCGTCAGCCACTGAATCTGTTTGGTTACAGCTTCTCGAGGGCCGAGAAAAACTAATTTTGGGTGTGATTTACAGGGCCCCAAATCTTGATAGGGAGTGCAGTAAACTTCTATGGGACGAAATTCGTAAGGCATTCTACATACGAAAATGTTGTGCTAATGGGAGATTTCAACTATAGACAGATTGACTGAGCAATTTGACAGGAAATTTAGAGTCGGGTGACTTTCTTGATACGATCAGGATTGTTTTTTAAAACAGTTTGTGACAGAGCCAACTAGGGGAAATAACCTCCTTGACTTGGTTCTTGCCAGTAGGGAAACACTAATTAATAATCTTGAGGTTAATGAGAGCTTGGGGAGAGTGATCACAAATCACTCAGTTTTTAACAT
>NC_069418.1:47276000-47308500 GCF_026875155.1 Cherax quadricarinatus | reverse complement strand
ATTTGGTCATCGTTACCATACACAAATGTTGAAAATTTCAAGGCGATTGGGTGAGGTATTTCCGAGTTATAAGCAAAATAAAATAAAAAAAAAAATTGGAGGAAGGAAAAAAATCCAGCAATCTTGTGAAGGTCCGCCTCATAGATACTAAATAACAGTTTATTTTTTATCACTCTCAACTTCTGATCGTCAATATGGCTTCGGAAAGGCTCATTCTGCAGCTAACCTGTTAAGCATCTCCATTATATGGCACAAGTCACTTCATAAATCCAAGATCAGATATGTGGAAGTGCCAGAAATCGCTGTTGTACTCCACCGGTTGCTGTACTGGGATTCTTGACAAAACCACAGGAACTTGGAGGCTAATTTTAGAATAGATTTTAATGAATCAGACTATAAGCCACTCAGTCAGTGTCAGTGTTTCACATGGACGTGTGCTGCTTCAACACATGGAACCTCTACTTCAGCGACCTACTTGAATTTACTTCGCAGTTCAGATGACTGCGCTGTCATTTACTTGTCCAAGCGGGAAAATGTTAGCTGCTCTCAGGTACATCAGTCACCAGCTTGCAGCTATATCAACTTGAGGGAAACAATTGCAACTCATATTTGCGTCTAAAACTTACCAATAACGATGATCTCTACTCAGCATGATGTTATTACTGAAACTGTAGTAAGAACGAATTGAAGTATGTTAGAGCCCAGCAACGAAGTTGATATCTTAAGGGTGAAATATTACTCTACGATATTTATTAAGAATGACATGGTAAATCTTGCAAGCAAGAAAGCCAAAAAGTTCATATCACTAAAACGTATCTCGTGCCTACATGACAGCATAATACTGCAAACCTGTACGAGACAAGCGTGATTTCACCTTCAGTCTTGGACTGAATGCCCCCACGTCATCTACGACTTACGAACAGGATAGAGAAATGTGCAAGTAGACTTATCTTTCACTTGAACGAATCTGTTATTTGGACACAGCCGAAGAGAAGCGGGTAACCTTACTGTTTTGAACAAGGCCAATATTATGATAGTCTTACACTTGATCCCGCTTCGCCGACTGTAAGGAGACAGCTTATATACCACAAGACGGGTAGCAAACAACAGCTACACTCTGGCTGGATCATTCTCAGAGACATCTCTTCATCAGCGATCATTCATTCCTACAGTAACTAGAATATAACATATAAACATCAGTGAAATAAAATCAACTGACTAAATTAAATATTTGGCCCACAACTGCCTCCCACTTTATCTTGTAAATTCCGTGTTTTGTATTTCTATGTTTCCTAATACTAAAAATAGAAAATAATAAATATATTGCTAGAGGTAACAGCTCATAGCTAATAAATATAGTTAGGAAGTCTAAGCCTAACTCTGTAAAACTCGCCCATGGTGTTAAAACAACACACAAAAGTAATATCACATTAAGTTAAAATAAACGAAAATATAAAATAAATTAATTATTATCATCAAAGGACTTATACTTTTAAATGATTTTAAAGAGTTTGAATTTTATGAATAATTTAAAAATTTTATAACTTTCCCTTTAATCAAAATCACAAGTCAAATTCGTCACCATATGATAAATTGCTCATAAGTGTAAGCAATTTTTTTTTTTTACATTTTATTCCTACTTTAATACGATGCTTCATCTATCCGCCATCCACTGTAAGTTTTGTAAACTTACAGAGGTCAATAACTGTGAACCAACTGTTATTTTCACAGTGGTACAAAACAGTACAAACTCTAGTTCTATTCCCCTCTTATTATCATCGAATTATGATGACGCAAAGAAACAAAAACGCTTGACTCACGAAATCGATTGCAAACAACTCCGGTCTGGAGTTGTGATACTCTCTGATCGCGGGTAAAAACGCTTGTTTTCCTCGAGGTTGTCACAGCCACCTTAGGTTAGGTTAGGTAAAATTTGTCAAAAAAAAACAGGAAAGTGTTTCCTTAGTCATATAATTTCGTATTGGAGCATTGCCGACCCCTTCCCACTGGCTTACCCCCCCCTCCTAAAAAAATTATGGTTTTTTATATAACCTAACGTTTTTGCTGACAACTACCCCCCCAGGGGGCCCCTGTTTTTAACAACCACTCACTCGAAACTGTGTTTTCATTACTTACAAAAAATATCAACAGAATAAACAATTATTTTTTTTTATTATTATTATTATTATTATTTTTATTATTTTTATTTTATTATTACCATAGGGGAGAGGAGGGATTATTATTATTATTATTATTATTATTATTATTATTATCACGGGGGAGGGGAAGGAATGGAAGGCATGCATGCTTAATTCAGGGAATTGGAGTAAAGGTCAAAATCCCTAGATCAAGAGCCCCTCACCAGCATCAAGGAACCTCCCTTGAGGGGATAGAATAAACAAATGAACAAAGTATTGTTGCACTGTACAATCCTCGGCTAACAGGAATGAACATGACACGAAACACTGCCACACTATGCATTCCTCAGCTGCTCATACATATACACAGCTTTTGTTGGTACAAGGATCAGCATCTAACTAATCTTACGTTCACTCGTCTCAAAATTACTATCAAACAAATAAATCATGACTTAAATTATGATAAGCTAAATATTTACACAAAGATAACTACTCCTGTTTAGAGCGCCCACAGAAATAAATAATAATAATAATAATAATAATAATAATAATAATAATAATAATAATAATAATAATAATAATAATGAAGAGTAAGAGGAAAACGAAGATAGAGAGGAAGAAGACGAAGGAGAAGACGTTTTGAGCCTTGTATCTCATGAATTTATTATTATTATTATTATTATTATTATTATTATTTATTATTATTATTATTATTATTATTATTATTATAATACTTGCGACCCTAATTACAAGCTCTATGTTTTGAAGGATCAAACCAAGTGAACACGTGCATGTGTGAGGGGTAATTAATAAGTCATTATAGCTAGACTAAGTGGGCCATTAGAACTTCAGTAGAGTTCAAGTGGGTTTAGGAGTGCTTCATGTGGAGCAGCCAGGCCTGGGGTCAGTCACAAGGCAGCAGCAAACACTTTCAACAGCAGAAGTGTGTGAGGTGGACATCAGAGAGCCAGGCGCTTGGAAAGCTTAATGAAAACACTTAAGGTAATGAATGAGACATATGTGTAATACTTGGGTCTCTTGACCCAGGTGTTGCACATATGTCGTCAACTTATTGGGATTATGTTATTTAACTAATGAATTTAAGCAACACGGAGATAAGGTTATATTTCATAGTTTTTCGAGCAAAGGTGGATTTTTCTGTGACTTGAGATAGCTCTCTTCTGTGAGAAACGTTGTGAAATAAAGGGTTGGTAAGTGTGATAGTCTTAGCCTGCAGTGGTAGTTCCCTCAGTGTGGATAGTTTGTGTTAACTGCACAGTGTGTTCACCTGAGAGTCTCAGCACTGATGATGGTAACACCTAAGTTCACACTCATCTCGTCTTTCTTCCTCCTCCACCCACACACACACACATACATACTGTCCCTCTCTCTTTTACTCTCTGTCTCTGCCTGTCTGTCTGTCTGTCTGTCTGTCTGTCTCTCTCTCTCTCTCTCTCTCTCTCTCTCTCTCTCTCTCTCTCTCTCTCTCTCTCTCTCTCTCTCTCTCTCTCTCTCTCTCTCTCTCTCTCACTGCGGACTCCCACCAAGCTCGTACTAGACACTGTAGCATCTGCATGTACATCGTTAAGAAATTCAATGTTTACCAAATAAGAAACTCAGGATTAGCATTCACCGGACACATGTGTCGTTACAGATTTGCATATTCATACACCATTATGCGCCACAGCTATAAAAAAAAGTATTATGCATATGCAGTTTATACCTTTAATATGAAAAAAAAAGTCGTTCGAAATTTAAAAAGCGCTTTTACAAATAAAAAATATACAACTGTCACACAAGAAAAGTGTGAAATAAAGAAACGATAAAAACAATGAGCAAGAATAAAACACACAAAACACATACTATCACACTAAGTTAATATTTAAACAGCATCAGTTCAATATCCCATTAAACTATTTACGTCAAAGGATTCTCTTAAAAGTTTCCCGAGATCCCCACAGGCACGAAAGTAAGAAGACTTAAGTTTCGGGAAAACTGTTAAAATTGGTTGTACAATCAAACAAAAGTCAAAATCACGTCTTGGTTGTACAATCATCTTCACGTTACAGATCATCTAGAGGGAGGCAGAAGAACCTGCGAACAGGTGGCTATGGGTGAAATGTCTGTGCGTGATTCTGAATCGACAGATATTCGTTTCAAATTGATGATTCCTACTGAAAGAGGTGGACCAAACACCTGTCCTGCAGACCCTGTTTAACTTGCTTAGTCTGTAGGGCCAATAGAGTCTGTTACCTCAAAAGGACCATGTACATGGCCCATGAAGTCACTGTAAGGCAGACGTCTGTCACAGAGTGGGCTCGGTACAGCAGCCTTTGCCTCGGCATCTGCTCATTGATTTCTCGTGACAGCACGACCTGGGCACCAACAGAGCTCCTCATTTTTGTGCTGCGCTAGAAGGATTAAGCACTCCTGGATCTTTCGAACCACAAGCCATAAAGAAGCATACTGGACTAAGGCAGACAGAGATCGCTGGTAGTTTGAGTAGAGAACCGAGATTCAGCTAAGTCAGATATCAGGACAAGAGCAGCGAGGATTATATGTAGCCTTGAAGTGAACACAGACTATTGGCAACTAAGCACAACAAGAGTCATCATTGATTATTTATCAAAACAAAGTTAACACCACCCTCCAATTAAAACTCTTAGTCATGAACCATAAACAAACTTAGCAATCTTAGGGGTTACGATCCAATACCTACGAAGACATACCTCAGGCACTATTCAAGGAGGGAGGGCAGTGAAAGAAGTCAAACTCTCTGACCCTAACCTCACTTTTGATATGGTGAACGCGGGTATAAAAAACCTGACCATCGTAAACAATTCAACGTTTTTGTAGTTACACTGATCGATAATACGGACTTTTAACAACGGCAAAGGCAAAAGGTACTGTGTTTCTTGGACACAATCCAGGAGAGCAGCCGACGATCAAACACAAAATGACAAAGGGAGCTTCATACAATTAACAAAAGCCTCTCCCCAACCTCCTCTTTTCGTCAAGACAACAGCAGAGTAGGTTAGGTTGAAAAATGCATGGCAAACCTGAAAGTCAGCGTAAACCTTGCCCCTTACTGCGTAGATCCGGGAACTGCTCACCAGACTCTTCATTAGTACTCACGAAATCGTAATAACATGACTGCAAACAAACCACTGTACGGGTGGGCCTTGAACTCGCGGCAAGTGTAAAAACTAGCATTTGTAGTCACAGTGTGACCTATGCTAACCTCCCTATGGTGTATAAATATACCTAGCTGGATGAATCTTATTGTAGCCAGCTGACCTAGTGGCTTACGCACTGGCCTGGAGTGTTACGACTCACTCGCCGCGAGTTCAAGCCTCACCCGTACCGTGGTTTCTTCATTAGTACTAAAGATAGAATTACCGATAATATGTTAGGGAAAGGAAAACAGATGCAACTAATATGACATTTTTATTGTGGTAACGTTTCGCTCTCAAGAGCTTTGTAAAGATAACGGCTTGACAAAGCTCCTGGAAAACAAAACGTTGCCTTAGTAAAAAATGTCCCATTAGTTGCACCTGTGTCCTCTTACCTAACGGTCTCTATTTTGTAGTTTATAACGCGACAACTATGAGATGCGCCCAAGCAAAGCTGTAACCGTTAAGTGGCGAACAGGACTGAACAAGCGCCGCAGGGAAAACCTGACCGAAGAGCAGATCTGGCAGCCATACTCCGGCCTGGAATGTCACAAGGCTGCATGAAGACAGAGCCTTGTCTCTCCATCTGCCCTCCCAGGCATGGTGGAGAGCACCTTGAAAGTGTGTAGTGACCGCAGAGCATCCACTGTAAACTTCTCCGGAATTCAAGAACCAAAACTCTTCCACACATGCTCGAGCAACCAGTGGGAAACAATGCTGCGACATTGGTTCAAATAACTGATGACAAACACATTCTGCACAAGAGAAGGGCTGGCGCTAGATTAGAGCTAAAAGTCTTGATATACACATTACCTTTCGAGATCTGGCTAATGCTTTGCCAAGTGATCTCCCCACATTGTGATTCTCATTTACGCTTCAGACTTCCCAACTTGTATACAGTAAGGCCGGATATGGACAGTGACATACATGAGCATGCAACCTACTTTGAGATCATGTTCAGTAGCCCAGGAAAGGTTAATAGAGGTGTCCTCCAAGAACGAACATGAAGGAACTGGCCACCAACCACCAAGCCATCAAATCCATTAACACACAATAAATGTTATAAATCCACAGCTAAAAAGCTTGTTATATTGGGAAGAAACAGACCAATACTGCTCAAAATAGAAACATAATCATCATCATCAACATTAGAGAAATATACAGACTCTGCCTTCGAGATGTTCACAGTGTACGCTTCCAAAATATAAAGTATTAAGGGCCATCCACAGCCACAGTGTGGCTGGCTGAATCCGCCTCATGATTGATGCTATAAACGATGTTCGCATGGGTGTCGTCAGGAGTCTCTTCCGCGAAGGAACGAGGAGAGGTTATTGGAGTCTTGAGAGACATAATGTTACGAGATAATGAAGAGAAATAGAGGGCAGAGAAGAAGTGTCAAAAGAAAGAACAAAATGGAAGACTACCGGTTGGTTAATTAAAAGAAATCACTAACCTGACACCAGTGCCCGCACTCTACACTAACACGTCAAGTAGATGTAGAAAATTACACTTGAGGATATTTATTAAAGGAAACTTGTCGTCACGAGTGGCTCCATCAGTTCTAATTAAATCTGAAGATGCTACTCCGAGAAAGGTTTCCTTCAATAAATGTCTAGAATTGAACATAAGTGCCCTTTTCCATATCTTCTCAGTATCACCACACATTATAATTTCAAACATCAAGTAGATTATTATTATTATAATCAAGGGGGAAGCGCTAAACCCATAGGATTATACAGCGCCCAGGGGAGGGGGGGATGTGGAAGGCATTCAGGCTTAATTCGGAGAACTGGAGCACAGATCCAATTCCCTAAATCAAGAGCCCCTCACCAACATCAAGGAACCTTCCATGAGGGGAACATCAAGTAGAGACAACTCAAGATTAAGAGAGTTTAGGTAAGATCCCATATGGGGTGAGCTGGGAAGACGTGATAGGCGATGAATAGCGGTGGAGAGGAGTGTCCAGAATCGAAGAAAAAGAGTCAGGGCTTAACCCGGCTGCTGGGCGTTTGTGGGACGAACTAGGAGAAAACAGGAAGAGCAAACTGTGTATACATCGGTCTCGTGGTAATTGAGGTTTTGAGTCTTGGGGATCTGGCAGTTTCTAGGTTGTACGAGAGGGTAGGCAGATAGGAATATCAGAGGGCAGCACACAGGTGCTAGCTATAGGAGTAATTGAGGAGGCAGATTTGCAGTGGAGCCATTTCAAACTTTTTGAAGCTGCTTCTGGAGAGGTGGTACAGTTTAGTCTTGTTACTGAAGGTGAAACATAGAGGCTTGATGAGCTCAAGAGCTTAGGTGAGCGTGAAGTGAGGAGGTGATTCGCAAGCATTCTTGACTGTTCCAGCACCGAGGCCTTTGTAGAACTCAGTGCAGGTCATGGTGTCAGCATTTGATGGAGAAGTGTGGATGGTAAAGTTTTCCCATCAGGGTATACTGGAGTCGTCACTATCTTCTGAAGTGGATTCATTTGGCGAGTCTACAATGGTGTTAGCAGGTGACTGAGGGTCGACAGGATCAGTGGAGACGTGTAATGGAGGTGTAACAGCAGGCTGGGAGGCGTGGGAGGCGGTGGTTGAGGCAGCATGATCATCGTTTTCGGAGGTGGAAGTGGTTATAGATGTTACAGGAGCAGTTGCTTGGGCAGGAGACAGGTCTGCAGGTGCAGTAAAGTTCACGACGTTGGGAAAAATCTTGAGGATGTCAGCTGAAGGTGTGGAGTCCGGAAAATTGAAGGCAGGTATGTTGTTCAAACGGAACAGTTCGTTAATAGTGGTGTTGAAAGTGCAGGGGTGTGCTGCATTTGCAAGGTGTGCATACACCATGCAGTACAGCACCTTGGAGGGAGCACCGCCGGGGAGTGGAGAGAGGAAGTTGCTGGGCGGTGTTTGTAGAGTGGTGTGTAGAATTTTGGTGGTGTCGGCTTGTAGTTTGGTTATTGCTGCATATGTCGGTGAATTAGAGATGTTCTTCAGATCTTCTTTAGTTTTCTTCGATATTATTTCTTTCCTGAGTGGGCACTTAGCTGCAAAGGTATGAGGATTATCCTTGCAGTTAAGACATATTGGAGCCGTAGTGATGGTGCAGGATCTGAATTAGTGTCCATTATTCCCACATTTTGAACAAAACTTCTTATACTTGATGGGGCAGTCCTTGGTGGTGTGATTATAGGAGTAGCAGGGCCAGCAGTGGGAGACATGTATGAAACGTTCTGGTTCTATATAGCTTGGGTGAATATGGTAATTTGAGATGGCCAGACCGTCAGGGAGAGCTTGGGCAGCCATGGAAATGTTTGAGAATGTGATCTTCAGCATAGATGAGGCGTTAGGGATCTTGGTGATGTTATCTACCGATGCCCAGGTGTTTTATTCCTCGATAGATATCTTCAATGCTTCAGTAGTGAGAGAAGTGACGCTCTTGTCCAGTCTTTTCACATAGACCAAACGTTTCGCCTTCAAGAATGGAGACGGGGATATGGTAAATTGTCGTGTTTGTAGGGTCTTCATTGAAGAGTCGTCCATTAGTTTTGAGGCTTCATTGTCGCCTATGGAATGCCGTAAATTTGACCTGCAAGCAGGTCCTGACGGCGGTCGGTAAAGCTAGCTTCGAGGAGTCACTGATTACTCCATTCACAGGCTTGATTTTCACACGATGCGACAGCATTGTGAGAAAGGAGGTGGCGCATGTAGAATATAAATTCTGAGACCAAATCTACTCTACCCAGGGCACAGTCCCAGGATATCTCGCTCAGAACTAACAGATACTCATGAATAGTTCAGGACATTTTTTAGAGGGAACGTTTCACTACGAGTGGCGAAGAGAGATGCCCTAATTGCTGTCAGTAACACAATCCATCAAAAATCCGGAAGTTACACTGTATCCAAATTACTAATCAACAAGATATTATACATTCTAGAAACCACTGTAACATGATGTTGGCAAGTCCTCATACCCAACTTATCTCACCACAATTGCTACCACCCTCTCGCTGGTTGAAATCTGACTCCTGCCACTATATATATACTCGTTCTTAGTTATCTCTGTATTAGGGCTAAAAAAAGACACTCGTGGCGAAACGTTTCCTGTGCTGCTTCTCCGCTCATATGCCGTATTCTATTCAAGATTGATGGACTGAACACATAGGTAGATATTGAAAAGCCAGGGACTTTGGGTGATAAGGACAGTAATAGGTTTAGTAGAAAAGCAGAAATGAGCAGGAAGGGTAAAGAGAAAGGAGAGTCTTTCAATGTTTATTATGCTAATTGCCGTAGTGCTAGGAATAAGATGGACGAGTTGAGATTAGTTGCTAGTGCAGGTAACATTGATGTATTTGCCTTAACTTAGACGTGGTTTAATTCAAAAAGTCGGGACATGCCTGCGGAATGTCATATTCAGGGTTTTAAATTGTTCCAAGAAGATAGAAGTGTCGGGAAGGGGGGTGGGGTGGCATTGTATGTCCGAGATCGCTTGAACTCTTGCATAAAAACGGGTATTAAGTCTGAAGTAACACATACAGAGTCTGTTTGGATAGAATTTTCAGAGGGGCATGAAAAACTGATTTTAGGAGTGATATACCGTCCCCCAAACTTAGATAGGGACCAAGGGAGACTACTATGGGAGGAAATTGCTAAGGCCACAAGGCACGATAATGTAGTAATTCTAGGAGACTTTAACTTTAGTCATATTGATTGGAATTTCTTGACTGGGAATTTAGAATCATACGACTTCTTAGAAGTAGTTCAGGATTGTTTTTTGAAGCAGTTTGTGACAGAACCTACAAGGGGAAATAACCTGCTTGACTTAGTTCTGGCAAACAATGAATCCCTTGTTAATAATTTAGAAATTTCAGAGGAACTGGGTGCTAGCGACCACAAATCAATTACATTTAGCATTGAATGGAAGTACGATAGCAGCGATAACTCAGTAACAGTCCCAGATTTTCGCTTAGCAGATTACGATGGGCTTAGAGAACACTTATCATCTGTTGATTGGGGAAACGATGTGAGCTATCAATATGACAGTTTTCTGAACACTATACATGCTGCTCAAAGAACGTTTATCCCATATAAAGAAATTAGATCACATACAAATTACCCAAAATGGATGAATAATAGGCTCAAATATCTACTAGGGCATAAGAAAGGAATTTATAGGCGTATCAAAAGAGGTGAGGGTCATCTTATGAATCAGTATATTGACATTAAGAGGGACATTAAAAAGGGGATAAGAAAAGCTAAAAGGGACTATGAAATTAAAGTTGCTAGGGATTCTAAAACTAACCCAAAAAAATTTTCCAGGTCTATAGAACAAAAGTTAGAGATAAGATAGGTCCCCTTAAAAATAACTATGGGCACCTTACTGACAAAGAGAATGAAATGTGCTCGATTTTTAATAATTATTTTCTGTCAGTTTTTACACAGGAAGACACTAACAATATTCCAGTAATTAATTTTTATAGTGGGCTAGAAGAAGATAAATTATGTAACATCACAGTCACTAGTGAAATGGTTGTGAAGCAGATAGACAGACTGAAGCAAAATAAGTCGCCGGGTCCTGATGAGGTTTTTTCAAGGGTTCTTAAGGAATGCAAAATGGAACTCTGTGAACCATTAACTAATATTTTTAATTTATCTCTTCAAACAGGTGTAGTGTCTGATATGTGGAAGATGGCTAATGTAATTCCTATTTTTAAAACAGGGGACAAGTCGTTACCGTCAAATTACCGCCCAATAAGCCTGACCTCAATTGTAGGCAAATTACTAGAGTCAATTATAGCTGAGATTATAAGAAGCCATCTCGATAAGCATAGCTTGATTAATGATACTCAGCATGGATTCACAAGAGGCCGGTCTTGTCTAACTAATTTATTAACTTTAGATTTTAGTAAGGCTTTTGATAGAGTTCCGCACCATAGACTGTTAAAGAAAGTGGTAGCTCATGGCATTGGGGGAAAAGTGCTCTCGTGGATCGAGTCATGGCTCACTGACAGGAAGCAGAGAGTGTCCATAAATGGAGTTAAATCCGAGTGGGGATCAGTAACAAGTGGCGTTCCACAGGGATCAGTCTTGGGCCCGTTGTTGTTTATAATATATATCAATGATCTTGATGAAGGAATTACTAGTGATATGAGCAAATTCGCCGATGACACAAAGATAGGTAGGATAATTGATTCAAACGTAGATGTTATGGAACTTCAGGAGGATTTAAACAAACTCTATTCTTGGTCAGAAAAGTGGCAGATGAAGTTCAATGTAGATAAATGCAAGGTTCTGAAGCTATTTCCAAACCAATACTTTCCTATGTCCTTTCTAAATCTAAACTTATCTAATTTATATCCATTACTGCGGGTTCTCTCTTGGAGAGATATCCTCAAGACCTTGTTAATATCCCCTTTATTAATACCCATCTTCCACTTATACACTTCGATCAGGTCTCCCCTCATTCTTCGTCTAACAAGTGAATGTAACTTAAGAGTCTTCAATCTTTCTACATAAGGAAGATTTCTAATGCTATGTATTAATTTAGTCATCCTACGCTGAATGTTTTCTAACGAATTTATGTCCATTCTGTAATATGGAGACCAGAATTGAGCTGCATAATCTAGGTGAGGCCTTACTAATGATGTTATTGGGATGAATTGTAAAGGACCTGCCTAGTATGGGCCAACAGGCCTGCTGCAGTGTTCCTCCTTTCTTATGTTCTTATAAAGCTGCAGTATGACCTCTGGACTTCTGTTGCTTATACTTCTTGATATAAATCCCAGTAATCTATTTGCCTTATTACGTACGCTTAGGCATTGCTGTCTTGGTTTGAGGTTGCTGCTTACCATAACCCCCAAGTCCTTTTTGCAATCTGTATGGCTAAGTTCTACATTATTTAACTTATAAGAGCTAGGGTTATGGACACTCCCGAGCTTCAGAACCTTGTGTTTATCTACATTGAACTGCATCTGCCACTTTTCTGACCAAGAGTAGAGTTTGTCTAAATCCTCCTGAAGTTCCCTAACATCTACGTTTGAATCAATTATCCTACCTATCTTCGTGTCATCGGCGAATTTGCTCATATCACTAGTAATTCCTTCATCAAGATCATTGATATATATTATAAACAACAACGGGCCCAAGACTGATCCCTGTGGAACGCCACTTGTTACTGATCCCCACTCGGATTTAACCCCATTTATGGACACTCTGCTTCCTGTCTGTGAGCTATGATTCGATCCACGAGAGCACCCTTCCCCCAATGCCATGAGCTGCTAGTTTTTTCAACAGTCTTTGGTGCAGAACTCTATCAAATGCCTTACTAAAATCTAAGTAAATAATATCAAATTCTTTATCGTGGTCAACAGCCTCAAAAGCTTTACTGAAGAAAGTTAATAAATTAGTTAGACAAGACCGGCCTCTTGTGAATCCATGCTGAGTATCATTAATCAAGCTATGCTTATCGAGATGGCTTCTTATAATCTCAGCTATAATTGACTCTAGTAATTTGCCTGCAATTGAGGTCAGGCTTATTGGGCGGTAATTTGACGGTAACGACTTGTCCCTGTTTTAAAAATAGGAATTACAAATTTGCCATCTTCCACATATCAGACACTACACTGTTTGAAGAGATAAATTAAAAATATTAGTTAATGGTTCACAGACTTCCATTTTGCATTCCTTTAGAACCCTTGAAAAAACCTCATCAGGACCCGGTGACTTATTTTCCTTCAGTCGGTCTATCTGCTTCACAACCATTTCACTAGTGACTCTGATGTTACATAATTTATCTTCTTCTGGCCCACTATAAAAATTAATTACCGGAATATTATTAGTGTCTTCCTGTGTAAAAACCGAGAGAAAATAATTATTTAAAATCGAGCACATTTCATTCTCTTTGTCAGTAAGATGCCCATAGTTATTTTTAAGGGGACCTATTTTATCTCTGACTTTTGTTCTATAAACCTGGAAAAAACTTTTTGATTTAGTTTTAGAATCCCTAGCAACTTTAATTTCATAGTCCCTTTTAGCTTTTCTTATCCCCTTTTTAATGTTCCTCTTAATGTCAATATACTGATTCATAAGATGACCCTCGCCTCTTTTGATACGCCTATAAATTCCTTTCTTATGCCCTAGTAGATATTTCAGCCTATTATTCATCCATTTTGGGTCATTTCTATTTGATCTAATTTCTTTATAAGAGATAAACGTTCTTTGAGCAGCATGTATTGTGTTCAGAAAACTGTCATATTGATAGCTCTCTTCGTTACCCCAGTCAACAGATGATAAGTGTTCTCTAAGCCCATCGTAATCTGCTAAGCAAAAATCTGGGACTGTTACTGAGTTATCCCTACTATCATACTTCCATTCAATTCTAAATGTAATTGATTTGTGGTCGCTAGCACCCAGTTCCTCTGAAACTTCTAAATTATTAACAAGGGATTCATTGTTTGCCAGAACTAAGTCAAGCAGGTTATTACCCCTTGTAGGTTCTGTCACAAACTGCTTCAAAAAACAATCCTGAAGTACTTCTAAGAAGTCGTATGATTCTAAATTCCCAGTCAAGAAATTCCAATCAATATGACTAAAGTTAAAGTCTCCTAGAATTACTACATTATCGTGCCTTGTGGCCCTAACAATTTCCTCCCATAGTAGTCTCCCCTGGTCCCTCTCTAAATTTGGGGGATGGTATATCACACCTAAAATTAATTTTTCATGCCCCTTTGAAAATTCTATCCAAACAGACTCTGTATGTGTTACTTCAGACTTAATACCCGTTTTTATGCAACAGTTCAAGCGATCTCGGACATACAATGCCACCCCACTCCCCCTTCCCGATACTTCTATCTACTTGGAACAATTTAAAACCCTGAATGTGACATTCTGCAGGCATGTCTCGACTTTTTGAATCAAACCACGTCTCAATAATGGCAAATACATCTGTTACCTGCACTAGCAACTAGTCTCAATTCATCCATTTAAAGACCTTCCTCTCTCTTTACCCTTCCTGCTCCTTTCTGTTATTCCACTAGACCTATTACTGTCCTTGTCAATTAGTGCCACTGGCTTTCCAATATCCACCTCATTTTGCTTATTACTAGTTCTCCTAGTACTCATATTACTACCCTGCGACTTCACAGTTTTCCCGCAAAAACCCATACCACTAACTATTCCTAGTTTAAAGACCTAACAGCTCCCTCCACTGCGTTGGCCAGTGCTCCCACCCCACACCTAGATAAGTGAACCCCATCCCTGGCATACATGTCATTTCTGCCATAGAAGAGGTCCCAGTTGTCAATGAATGTTACCGCATTTTCCTTACAGTATTTGTCCAGCCAGCAATTGACACCAATTGCTCTGGATAACCATTCATTTCCAACTCCTCTCCTTGGCAAAATGCCACATATGACAGGTTTCCCACCCTTCCTCCTAATTATCTCTATTGCTGACCTATACCTGCTAATCAGGTCCTCACTTCTACATCTGCCAACATCGTTGCCTCCAGCACTGAGACAGATAATAGGATTGCTCCCATTACCTCTCATGATGTCACCCAGACGGCTAACAATATCCTTCATCTCAGCCCCAGGAAAACACACTCTCTGCCTCCTACTCCTATCCTTCAAGCAGAATGCCCTATCCATGTACCTAATCTGGCTATCCCCAACAACAACAATGTTTTTACCTTCCTTGGCGTCGTCCGTCGTGATGCTCCGAGTAGTCGACTCACATTCGCCAGGTAGCATTACACCACTTGTAGAATTTGTCAAGACGTTCTCGATGGTCTTCGTTGGAGTTTCTAGGGATGTCTCACTCACTTCTGCCAATGCTTCTTTGGTGCTCGTTGTGGCATTTCTAGTAGAACACTCACATTCGTCAGGTAGCACCGAGAATGGGTTGGAAGTTTCCACGGTAGTCTTCTGGTTTCTCGTTGTTTCTGCCTCTCCAACCGTTTTCTTGATCTTCAGCTTGGTTCCATGTTGCCCGCCACTGACCAAGCTCCCCTCTTAACCTGGAGACTCACAACAGGAGGATTACTACGAATCCTCTTGTTCTCCTCCGTTAATCGCCATATCTCCATCTTAGCAACTCTGAGCTCTTCTCTCAGCTGCTGGTAAAGTTGCTCAAGAGAGGGCATCCTGGTTCAGATTCACAGAGAGCACACAAACAGGTCTTCACAGAGCTAAGTACACGTCACCACTCAAGCTGTACATTAACATCTCCATTCAAAGCAGGTGAAATCGCAGATCTAGAGAGTGTACAGAGATCCTCTACTGCACGTATAAGTTCTTTCAAGCACGTTAGAGGTCAGTGCGTGACTCCACGTTAAAGGTCAGTGTGTGACCTCCACGTTAGAGGTCAGTGTGTGACTTCCACGTTAGAGGTCAGTGTATGACTTCCATGTCAGAGGTCACTGTGTGACCTCCACGTTAGAGGACAGTATGTGACCTCCACGTTAAAGGTTAGTGTGTGACTCAACATCTACCTGATTGAAAACCAGCCGTAAATACTCGGTAATTATAATTAAAAAAAAATCCTGACCATCTATATTTGTTTTAGCATTCTGTGCTTCAGATTCTTGTTAAGATTATTATACAGGATAATTTCCGTAGGAAAGATTTATTTTATCATGCAGGATGACTCCTGGAGGTAAGATTTATTTTATGCAGGATGATTCCTGGAGGTGAGATTTATTTTATCATGCAGGATGATTCCTGGAAGTAAGATTTATTTTATGCAGGATGATTCCTGGAGGTAAGATTTATTTTATGCAGGATGATTCCTGGAGGTAAGATTTAATTTATTATGGAGGATGATTCCTGAAGGTATGATTTGTCATGGAGGATGATTCCTGGAGGTATGCTTTATTTTATCTTGCAGAATGATTACTGGAGATGATATATTTTATTATGCAGTTTGAATTCTGGAGGTAAGATTTATTTTATTTTGCAGAAAGATTCCTGGAGGTAAAATTTATTTTATCATTGTAAGACAATTATTATGTGTTACGTAATATATGCTAGTGCCTAGGGGTAAAAGCCTTATCTAGTGCATTTAAAATATTAAAATACACCAACCTGGGCCAAGCTTGTTTCTTCACAAAAAGCGTTAAACAAATACTCACTAATCTTATTAACTATCAGGAGGGGCATTTAAATTCACCTTTTATTAAAAATATAAATCTATCCATAGTAAACTTAGATATACAACACACAACCTACCCTCTCTATATATATAACAAAATAGCCTACCAGTACACTGCTACTAGTTATTTAAAACATATGTACACAGTGGAGACTCCATGACACCCTTCTGCCGGCCTTTTAGCCTGCAGGCAAAAACACTTCGCCTGTACTCTCCAAAGCTTTAACAGGCCCTTCCACATAATAGAGCCTTACAGGTAATATCATGAGAGTGCACACAAAATTACTAAAACAACCTATGACCTAAAACTTACCCAAAATACCTCCCCTATACCTAACCAAACACCAGTCAACCTTCAGCAATCACGACTCTCCCGGTACTAACACACACCTCTCATCTCTCGCTCGTCTGGCTCTCTGTCCAGGTCTAATACGCGTCGTTTCGTGTTCAGTCTTCGTTCACTGATACTATTTAAATGGAGCGTTTTTGAGGCAGGATGATTCCTAGATTTATCATGCAAGATGATTCCTGGAGGTAAGATTTATTCTGTCAAGCAGGATGATTCCTGGAGGTAAGATTTATTCTGTCAAGCAGGATGATTCCTGGAGGTAAGATTTATCATGCTGGATGATTCCTGGAGGTAAGATTTATGATGCTGGATGATTCCTGGAGGTTAGATTTATGATGCTGGATGATTCCTGGAGGTTAGATTTAAGATGCTGGATGATTCCTGGAGGTTAGATTTAATTTTCCTGCTAATTTCACGATGCAGTGATTTTGCTTTTATTATAGGTTTCTTCTGGGGAAGTCAGAAAACACGTCATTGTTTCCTTGTCTGTTTTTGGCCGAGTATTTAGCAAAATGAGAGAAAAAGATTCATTGGAGGCGATCATGATAACAGCGGAAGGAGGAGGCTGTGTTATGGATGTTGTACGTTTCTACTTCGCGAAACATAAACATAATGTGTATATGTCTCTCCCCAACCATAACTGTATGTTCATGATGTGTATGTGTGTGTGTATATTCACATATCTGTACACACCTATTTGTGGTTGCAAGGGTCAATTCACAGCTCCTGACGGCCCACCTCTTCGCTTCCCGGTACTAGGTCCACTCTCTCCAAGCTCCAAGAATTTTATGCTACCTCTTCTTGTGTATTTGTGTGTGTACTCACCTAGTTATACTCACCTAGTTGTACTCACCTAGTTGTGGTTGCAGGAGTCGATTCACAGCTCTTGACACCGCCTCTTCACAGGCCGCTACTGGGTCACTCTTTCTGTTCCATGAGCTTTATCATACCTCTTCTTAAAGCTATGAGTGGATCCTGCCTCCACTATATTACTTCCCAGACAATTCCACTTCATGACAACTCTGTGACTGAAGAAATACTTCCTAACATCCCTGAGATTCATCTGTGTCTTCAACTTCCAACTGTGACAACTTGTTGCTGTGTCCCATCTCTGAACATTCTGTTTGTCCACCTAGTCGATTCTTCTCAGTATTTTATATGTCGTTATCATATCCCCCCTATCTCTCCCGTCTTCCAGTGTCGTCAGGTCCATTTCCCTTAACCTCTCCTCGTAGGACATACCCCTTAGCTCCGGGACTAGTCTTGTTGCAAACCTTTGCACTTTCTCTAGTTTCCTTACATGTTTGGCTGGGTGTGAATTCCAAACTGGTGCTGCATACTTCAATACGGGCCTAACGCACACAGTGCACAGGGTCCTGATCGATTCCTTATTAAGATGTCGGAATGCTGTTCTTAGGTTTGCTAGGCGCCCGTATGCTGCATTTGTTATTTGGTTGATGTGTGCCTCAGGAGATGTGCCCGGTGTTGTATTCGCTCCGAGATCTTTTTCCTTGAGTGAGGTTTGTAATCTCTAGCCCCTAGACTGTACTCCATCTGCGATCTTCATTTCCCTTCTCCAATCTTCATGATTTTGTACTTGGTGGGGTTGAGCTCCAGGACCCAGTTGCTGGACCAGGCCTGCAGTCTGTCCAGGTCTTTTCGTAGTGCTGCCTGGTCCTCGTCCAATTGGATTCTTCTCATCTACTTCACATCATCTGCAAACAGGGACACTTCCGAGTTTATTCCTTCCATCATGTCATACACAAATGCCAGAAACAGCACCGTTCGTAAAACTGACTCCTGTGGAATCCCTGTGCCTTCCCTATTATTCCTGCTTGGTCCTCTAGCTTTTCTTATGTGGAACTGTGTCAAACACGTTTTTACAGTCCAAGAAAATGCATTCTACCCATTCCCCTCTCTCTCTTGTCTTAGTGCTGACACCCTGTCATAGAAATCCAGTAGGTTTATGATCCAGGATTTCCCATCTCTGAAACCGTGCTGGCTGTCGTTGATAAGCTCAATTCTTTCTAGTTGTTCCACCACTCTTCTGATAATCTTCTCCATGACTTTGCATACTATATACATGTCAGTGACACTGATCTGTAGTTTATTGCTTCGTGTCTGTCTCCTTTTTTAAAAATTGGGACCATATTTGCTGTCTTCCATACCTCAGGTAGTCGCCCTGTTTCGATAGATGTGTTGAATATTGCTCCCTCTCTCAGGACCCATCAGCTTTGAGGTATCTAGCTCACATAGCAGCCTCTTCACTTCTTCCTCGGTTGTATGTATTGTGTCCAACACTTGATGGTGTACCCCACCTCTCCGTCTTTCTGAAGTCCCTTCTGTCTCCTCTGTGAAAACTTCTTTGAATCTCACGTTGAGTTCCTCATATACTTCGCGGTCGTTTCTTGTGATCTGTCCTGGTCCTTGACTTGTTTTCCTCCTGATGTAGCTGTGCAACAGCTTCGGGTCAGATTTGGCTTTCGCTGCTATGTCATTTTCATATTGTCGTTGAGCCTCCCTTCTTACCTGTGCATATTCATTTCTGTCTCTACAACTTCTCTCCTTATTCTCCTTGGTCCTTTGCCTTCTATACTTCTTCCATTCTCTAGCACACTTGGTTTTGGTTTCTCTACACCTTTGGTTGAACCATGGGCTCATCCTGGCTTTCTCGTTATTTCCGTTCCCTTGGGTACAAACGTCTCCTCAGCTTCCTTGCATATTGTTGTCACATCCATCATCTCGTTTACTGACTTCCCTGCCAGTTCTCTGTCCCGATGAAAACCGTTCAGGAAATTTTTCATGTCTGTGTAGTCCCCTCTCTCGTAGTTTGACTTCATTCATCCTGTCCTTCCTGCTTCCTGCTCCATTTGTAACTCTGTATTCGAAGCTCACAATCACATGATCACTGGCCCTGAGGGGTCTCTCACATGTGATGTCCTCAATGTCTGCACTACTCAAGGTGAATACTAGGTCCAATGTTGCTGGTTCAGCCTCTCCTCTCTCTCTGGTAGTGTCCCTTATGTGTTGGTACATAAGGTTTTCCAGTACCACCTCCATCATCGTAGCCCTCCATGTTTTTTGGCCCCAGTGTGGCTTCAGGTTCTCCCAGTTGATTTCTTTGTGGCTAAAGTCACCCATAATCAGCAGCTTTGCCCTGCTCACATGAGCCCTTTTGACCACCTCAGCTAGTGTGTCAACCATCGCTCTATTACTCTCATCATACTCTTGCCTTGGCCTCCTACTGTTCTGTGGTGGGTTATACATCACTGCAATTACCACCCTGGGACCTCAAGACTGAAATGTTCCTATTATGTAGTCTCTTGCTTCTCCTCTGTCTCCTTTCTCCAGCTCATCAAAATCCCATCAGTTTTTGATGAGCAGTGCCATTCCTCTACCCCCTCTGTCTCCTCTATCTTTCTGCAGGGTCTGATATCCTGTTGGAAAGATGGCATCTGTTATCATTCCTGTGAGCTTGGTTTCTGTGAGAGCTATGATGTCCAGTGATGCCTCTTTGACTCTATCATGCCACTTCTCACACTTATTCTTTATTCAATAGCGTTGGTGTACCATACCCTCAGTTTCCTCTCCAACACCGTGTTCTGGGGGGTCTGTGAGAGTGGGGGACCTGGCGGTGTGCTGTGGGATTATACAGCATATTGCAGGGTGGGGGCTGTAAATGTGAATTGTGGTTTGAGTTGGGATAGCATGTTCAGTTGTGGGATTCTAGGGGTGGTTCTGTGTATGCTTGAGCTTGTTGCTCTGCCCTGCTCTGGTTGTCCTCTGTTAATTCTGCCCTTGTCTCTCTTCCTAACCCCCTTTCACTTCTGTGTTCTCTCCCTCAACTGTTGTCATTCTGATTTTGTTCTGTCTTGGTCTAGGAACACCCTCTTGTATGTTGACAATTCCTTCAGTTGTGGTTTCTCTTGCAGGATTCTGTTTTGTACCGTTTCTGTCTTGAAAATCAGCTTGACCAGACAATTTCTTCCCTTCAAGTACCCCCTTATTCTCTGAAGATTTACTATCTCAGTCATGTCCTTCTCGCCTATTTCTTTGATGATGTTTTCAATTTCCTGTTTTTCTTTCTGTTGTCTTTCATTGTGCGTCTTCTTCTCACTCTCCTGAAGCCCATGAATAAACAATGACCTCTCTCTCTCCTCCTCCCACTGCCTTTCCCTATGTGTCTCTGGGTCCCGTTTGTACATGGCCATTGTTTCCCTTATTTTTTCTTGTAGCTCTTGGTGGCATGGTCGCACCTCTGCATGGGACCTAACCTCCTCTCCCCCCTCTCCCCCCTCTCTTACTGCTATCCTTGCTCCCTTGTGGGTGTATTTACTAGCTGTACTCACACAAGTTGTGTTTCCAGGGATAGAGTCTCAGTTGTTGGTCCTGTCTCGTAAACTGCAATCACAGGCAATTATTGCATCCTGTTCTCTCTTCTCCTATCATACCCTGTCTTGAAACTCTGTATAAAGTTTGCCTTCACTCTACATGTGTTTTCGTCCACCCCACACAAGTTTGCATCCACCTTACATGAGTCTGAGTACACCTTACACGAGTTTGCGTATACCCTTCATGAGGTTGCGTCCACCCTACGTGAGTCTGCGTCCACCCTACATGAACTTGCGTCCACCCTACATGTATTTACTTCTACTTTTCGAGTGTTTGCGCCCAACTTACATGTGTTTGCGTCCACCCTGCATATGTTTCCTCCACCCTACATGTGTTTACCTCCATCCTACATGTGTTTGCGTTCACCCTTCATGTGTTTACCTGCACCCAACATGTTTACCTCCATCCTACATGTGTTTGCGTCCACTCTACATGTGTTTATCTGCAAAATACATGTTTAACTCCATCCTACATGTGTTCCGCGTGCATCCTACATGTGTTCAACTGCACAACCTTCTCGCCTGTACCATCGCACACGTTGACAACACTTGCCTCGTAGAGAGAGCTAGTAATGTCCCTGTCACTGACCAGACTGTACGACGCTCATCCGTGCTTTCATTTTCGAAAAGAGACTAAGGTAAACAAAGTGAGTTCGTGTAAGAGCTCAGACGGATTCACCGGATTCGTGCCTCAGTTCGCGCGAAGGAGGTAAACAGTGACAAAAATGCACGTTGCAAAATAAGTTTTCATCGGCAGAACCTTTCGCTCTGTGTAGAGCTTTATCAAGCCATGCTTGACAAAGCTCTACACCGAGCGAAACGTTATCGCAGTAAAGATTTGTTCAGCAACCTTTGTCAATGTTTCACTGCTGTCAGCAGAAAGATGGTTCTTGCAAGGTGAGAGAGCTGGGAGGCAACTTGCTATTTAAAAGAGTGAGTGAGAGAGAAGAGAGAGGAGAGAGAGAAGGAGAAGATGAGAGAGAGAGAGAGAGAGAGGAGAGAGAGAGAGAGAGAGAGAGAATCGAAGCAAAAAAAAAAATCATCATGAACTTTTTAATTAAAAATCAGTATAAAATTTAAGATGAATGAAGGATCAGATTAGTTTCCTGTGTGAGCCCAGGGATGGAGAGGGAGGGAGGAGGGAGGGAGGGAGGGAGGGAGAGAAAGGAGGAGGGAGGGAGGGAAATGACCTGCTGGCCAAAAGTTTCGAGTCAAAAACTGCTGAGGTGCCAGAGAGAGGGGGAGGGGGAAGTGGGAGGGGTAGGGGAGGGGAAGGGAAGGGGTGTTAGAGAGGAAAAGGAAGGGGTAGAGTAAAGAGAGAGGGAATGGGAGGGGAGACAGTAGTAATTATCGCACCGTGTTGTTAACACTCAGAAAAACGCACCAGGTTCTTTACTGCTGCCAGAACTGAAGGTGAGAGGAGGTGGAGGAGGAGGTGGTGGTGGAGGAGGAGGAGGAGAAGGAGAAGGAGGTGGAGGTGAAGGTTGAGGTGAAGGTGGAGGAGATGGAGAAGAGGAGGGAAGGAGGAGGTAGTGGAGGAGGTGGTGGGGGAAAGATGGAGGAGTAAGAGGTGGAGGAGCAGGTGGAGGACGTGGAGGAGGAGGAGGTGGAGGAGGAGGCGGAAGTGAAGGAGGGAGATGGCGGAGGGAGGGGGGAGAACGAGGAGGTGGAGGAGGAGGTAGAGGGGGAGGAGGTAAAGGAGAAGATGGTGGAGAAAAAAGGAGGTGGAGGAGGAGGAGGAGAAGGAGGAGATGGCAGAGGTGGAGGAGGAGGTGGAGAAGGAGGTGAGATGGAGAAGAGGGGTGGAGGTGGAAGTTAAGGAGAAGGTGGAGGATGAGATGGCAGAAGGAGATAAAGGAGGAGGTGGAAGAGGAGGAGATAAAGAAGGAGTAGGAGGAGGAGGTGTAGGAAGAGGAAGAGAGGAGAAGGAGCTGGAAGAGAAAGTGGAGGAAGAGATGGAAGAAGAGGTGGAGGAAGAGGAAGAGGCGGAGGAAGAGTTGGAGGAGGAGGTGGGGGTGTCGTAGGGGTTCTTAAAGGAGATTTGAGGGTTGAAGGTAGACACACTTGTTGGATGGTAACGCTATATTGTCAGACTGTGGTAATGGGAGATGGAGCCCAGCCTGCCTTGTCCTGCCTATGTCTACACGCCGACTGAGGCCGAGGTAGCTCGCTTCACACTCAACTGTATCCCGTGACGTCATACAGTCACAGGCCTAAGGGATCTTCTATATAAAGCACATGGATGATACTATAATGCTCAGCTAATCTATACAACACATGTAAGGGGATTCAGCAACTATGCTGACAGAGGAGGTGGTGGAGGAGGAGGAGGAGGAGGAGGAGGGAAGAAGAGGAGGAAACGAGGAGTAGGAGGAGGAGGTGGAGGAGATGGAGAAGGAGAAGGAGGAGGAGAAGGTGGAGGAGGAGGAGGTGAAGGAGGAGTAGGAGGTGCAGGTGAAAGAAGGTAGGAGTAGGGGAGGAGGAGGAGGAGGAGAAGAGGTGGAAGATGGAGAGGGCAGTGTACTAATGAGTGGAGAGAGGCAGTGTATAGAGGGGAGAGATGCTGGTGGAAGGGGAAAGACTCTGGTGGAAAGGGAGAGAGGGAAGTGGAGTGCTACATACGAGGGAAGAGGAGATACGGTAATGTAAAAGGAGAGAGAGCGTTGAAAGATGAAAGACAGCGCTGGAAGATGAGAGACAGCGCTGGAAGATGAGAGACAGCGCTGGAAGAGGGAGAGACAGTGTTGGGAAAGATGAGAGACAGCGTTGAAAGATGAGAAACAGCGTTGAAGATGAGAGACCCGGCAGGAAGATGAGAGACAGCGCTGGAAGAGGAGAGACGGCGCTGGAAGATGAGAGACAGCGCTGGAAGATGAGAGACAGCGTTGAAAGATGAGAGACAGCGCTGGAAGATGAGAGACAGCGCTGGAAGAGGAGAGACGGCGCTGGAAGATGAGAGACAGCGCTGGAAGAGGAGAGACAGCGCTGGAAGAGGAGAGACGGCGCTGGAAGATAGAGACAGGGCTGTAAGATGAGAGACAACGCTGTAAGATGAGAGACAGCGCTGGAAGAGGAGAGAAGGTGCTGGAAGATGAGAGACAGCGCTGGAAGATGAGAGACAGCGTTGAAAGATGAGAGACATCGCTGGAAGATGAGAGACAGCGCTGGAAGATGAGAGAAAGCGCTGGAAGAGGAGAGACAGTGTTGAAAGATGAAAGACAGCGTTGAAAGATGAGAGACAGCGTTGAAAGATGAGAGACAGCGCTGGAAGATGAGAGACAGCGCTGGAAGATGAGAGACAGCGCTGAAAGATGAGAGACAGCGCTGGAAGAGGAGAGGCAGCGCTGGAAGAGGAGAGACGGCGCTGGAAGATAGAGACAGCGCTGTAAGATGAGAGACAGCGCTGGAAGATGAGAGACAGCGTTGAAAGATGAAAGACGGCGCTGGAAGATGAGAGACAGCGCTGGAAGATGAAAGACAGCGCTGGAAGATGAGAGACAGCGCTGGAAGAGGAGAAACAGCTTTGGAAGATGAGAGACAGCGCTGGAAGATGAGAGACAGCGCTCGAAGAGAAGAAACAGCTTTGGAAGATGAGAGACAGCGCTGGAAGAGGAGAGACAGCGTTGGAAGATGAGAGACAGGGTTGGAAGAGGAGAGACAGCGGGGAAGATGAGAGACAGCGCTGGAGGGGAAAGAGACAGCACTGGAAGAGGAGAGACAGCGCTGGAAGAGGAGAGACAGCGCTGAAAGAGGAGAGACAGCGCTGGAAGAGGAGAGACAGCGTTGGAAGATGAGAGACAGGGTTGGACTAGGAGAGACAGCGCTGGAAGAGGAGAGACGGCGCTGGAAGATGAGAGACAGCGCTGGAAGATGAGAGACAGCGCTGGAAGATGAGAGACAGCGCTGGAAGATGAGAGACAGCGCTGGAAGAGGGAGAGACGGCGTGGGAAGATGAGAGACAGCGTGGAAGAGTGGAGAGGACAGCGCTGGAAGAGGAGAGACAGCGCTGGAAGATGAGAGACAGCGCGGGTAAGATGAGAGACAACGTGTGAAGATGAGAGACAGCGTGGAAGAGGAGAGAAGGTGCTGGAAAGATGAGAGACAGCGCTGGAAGATGAGAGACAGCGTGGAAAGTGAGAGACATCGCTGGAAGATGAGAGACAGCGCTGGAAGATGGAGAAAGCGTGGAAGTGAGAGACAGCGCTGAAAGATGAGAGACAGCGCTGGAAGAGGAGAGCAGTGTTGAAAGATGAAAGACAGCGTTGAAAGATGAGAGACAGCGTTGAAAGATGAGAGACAGCGCTGGAAGATGAGAGACAGCGCTGGAAGATGAGAGACAGCGCTGAAAGATGAGAGACAGCGCTGGAAGAGGAGAGGCAGCGCTGGAAGAGGAGAGACGGCGCTGGAAGATAGAGACAGCGCTGTAAGATGAGAGACAGCGCTGGAAGATGAGAGACAGCGTTGAAAGATGAAAGACGGCGCTGGAAGATGAGAGACAGCGCTGGAAGATGAGAGACAGCGCTGGAAGAGGAGAGACAGCCCTGGAAGATGAGAGACAGCGTTGAAAGATGAAAGACGGCGCTGGAAGATGAGAGACAGCGCTGGAAGATGAGAGGACAGCGCTGGAAGAGGAGAGACAGCCTGGAAGATGAGAGACAGCGTTGAAAGATGAGAGACGGCGCTGGAAGATGAGAGACAGCGCTGGAAGATGAGAGACAGCGCTGGAAGATGAGAGACAGCGCTGGAAGATGAGAGACAGCGCTGGAAGATGAGAGACAGCGCTGGAAGATGAGAGACAGCGCTGGAAGATGAGAGACAGCGTTGAAAGATGAGAGACAGCGCTGGAAGATGAGAGACAGCGCTGGAAGATGAGAGACAGCGCTGGAAGAGGAGAGACGGCGCTGGAAGATGAGAGACAGCGCTGGAAGATGAGAGACAGCGTTGAAAGATGAGAGACAGCGCTGGAAGATGAGAGACAGCGCTGGAAATAGAGAGGGGGGGGGAGAGGGGCGCGCTGGAAGAGGAGGAAGCGTGGAAGAGGGAGAGACAGCGTTGAAAGATGAGAGACAGCGCTGAAAGAGGAGAGACAGCGCTGGAAGATGAGAGACAGTGCTGGAAGAGGAGAGACGGCGCTGGAAGATGAGAGGCAGCGTTGAACGATGAGAGACAGCGCTGAAAGAGAGAGAGCGCTGGAAGAGGAGAGACGGCGCTGGAAGAGGAGAAACAGCGTTGGAAGATGAGAGACAGCGCTGGAAGATGAAAGACAGCGCTGGAAGATGAGAGACAGCGCTGGAAGAGGAGAAACAGCTTTGGAAGATGAGAGACAGCGCTGGAAGATGAGAGACAGCGCTCGAAGAGAAGAAACAGCTTTGGAAGATGAGAGACAGGGTTGGAAGAGGAGAGACAGCGCTGGAAGAGGAGAGACAGCGCTGGAAGAGGAGAGACAGCACTGGAAGAGGAGAGACAGCGCTGGAAGAGGAGAGACAGCGCTGAAAGAGGAGAGACAGCGCTGGAAGAGGAGAGACAGCGTTGGAAGATGAGAGACAGCATTGGAAGATGAGAGACAGCACTGGAAGAGGAGAGACGAAGCTGGAAGATGAGAGACAGCGATTGAAAAGGAGAGACAGGGTTGGAATAGGAGAGACAGCGCTAGGAGATGAGAGACAGCGTTGAAAGAAGAGAGACAGGGTTGGAAGAGGAGAGACAGCGCTGGAAGAGTGAGACAGCGCTGGAAGAGGAGAGACAGCGCTGGAAGAGTAGAGACAGCGCTGAAAGAGGAGAGACAGCGCTGGAAGAGGAGAGACAGCGCTGGAAGGTGGGAGACAGCACTGGAAGATGAGAGACAGCACTGGAAGAGAAGAGACGGCGCTGGAAGGTGGGAGACAGCACTGGAAGATGAGAGACAGCACTGGAAGAGGAGAGACGAAGCTGGAAGATGAGAGACAGCGATTGAAAAGGAGAGACAGGGTTGGGGAAAGGAGAGACAGCGCTAGGAAGAGGGAGAGAAGCGTTTGAAGAGAGAGACAGGGTTGGAAGTGGAGAGACAGCGCTGGAAGATGAGAGACAGAGTAGGAAGGGAAGAGACAGGGATGGAAGAGAAGTGACAGCGCTGAAAGAGGAGAGACAGGGTTGGAAGAGGAGAGACAGCTCTGGAACATGAGAGACAGGGTTGGAAGAAGAGAGACAGCGCTGGAAGATGAGAGACAGGGTTGGAAGAGAAGAGACAGCGTTGGAATAGGAGAGACAGGGTTGGAAGAGGAGAGACAGCGCTCGAAGAGGAGAGACAACGCTGGAAGAGGAGAGACAGAGTTGGAAGGGAAGAGACAGGGAAGGAAGAGAAGTGATAGCGCTGGAAGAGGAGAGACAGGGTTGGAAGAGGAGAGACAGCGCTGGAAGAGAAGAGACAGCGCTGGAAGAGGAGAGACAGGGTTGGAAGAGGAGAGACAGCGCTGGAAGAGAAGAGACAGCGCTGGAAGAGGAGATACAGAGCTGGAAGAGGAGATACAGCGTTGGAAAATGAGAGACAGGGTTGGAAGAGGAGTGACAGCGCTGGAAGAGGAGAGAGCACTGGAAGAGGAGAGACAGCACTGGTAGAGGAGAGACAGCGCTTCAAGAGGAGAGACAGCGCTTTAAGAGGAGAGACAGCGCTTTAAGAGGAGAGACAGCGCTTCAAGAGGAGATATAGCATTGGAAGGGAAGAGATAGTAGTGGAAGAGGAGAGACAGTAGAGAAAAGGGGTAAACAGTATTGAAAGAGAAGAGTGCTGGAAGGGGAGAGACAGTGTTGGAAGGTGAGAGACAGCGTTGGAAAGGGAAAGACAGTGTTGGAAGGGGAGAGACAGCGACTGAAAGGGAGAGACAGCGACTGAAAGGGAGAGACAGTGTTGGAAGGTGAGAGACTGCGTTGGAAGGGGATAGACAGCGATGAAAGGGGAGCGACAGTGTTGGAAGGGGAGAGACAGCGATGGAAGGGAATAGACAGCGATGGAAGGGGAGAGACAGTGTTGGAAGGGGAGAGAGAGTGTTGGAAAGGGAGATACAGTGTTGGAAGGTGAGAGACAGCGTTGGAAGGGGATAGACAGCGGTGGAAGGGGAGAGACAGTGTTGGAAGGGGAGAGACAGTGTTGGAAGGTGAGAGACAGCGATGGAAGGGGGAGAGACAGCAATGGAAGGGGAGAGACAGCGATGGAAGGGAAGAGACAGCGATGGAAGGGGAGAGACAGCGATGGAAGGGGAGAGACAGTGTTAGAAGGGGAGAGACAGTGTTGGAAGGGGAGAGACAGTGTTGGAAGGTGAGAGACAGCGAGACAGTCACAGTTATCCTACAGTGTTAGTATAATTGTTTTAGTCTGCACCTTCAACCCATGATGTGGGAGGTAACTGTAAGATTAGCGAGACACATAAAGGGGCCAGGGATGGGGTCCAATGTTTTGATAACTAAGCAAGTTACAGTGGTAATGAACTATTTACATGTTTATGATCCAGTAGCAGCAGTAATGAGTTGTTATTGTAGACTCCAAATCAGCCCCGAAAACATTGCAATATAATGCATGTTATTATTTATTTATAACTAGCAACATTTTGTCAAGATACTTGATGAATTTGGACACATTTAAAAATTTATAATTTCTTTGCAACAGGTGAAGTCAGGATATTTTTCCCCAGACTGGCTGGTAATATGTCGCTGTGGATGAAATACTTTGACATTTCTTGAACATTTGTGAGTTGTCTCTGAATTCATAAATTTTTGCTCATTCCAGCACATAATGACGCAGGGAGTGACAGTGTTTCCTCTGGCAAGGTTTACATTAAGTTATCTCTATATCAGTTGGTGGTGCTAACTACCTGACGTATCAGTTGCTCACCAGAAACTGGGAACCAGTTGCATCGAAGAGTCTGTTGATTGTGTTGGATGCACCATAGACATGTGGCTCCTGTATTAGATGGTGATAGATGGACTGACTGGTGACATTCTCTCAGTGTCAAATCAATGAAGATCAATTCAAGGTCTTTTCGTATTACTGTCCTATAAATAGTAGTGAACAGCCCAACGTTGCAATCTACTCTCTCTTCTTGAAGGCTTTCACTACTTCATTAATTTTATCATGTACTGGAAGACCAATGTGAGACAGAATCCACAAAATTATTCTACTTTCTACAGTTCAGCTGTTCCTGCACGTTAAAATCATTATTCATGTAGTTAAGAGCATTTATGGATGATATGGAATAACTTACAATTTAAGTGTCAACCTTGGATATTTGGGCACATTTGTGTGCAAGGAATATAACAAACACTTCACATCGAAGAGTGGAGCTCAATTGTTGGAGCGTGCTCCAATTTGTATATCGGAGCCATCGTTCAGCATGACAACACCGGCATTACCAGCTGCATCAGGGACTTGGTGAACAGAACCGTAAACAAACAATTTATGGAGTAAAGAGCTGTATGGGAAAGGTATCTGTGCAACTTAGAGCATTGTACTTGGCTTCAAGACCAAGCTGTCATTGGATGAGATTCATAATTTTTTATATATTGTATTTCTGTATTCAGGTTTGTGCCTTTTAATTAAATAATCACTGACCATATGAAACACGATACATACATACACACATTTAGAGTGACCAAAGTTCCAAGACCGGATCTTGTTCAATAAAATGTGCGAATGTTTACAATTACTTTTCGATATCACATATCTTTATTAACACCGAAAATAGCTAGGAAGTGGAGCGATCTGAATGAGGAAATGCTGGAATCCAGCTTCTTTAATTAACAGTAGGTATGATACGGTTCGTGAGGCCAATAAATACTGATCGTCAGTAAGCTGTTTAGATGCTGGGTCTTCAGCAGAGACTCAACCTCGTGAAGTTACAGCTAGACTAGTATAGCCACAGTTTACCTGGAGTTTACCTGGAGAGAGTTCCGGGGGTCAACGCCCCCGCGGCCCGGTCTGAGACCAGGCCTCCTGGTGGATCACAGCCTGATCAACCAGGCTGTTGCTGCTGGCTGCACGCAAACCAACATACGAGCTACAGCCCGGCTGATCCGGAACTGACTTTAGGTGCTTGTCCAGTGCCAGCTTGAAGACTGCCAGGGGTCTGTTGGTAATCCCCCTTATGTGTGCTGGGAGGCAGTTGAACAGTCTCGGGCCCCTGACACTTATTGTATGGTCTCTTAACGTGCTAGTGACACCCCTGCTTTTCATTGGGGGGATGGTGCATCGTCTGCCAAGTCTTTTGCTTTCGTAATGAGTGATTTTCGTGTGCAAGTTCGGTACTAGTCCCTCTAGGATTTTCCAGGTGTATATAATCATGTATCTCTCCCTCCTGCGTTCCAGGGAATACAGGTTTAGGAACCTCAAGCGCTCCCAATAATTGAGGTGTTTTATCTCCGTTATGCGTGCCGTGAAAGTTCTCTGTCAGGACTTTCTCAGGAATATGTAGGAAGTTACTTGCACTCGTTCACACGGCGTTTAATTAATTGCAATGACAGTGTGGAGGAACATCAAAAAATCAACAAGCAAAAAAGTTAAGATTTCTTAAATGGATCTCATGTGTCAGCGACTGGAATGATAATTAAATGACGAGGGAAATAAAATAGAGAGAAAGAGAGAGGTAACGGGCTGTTAACTTGCCCGCAATACTCTTCGAGAGAAGTGTTACAGTCGTTGACTATTATGGCTGTATTGACCAAAGAGTAAACTTACCAAGTTGTCAGAGGCAGGAGGTTGAGTGCAAGCAGCCTACAGGCTCCGAGCGAGAAAAAGTAAAAGGAAGGAAACAGCTGTACGTGGGCGCTAATGTCAGGTATCAGCAGAGAGAGAGAGTTAGATAGTGAGGGAGAACATCACTTCATCTGAGATTATATTTTCCTAGGATGACTCGAGTCTAGAACACGTTCGTAGAGCATAATGACATCAGCATAATAGCTCCAACTTCATCCTGTTTCCTATTTGAATGTCTTATAACAATAAAAAGGCTTCAAAATGAGCTGATGTAGGTAATAGCTCTTACCTTGTAAATAAAGTAAGGATTCCTTGACCTACCTTGTAAAACCCTTGTGCAAAGAGAGAGAGAGAGAGTTGAAAAGAAGTAAAATTGACACGATGAGATGTACGTCTATAAGTCGAAGTACCAAATAATACCTCAGACGTGTTTTCATATAAGCAGATCTGACGAAACATAGGGGAGAGACGTAGCACTCACAAGGAGTAGCCAAAACCAGTGGATATAACTTAGCAAATATAACGTAACTAGTAGAAAAAATATTAATGCAAGTCTGGTAAAAAAAAAATTGTTCCAATTAAACTTGAGATTTCAAGTGATGAAGAGTGCATGTGTCGAGTGGCTGCTCTTAGGAGGGAAGGGTGAAGCGCATACATTCCAGTACGTTAGAGTCTACCAAGACCAACCTTGGGGTCATGTATCACCCCCCCCCCCATAAGAATTCCAGTTTTCCTGGGCACGAGGTAGACTATTCCGAGAGATGGCAATTCCCATGTGATAGTAACTCCAGCTTTGCTGGAACGAAACTTTTGAAGCCGACGTAGCTGGCAAACTAGGAATACTTGACGATGGATGTCCTACCGAAGTCTCTCAGCTCAGGTTGAGAGATTTCAACACCTTATATGAGCCCTATTTTAAATGAGGGAATATGACACTGAAAAATAATATAGAATGGGGTAAAATATAGAATGGGGTAGCAGCACACTGCTGATATATCTAATTTTGTTCAAGAAAAGCAACATGTATATATATATCTGCTTATATGTCCGTGAGAGAGTACATAGAAAAAAAAAACCGATATTAGAAGACTTGTCGGTTCTCATTGAGGTTATTTGTAGATATGGACTGTCTACTACTATCCTGATGGAGGACTGTCTATCACTGTTAGACAGTTGAAGTAAGGGAAGTAAAACTGAAGGGTCTCTCCCTACCCTCCACTCTCCTCAACCACTGCCGGTATTAAACAAGGGATAAAAAGTATATTGAGGGAAAACAACCGAGGACTTTTTATAGGAAAGGTAGATCAGAAACATGGCTACTACTACTACTACTACTACTACTGTTACTACAACAACAACAACGACTACCACTGCTACTACTACTACGACGTCACGTACTACTCTTAATACAGTGCTCCAGGGGGACCGTGGAGCACTGTATTAAGTCAAAATGGATTATGACTAGAAGAATCGTACATTTCCAGAGTATTTCCGTGTACATTCTTGAAGAACTGAATTTTTCAGGCACTAACAATTTCAGGGAGAGTATTTAGCACTTAACAACTCTGTTAAAAAGTCTTACCCACAATGATTCTGAGCCAT
>NC_069418.1:47243500-47271000 GCF_026875155.1 Cherax quadricarinatus | reverse complement strand
CCACATCCACCACCTCCCTCCCCCGCCTTCCACAAGTACTTGAGACCGCCAACCCGATCTAGGCCTACACTCTCCTCCATCCCTCTCCACCCCCACCATTAACAACCCAGGGTATGTGCCGCCACCCACACCTGCCCTTTTCCTTTCAGCCCAAGCTTACCACACAAACTGAGGTATGGCAGAGGATGCAGCTAGCCAACCACAAAGTCAAGGAAACAGTGCAACTAACAATGAAAGAAGAGGCACATGGCAGATGCGTGGAGCGCATCGGGCACTCAACAAGAATGACCTTATACGTGCACACAATGGGTGTGCTGGATCACATATAGTCCCTGCATAGAGTAGCCCACAGCCTCCACAGGCAAATGAAAGTTCCAGTGGTAACCTCAGTTGCGAAGATCTGATGGCATTCAAATCTACTGCTAGCGGTACCCTATTCCACATTCCTGAAGCAGCTCGTCCATATGCTGCAGGGAAATTCACATACCATCTTAAGCAGGTGAATGGAGGTTCCACCAACTTAGAAGCCCGAGGCATCATTAAGGCTTGGCGCAACCTACTCCTGTTGGGCAATGTCTGTCTTGTAGCTCCTGAAAGACAAGGCAAACAGCTAACCACATCAGTTATCAAGGCAGTGCGCAGCTACCCAAGAACAGATAATTGTGTCCCTCTGCCCCATCATTGCAAAAATCACAGAGGCAGACCCAAGAAAAAGTCCACTGAAAACGAGAAAATTTGGGCACAGGTTAGCAAAAAAATCGAAGATTGTAATATAGTGGGAGCAATTAGAATGATTACAAGTGACGACGCTGTTGCTCCTAAAAATGAGGCCACAGCCCAACCACTAAGAGACAAGCACCCGACAAGGGGCACCAGAATCGTTAACAGCAACCCTGAGGAAGACCTCATCACTGGACAATTAATTTTACCAGAATCAAAAGTCTATAACGCGGTAGTGTCATTTCCAGTAGGATTTGCAGGAGGTTACAAAGGAATTCGACCACAACACCTCAAAGAGATGGTGCATCCAGTATTCGGCACATCTCCTTCACTTCTTCTCTCCGAGTTAACAACCTTCGTCAACAGCTGTCCGACTGGGCAGATTCCAGGAAAAATTAAACCTTTCTTTTTTGGAGCCTCATTGTGCTCTTTGAAGAAGAAGGATGGGGAAATCAGACCCATTGCTGTTGGTAACACTCTTCGCCATCTCCTTGCCAGAGCAGCAGTAAGAAACATTCGCCTATAAGCCGCCAGTTTACTCCAGCTACACCAGCTGGGCTTCGGGGTCTCTCAAGGCAGTGAAGCGGCAATTCATGCAGCAAGGCCCTACATCGGGAACTTACCAGAAGACATGGCCGTAGTCAAAGTTGACTTTAGAAATGCTTTTAATATGGAGAAAAGAGATGTGGTCTTGCCGGCTGTTCTTGATCGGTTCCCCAGTCTTTTTTCCTTCATTTCAGCCGGCTACAGCAAACCCTCAATTGTTTTGTTTGATGAACACAAAATTTGCTCATCAGAGGGTGTTCAGCAGGGTGGCCCACTTGCTCCACTCCTCTTCTGCTTGGCAGTAAGAGAACTAACATCCAGCCAGTGCATCAAGCTCAACATCTGGTACCTGGATGATGGCACTCTTGCAGGTACTGAAAAGTCCCTGCTAGAGAACCTACAACTGGTGAAGACACAGGGAGAAGACTTGGAACTCATCCTCAATTCCCCCAAGTGTGAAATCCTCACAACGAACCAGGAAATAATCAGAGCTGTGCGAACAATCCTTCCTGAAGTCTCTTCCACCACTCTATCTAAAAGCACCCTCTTGGGAGCACCGCTGGGTCACCAGGCCATCAACACAGTCCTCAAGGACAAACTGAATGACCTGATGAGAATGGAGGAGAGCATAAAAGATCTTGATGCCCATGATGCCCTGTATCTCCTCACAAGGTGTCTTACTCTGCCAAGACTCACTCACTTCCTGAGGTGTGCACCCTCTTTTGACAACCCAACACTAAGCGAATATGGCTCACTCCTGAGATCACTCTTTAAGAAGGCACTGAATCTGTCACTGAAAGATCAGCAATGGGATCAGGCAACTCTCCCAGTGTGACTGGGAGGTATAGGGATGTGCAAGGCAATGCAGGCAGCTTTACCTGCATGTCTGTCTTTGTGTTTGACTTCCAGTGGACTAGTCAAGGAGATTATCCCCCAAAATTTGAGAGGTGGGGTGGGAGCTCATGACCCCAGGTTCACTAAAGCAGCCGTGAAGTGAGACATCCTTGCAGACTCCTCCAGTAGACCAGCTCCTCCCAAAAAGAACAAACAGTCCTACTGGGACAAACCGGCCAGGAAAAAAATCGCGAACACAACGCTCACCAACCCTTCAAGGAAAGACAAAGCTCGTCTCCTAGCGGTGAAGGCACCACATTCAGGAGAGTTCCTTTTAACTGTTCCCAATTCCTCCCTGGACACTTGACTCGACCCACAGGCCTAGCCACCCCCATGCTCACTGAACATAGGTGTATTTGCGGCAGGGCGACTGCTGATCAATTCGGACTTCATGGTCTCATGTGTCACACATCAGAAGGAAACTATGCTGGACATGAGGAGATCAACGACATCATACAGAGAAGCCTCTGCACAGCCCGTTGCCCAGCTCAGTGGGAACCCCAAGTACAGAGGTCTGACAGAAGTCAAAAGCATCCTGATGGAGCTACTATGCTACCCTGGAAGGATGGTAAGTAGATTGCCTGGGACTATACTTATGCAGCCATTATACTTATGCAGCCACATAGGAGGATACCTACTTACCATATTCTGAGGTTGAAGGGGGTGGAGCCGACAGCTCAGGGAGACCCAGAAGACCCGCAAATATGAAGGCCTTCCTCCTTGCTATAACTTTATCCCAGTGGGGTCGGAGACCCTTGGCAAGTGTGATCTAAAGTTCCTCAAAGAGCTGGGTGAAAAACTCATCACAGAAGCCAAGGATCACAGAGTGGCCAGCTTCCTCTTTCAGAGACTCAGTTTTCCGATCTAGAGGGGAAATGCCTGTAGCATTCTGGACACGTGGCTCACCGCCGGGGAGCTGGACGAAGTATTCGAGATGCAGGCTCTGAGATGTCTTCTATGTTGTTCTACTCCCTATTGTAGTTTTGTCAATGTATTTTGTCTTTAAATAAAGTCTCTCTCTCTCTTTCTCTCTCTCTCTCTCTCTCTCTCTCTCTCTCTCTCTCTCCTCTCTCTCTCTCTCTCCTCTCTCTCTCTCTATATAATATATATATATATATATATATATATATATATATATATATATATACATTATATATTTGCAAAACAACCACTCTGAAAGAATAGAGAAATTCCAAGCGCTTTCGTGACTACTCACATTGTCAAGGAACTATGAAAGTAAAGCATCCAAGGAAGGTATATAAGGGGTCTGACCAACACCTCACTATCAGATCCCACAACGGTTAAACACCTGACGCGCGCCGGCCCAACTAGTAGTCACGAAAGCGCTTGGAATTTCTCTATTCTTTCAGAGTGGTTGTTTTGCATATTCTGAAATCACCTGTTTACTGTGATCTTATTGCATATATATATATATATATATATATATATATATACATATATATATATATATATATATATTATATATATATATATATATTATATATATTATATATATATATATATATATACATATATATATTTCTCAACAAGTCGTGCCGACTAGATAAAACTTGCGATTTTGGCTTAAATAACAACGCTCTTCTTGCCGAATAAGGCAAGCGAAAATTTGTGTATGCAATAATTTTGCAAAAAATCCTTCTAAACCAAACGATAAAATATATTTCATTGTGTTTATTATTAAATTATTGTAAAGTTAACTAAAATGAATTTAGTTGGATTAGGCTAAATTAAATTACACTTGTTATAATAAGGTTAGGAGAGTTTTCTTTCTAATATATTTTCTATTAATTTAGATTTCTTATATGATTTGTGCTTATGACCTACGATAAGCAGTTATCGGGGAGGGGAGAAGAAACCTCATTCAAACTATGTATCCTGAAGAAGAGACCTGTGGTATGAATTAGCTACTGGGTCGTCCAGGATAGTTCTCCGACTCGATTGCTCCTCTTTGTTACGTGGAATACGATCTCAGTCGATAGATAGTATTATAATTTAATCTTTTCCACATTTTAAGTACATTAGTCTCATATTTTTATTATCTCTAACACACTTAATATCCCTTCATAGTTCATTAAAGTCAGCAGCTCTGAAATTTGGAACTGTTGGTATTTTAATATTGATGCATATAATGCTGTGATCACTTTAAGTGGCTAGACAACTTCCCACGTACTAACAAGGCCATCACAGTCCACAGCAAGGACAGAGTCACATAACAGAACGGTATCCACCTGCCGAGACAATCAGGGTTAACTAAGTGTTCTAACATGATAATTTTCTTAGTGATTTCCTGTTAGGGCTGCAGTTAACATTATGATTAATGACATTTCCAACGCCTCATCCAATCAGTTTCAAATTTTCACCACTTGTGCATGGTAACCAGGACCAAATTCCTGAAACAGTTGCATGTTTGCGTGTCCTGTGACTCATTCCCAGCATCCTGGAATGACTTGGATACTTCCGAAACTCTCAGGTGTCAAGAAAAATCGAAGACGTCGGAGAGTAAAATTGAAATGTGCAGATGAACATTTGTTGATTTTATGTAATATGGTTTGAATTTTTTTTTTTCAATAAATCACGTTAAATAAGTTTAAATTTACCTCATCTGAACGACTTCAGTATTTAATGGCCTACAACAATTTGTGTGCAGGCAAATTGTTGATGTAATAAAATATTAAAAATCTTGGAATCGTTGGAATCTATGCCATAGCTGGAGAATGACTCGTCCGATTGGCTTCATATTTTCACCATTGGTGTGTTTTTCTGAACACAAGACTCACACTGATATTGGCTACCGTAAGTCCCAGTTTGACTTTTTTTCCTTGTAGATTTTGTCAAATCGTATTTAAAAAAAATCTTAGAGGATTGTGGAGAATTTTAATTGGAAATTTCAGAAACGAGAAAACTGCGAAAACTGAAAATCTCTTGTTTTATGGGAGACTTTTATTCTTCGGAACAATCTCGGCAACATTTTCATTTTTCTCACAGATTTTCGTTTATTACTCGAGAATGTATTATTCGATCGGCTCCAAATTTTCAAGGCTTGTGTAATGTATGTCGGGCAAGATTCATTGGACTATTTGCATGCGTGGGTAGCCAATGCGCAATACTACATAGTTCAGTCCAAAAAATTTGTTTCTCTGTGACAGGTAGAAACAGACTCCTCTGATAGGCTTCAGAATTTCAGCACTTGTGTATCCTATTTAGAAGACAATTGGTATGTTTAATGGAGTGTCTTGATATCATTTTGTTACTTTTAATAATTAATTTGGAAATGGTACATCATTATTTGACCTTATTGAATTATTTTACCTTGATGCTAGTGAAGGGCTTTTGATTCATGGAGGTGGACTTATCTTCCCCTTTCTTAGATCTAATTTGACAGCATCCTATTCCACAGCAATTTTCCTATGGTTAAAATATAACAATGGTGAAAGGGAGCAATTTACTACTGCTGATGCATCGTATGAAATTAATAGAACGTTTTATGGGCTTAGGCTGTGTGGACACAAATTTTGTTGGAATCTGTGCAATAACTGGAATATAAATCTTTTGCTCGGCTTTAATCAAATTGGTTTCTGTGAAACAATTGGAGAATGTCTCTACTGGTCAGAAATAAGTCAGTGTGTTTGCTTTTATTTCGTAATACCAGGATAAATCAACTTAATGTTTATTTTCTGTTTATAACATCTGTGTGACCTCAAGACCATTGTTAATTTTTTTACATTATTTTCACTCAGCTTACATCAAACTTTCTTAAAATCTGGTCAGTCTTGCTTATAGAAAAGTCTGAATTGATTTTGGCCTTTGTAGATCCCAATTTGCTCTTATTGTGGAAGACACGAAAAAAATTAATACTGCTTTTAATGCAATAATTTGTGTGTGCCGCATCTGATTAGCTTCGACCCTTCATGTTGATTACCCGATAGTGCAGCATCTGAGTAGCGTCAGGCTCAAAGTGCTTGTGTGATTTTGAAAATTTTTCTCTTTGGTCCCTAGGAAATATTTGAATTATATTTGGTCTGCAATAAGATCACAGTAAACAGGTGATTTCAAAATATGCAAAACAACCACTCTGAAAGAATAGAGAAATTCCAAGCGCTTTCGTGACTACTCACATGTATATTTGGTCTGTGTATGTCGAAATTTCCCATTTTATTTTTATGAAGAAATTTGGGTATTTATTTCCACATGATGGCTTGTGAATGTTCTTCTGATTCCCTTCGAATCATTAAGCTTAATATTTAACTGCATTATCAACTTATGCCGCACTTGCACTATTCCTTTTGCGTCCATTGAGGCACAAGGGAATGGGATTATGAAATACGTAAGATACCTTTCTTGGGTCAGGCAGCGATCAAAAGACGTCTTGTTTATTAAAGATTTAAGTTGGTATTAAGAGGCTATACATGTTCCTAGTCTCTCTGAGTGCTCTGTAGATGATTCAATTAAATCTTTTCTTTATAAATGGCTACAACACACAGTCACATCACTCATGTTATGTTGACTGGGTTTAGCCTCTCTTATGTACGGCTCCTTCAACTCAGTCTTTTTCAAGGTTCAGTCTATTATGAATATTATACCAATAGCCAGCACGTAAGAGATTAAATTAAAACTTGTAACGGCGTTTTGGTCCGATTTAAACCTAAACGTCGTCATAAGTTTCGGTCTCGAACATGCAGACTATTAATATATTGTTCCAGCCACGATAAGGTGACGTTTCATTCTTTATAAATAAATTGTACCAAGGTACTATCAGGTCAGGCAGCTAGTAACTCACTGTATTCATCAACGTTTCTTTCAGAGATAATTTCTGAGTACTCAGAACGAGAGTACTAAAGTACTTCATTGATGCTGTACTAAGGTATTAACAAATTATAATGATGGTATGAAATTATGCTAAAAGTTCCAAGGAAAAGTTTTTAGCTGAGAAGATAGACGTTGTGAGCGGATTGTTGACAACCTAAATTGTTTGTTACCTTGAAAGATAATCTGAATTCTAAGAGAGTGTACCTGACCTTTTAGAGTGGGTACCTGACCTCTAAGAGTGGGTACCTGACATCTAAGAGAGTGTACCTGACCTTTTAGAGTGGGTATCTGACCTCTAAGAGTGGGTACCTGACATCTAAGAGAGTGTACCTGACCTTTTAGAGTGGGTACCTGACCTCTATGAGTGGGTACCTGACATCTAAGAGAGTGTACCTGACCTTTTAGAGCGGGTACCTGACCTCTAAGAGAGTGTATCTTACCTTTTAGAGTGGGTACCTGACCTCTAAGAGTGGGTACCTGACCTTTTAGAGTGGGTACCTGGCCTCTAAGAGAGTGTGCCTGACTTCTTAGAGTGGGTACCTGGCCTCTAAGAGAGTGTATCTTACCTTTTAAAGTGGGTACCTGACCTCTAAGAGACAATTGAACTGCCTCATCCCTGTCTGCCACATTTGTTGATGTGACACTTGCCACTGTCAGTTCTGTCTGCCACACTTGTTGATGTGACACTTGCCACTGTCAGTTCTGTCTGCCACACTTGTTGATGTGACACTTGCCACACTTGCCACACTTGCCACACTTGCCACACTTGCCACACTTGCCACACTTGCCACACTTGCCACACTTGCCACACTTGCCACGAGTCGACATTCACGACTCTCGAGCGAACAGAGATAATTGACAAAAATCACAAACGAATACAATATCATTATGAACTCCATTATTATGACTTTTATTGTAATAAGTGTCTTTATTGCAACTTATATTTTAACAATTTTCTTTATTGCAACTTATATTTTAATGTTCCTTTACTGCAACTTATATTTTAACAATTTTCTTTATTGCAACTTATATTTTAATGTTCCTTTACTGCAACTTATATTTTAACAATTTTCTTTATTGCAACTTATATTTTAATAAGTTCCTTTATTGCAACTTAAATTTTAAAATTTTCTTTATTGCAACTTATATTTTAACAAGTTTCTTTTTTGCAATTTATATTTTAATAAGTTCCTTTATTGCAACTAATATTTTAATAAGTTCCTTTATTGCAATTTATATTTTAACAATTTCCTTTATTGCAAATTTTATTTTAACATGCTCCTTTATTGCAACTTTCATTGTCATAGATTTCTTTATTACAACTTTAACTGTAATAAGGAACTTTATTGCGACTTTTATTGCAATTAGTTTATTGCAACCTTTTGTTGACATTTTTCATAACTGAGGGCAGGGCAGGGCAGGGCAGGGCAGGGCAGGACAGGGCAGGGCAGGGCAGGGCAGGGCAGGGCAGGGCAGGGCAGGGCAGGGCAGGGCAGGGAAAGACAGGGCAGGGCAGGGCAGCAACCTTTAATTCAAGGAAGAATAACTCGAATTCCTTGGATTAAGAGCCCTTCACTGGCCTGAAAGCCTCCCTTTGAAGGGAATTCTTCCACCTTTAAGATAAAAGCTGTGAGCATCGTAAAATTAATATAATTTAGATAATAAAGCTATATGCTGTATTATAAGGCTGTAACTACGTAAATATACAGTAAGCTATGTAACAATACAGTAAGCTATGTAACAATACAGTAAGCTATTTAAAAATACAGTAAGCTAAGTAACAGTGGAGTAAGCTGCGTAATAATAGAGTAAGCAATGTAACAATAGAGAAACACAGAAAACTATGTAACAATACAGTAAGCTGTGTAAAGAGTCCAGTAAGCTATTAAACAATAAGCTATGTAAGAGTCCAGTAAGCTATGTAACAAGAGAGTAAGCTATGAAAGAGTTCAGTAAGCTATTTAAGATTACAGTAAGCTATGTAAGAGTACAGTAAGCGATATAGGAGTACAGTAAGCTGTGTAAGAGTACATCAAACTACGTAGGAGTACAGTAAGAGTACAGTAAATTGTGAGTAACAAAGCAGGAAGCTTTCCCATCTGGAGGCAGATGAGCAGGTAAGAAACAGCCTCAGCTCACTTTCACCTGTGCTGGTAATTACTACAAAGCTTAGGCGGAGGAAGCTTGGGGTGATACTGCTCAGAGAGCTGAGGAGACATGGGTGAGACTGGGATGAGGGAGAGAGGTGTTAATTTAGGGGGAAGTAGGGGTGAGGGGAGAGAAACATGAGACAGGAGGCGAGGGGATTACACATGGTAGTGGAAGGATTAAACATGATGTGGGGAAGGAAGAAATTACACAGGGTGGGAGAAGGAAGGTGATGTTACAGTGTGGGGGAGGGAAGTTATCTTACAGACGGTGTGGGGGAGGGGGGTTATCTTACAGACAGTGTGGGAGAGGGAGGTTATCTTACAGACGGTGCGGGGGAGGGAGGTTATCTTATAGTGTGTGGGAGGGGGTTATCTTGCTTAGGGTGTGGGGCAGAGGCCTTATCTTACAGACTGTGTGGGGAAGGGAGGTTATTTTACATACAGTGTGGGGAAGGAAGTTATCTTACAGTGTGGACGAGGGAGGTTATTTTACAGATGGTGTGGGGCAGGAGGTTATCTTACAGACGGTGTGGGGAAGGGAGGTTATCTTATAGATGGTGTGAGGGAGGAAGGTTATCTACAGAGGGTGTGGGAGAGGGAGGTTATCTTACAGACGGTGTGGGGGAGGTTATCGTATAGATGGTGTGGGGAAGGGAGGTTATCTTACAGACAGTGTGGAGGAGGGAGGTTATTTTACAGATGGTGTAGGGAGGGAGGTTATCTTACAGACGGTGTGGGGGATGGGGTTACTTTACAATGTGGGAGAGGGAGGTTATCTTACAGACAGTGTGGAGGAGGGAGGTTATTTTACAGATGGTGTAGGGAAGAGAGGTTGTCTCAAATACAGTGTTGGGGAGGGAGGTTATCATACAGACGGTGTGGGGAAAGGGGTTATCTGACAGACAGTGTGGAGGAGAGAAGTTATCTTACATATAGTGTGGGGGATGGGGTTATCTGAGAGTCTGGGGGAGGGAGGTTACCTTACAGACAGTGTGGGAGATGGGGTTATCTTACATTGTGGGGGAGGGAGGTTATCTTACAGACAGTGTGAGGGAAGGAGGTTATCTTATAGATGGTATGGGGAAAGAGGTTATCTTACAGACAGTGTGGGGGAGGGAGGTTATCTTACAGACGGTTTGGGAGAGGGAGCTTATCTTTTCAGGCGGTGTGGGGGGAAGAGAGGTTATCATACAGACGGTGTGGGGAGGGAGGTTATCTTAAATACAGTGTAGGGGAGGGAGGTTATCATACAGACGCTGTGGGGAAGGGTGTTATCTTACAGACAGTGTGGAGGAGAGAGGTTATCTTACATACAGTGTGGGGGACGAGGTTATCTTATAGTGTGGGGGAGGGAGGTTATCTTACAGACAGTGTGAGGGAGGGAGGTTATCTTACAGACAGTGTGGGGGAGGGAGGTTATCTTACAGACAGTGTGAGGGAGGGAGGTTATCTTGCAAACAGTGTGGGGGAGGGAGGATATCTTACAGTCTGTGTGAGGGAGGGAGATTATTTCACAGTGTGGGGGAGGGAGGTTATCTTACAGACTGTGTGGGAGAGGGAGGTTATCTTTCAGACGGCGTGGGGGAGGGAGTTTATCTTACAGACGGTGTGGGAGAGGGTGGTTATTTTACAGATGGTGTGGGAAAGGGAGGTTATCTTAAATGCAGTGTGAGGGAGGGAGGTTATCATACAGACGGTGTGGGGAAGGGGGTTATCTTACAGACAGTGTGGAGGAGGGAGTTTACCTTTCATACAGTGTGAGGGATGGGGTTATCTTACAGTGTGGGGGATGGAGGTTATCTTACAGTGTGGGGGATGGGGTTATCTTACTGGGTGGGGGATGAAGTTAGCTTACAGTTTGGGGGAAGGAGGTTATCTTACAGATAGTGTGGGGAAGGGGGTTTTATTTCTCAGACGGTGTGGGAGAGAGAGGTTATCTTATATGCAGTGTGGGGAAGGGAGGTTATCTTACAGATAGTGTAAGGGAAAGGGTTATCTTACAGACAGTGTGGGGGAGGGGGTTATCTTACAGACAGTGTGGGGATGTAGGTAATCTTACAGTGTGGAGGAGGGAGGTTATCTTACAGACAGTGTGGGGGGGGAGGGAGGTTATTAGTGTGGGGGGGAGGGAGGTTATCTTACAGACAGTGTGGTGGAGGGAGGTCATTTTTACAGAACGTGTGGGGAGGGGGTTATCTCACAGAGTGTGGGGGAGGGAAGTTATTTTACAGTGTGGGGGGGGGGTTATCTTACGTGGGGGGAGGAGGTTATTTACGGGTGGGGGGAGGGGTTTATCTTACAGAGGGGGGGAGGGAGGTATCTTTCAGCGTGTGGGGAGGGGGGTTTATCTTACGACTGGGGGAGAGGGATGTTTTTCAGCGGTTTTTGGGGAGGGAGGTTATTTACAGTGTGGGAAGGGAAAGTTATCTTACAGACAGTTGGGGGAGGAGGTTTTTACAGACAATGTGGGGGGGAGGTTACTTATAGCGGTGGGGGGAAAAGGGAGGTTATCTTCAGTGTGGGGAGGGGGTTTTAAGTGTGGGGGAGGAAATTTTAATCAGTGTGGGAGGGTTTCTTAAGGTGGGAGGAGGTTACTTACGTGTGGGGAGGGGGGTTATCTTACAGGGGGGGGAAGGGGGTTATCTACAACAGTGTGGAGGAGGAGGTTGTTTTTCAACAGGTGGGGGGGGAGTTTTCACAGACGTAGGGGGAAGGCTTTTACCCAATTGCGGGAGGTAGGTTATTTTAAAGAATTTGGGGGGATTTACTACAGGGGAAGGGGGAGTTTTTTCTTGGGGGGGGGGTTATCACAACATTGGGGGGGTGGAGGATTTACAAAATTGGGGGAGGGGATCATCTTAAAAAGAAGGGGGGAGGAGGGAGGTTGCCCCATAAGGTGGGGGGGGTTTTTTTTTACACTTGGGGAAAACACAAAGTGTGGGGAAGGGGGGTAATCCTCAAGTTGGGGAATTGCTTTAACGGTGTTGAAAGGGGGTTATTTTTAGAAATTTGGGAGGGGGTTTTTTCCCCCCGGGGTGGGGGAGGGAAGAAACCAGCATTTGGGGGCGGGGGGTTTTTTATAGTTGGGGGGGAGGGTTGCCGGGGGGAGGGGATTACTTCAGACAGTGGGGGGGAGGGGGGGTATTTTACAGACAGTGTGGGAAGGGGGTTTCTTTCGACGGTGGGGGGGGAGGTTATCTTACAGACGTTTGGGGGAGAGAGGTTATCTTACAGGCATGGGGGAAAAAAGGAGGTTTCTTAAGATAGTGTGTGGGAGGGGTTATCTTACAGACATTAGGGAGGGGGGTTACTTACAGCAGGGGGGGAGGGGGTTGACGACGGTGTGGAGGAGGGAAGTTTTTTAAACAGTGTGGGGTAGGGAGGTTATTTAATACAGTGGGGGAAAGGGGGGTTATTTACGTGTGGGGGAGGGGTTTATCTTAAGGTGTGGGGAAGGGAGGTATTTAACAGAGTGGGGGAAAAGGGGTTATCTTACAGACGGGTGTGGGGGATTGAGGTTTCTCACAGACAGTGTGGGGGAGGGGGGGGGGTTATCTACAGCGGGTTGGGGGAGGGAGGTTATCTTACAGACATTGGAAAAGTGAAGTTATCTTACGGGGACGTGTGGAGGAGGAGGTTATCTTACAGTGTGGGGTTACCTGGAGGTTCCTGGGGTTACTCCGGGGGAATCAACCCCCCCCGGGCCCGGGTCCATACCGGGCCCCTGATAGTCAAAGCTATCAACTGGCTGTTATGCGGGGCCCCACGCGTCCAGCGTGCGAACCACAGCCCCGGGGATCCGGCCGACTTTTGGATTGTCCAGCTCTTCTTTTAAGGCAGCCAGGGGGGTTTTTTGGCAATTCCCTAATGCTTGGGGAGGCTGTTGAAAAATCTTGGGCCGGAACCCGGTGTTTTCCTTAGGTACCCAAAGGCCCACTACTTTTTATTGAGGGCATTTTTTCATCGCCTCCCCTCTTTTATTTTTTGTAGGGGGGGGGGTTTCTTGTGCAGATTTTGGGGGCCATTTCCCTTCCCAAAATTTTCCCAAATGTAGATTTTTTATATCTCTCCCTCCTGCTTCCGCGAGTACAAGTTCAAGGCTTCCCAAAGGTTCCCGTAGTTAAGGTGCTTGACAGAACTTATACTGCAGTAAAGGATCTCTGTAAAACCTTGATCTGCGATTTCACCCGCTTTTAATGGAGAGTTAAAGTACAGAAGTATTCCCGCCCAGAGGAACAAATGATTGAAAGGGTCACATTGGTTGGCATCTTCGTTGTGAAAAGTTCTCATTTTCCCTCCCTCATTTTCTTTGCACTGCTCGTGGGACTGTTTGATCCTTGAAAGCGAGATCCTCAGACATTACTACTCCCAGGCCCTTAATTATTTTTTCCCCTCTATTTTATCCAAAATCTGTTGTAATCTTTTTTAGTTATTAATTTCCCCCAGTTTTCCCCTAACGGAGTAGTTGGAATTTGTCCTCATTGAACATCATATTGTTTACCGTTGCCCACTGGAAAACTTTGTTTATATCTTTTTGGAGGTTAACCGCGTCCTCAGCAGATGACAGCCTCATGCAGCCTAGTAACGTCCGCAAAGGATGATACGGTGCTGTGGTGTATATCTCTGTCTATGTCTGATATGAGGATGAGGAATAAGATGGGGGCGAGTACTGTGCCTTGTGGAACAGAGCTCTTCACTATGGCAGCCTCCGATTTAACTCTGTTGACCACTACTCTTTGTGTTCGATTTGTTAGGAAGTTGAAGATCTATCTCCCCACTTTCCCAGTTATTCCTTTAGCACGTATTTTATGGGCTATTACGCCATGATTGCATTTGTCAAACGCTTTTGCAAAGTCTGTGTATATTACATCTGCATTCTGATTTTCTTCCAGTGCATCCAAGGCCATGTCATAGTGATCCAGTAGTTGTGAGAGGCAGGTGCGACCTGCCCTGAACCCATATTGCCCTGGATTGTGCAGATTTTGGGAATCCAGGTGATTTGCAATTCTGCTTCTTAGCACTCTTTCAAAGATTTTTATGATGTGGGTCGTCAGAGCTATTGGTTTATAGTTCTTAGCTAATGTTTTGCTGCCACCTTTATGGAGTGGGGCTATATCCGTTGTTTTAAGTGACTGTGGAATTTCACCCATGTCCAAGTTCCTCCTCCATAGTGTACTTAGGGCACGCGAGAGGGGTGTCTTGCAGTTCTTAATGAAAACAGAGTTCCACGAGTCGGGGCCCGGGGCTGAGTGCATGGTCATGTTGTCAATGGTTTTTTCGAAATCTATCGGAGTTAGGGTAATGTCGGAAATCTGGCATACATTTATGGAGTTTTGAGGCTCATTCATGAAGAAATCATTTGGGTCGTCGATCCTCAGACCGATTAGTGGTTCACTAAACACAGAGTCGTACTGGGATTTCAATATTTCACTCATTTCCTTGTTGTCATCTGTTTAAATCCCATCCTGTCTGAGTAAGGGCCCGATACTAGATGTGGTATTTGCCTTGTTTTTGGCATATGAAAAGAAATATTTTGAATTTCTTTCAATTTCACTAATAGCTTTAAGCTCCTTCTGTCTCTCCTGGTTCCTGTAAGAGTCATTTAACTTAAGTTCGATAGTTTCCACTTCCCTGGTCAGCGCCTTCTTTCGTATATCAGATATTCTAGCACTCCTGAGGAGCTCAGTGACTCTTCGTCGTCTTCTGTAGAGAGAGCATCTTTCTCTCTCAAGTTTACTCCTGCTCTTCTTCTTTCTTAGGGGAATATGCCTAGAGCATGCGGGGGAGGAAGATTATCTTATAGACGGTGTGGGGAAGGGAGGTTATCTTACAGACGGTGTTGGAAGGGAGGTTATCTTACAGGCAGTGTGGGGAAGGGAGGTTATCTTACAGATAGTGTGGGGGTGTTTTCTTACAGTGTGGGGGAAGGAGGTTATTTTACAGTGTGCATAAGGGGGTTATCTTACAGACAGTGTGGGGGATGGAGGTTATCTTACAGTGTGGGGAGGGAGATTATCTTACAAACAGTGTGGAGGAGGGAGGTTATCTTACATACAATGTGGGGGAGGGAGGTTATCTTGCAGACGGTGTAGGAGAGGGAGGTTATCTTACAGACGGTGTAAGGGAGGGAGATTATCTTACAATGTGCGGGAGGGAGGTTATTTTACAGACAGTGTGGGGGAGGGGGTTAGCTTACAGAGTGTTGGGGAGGGAGGTTATTTTACTGTGTGGGGGAGGGGCTATCTTACAGTGTGGGGGATGGAGGTTATCTTACAGTGTGGGGAGGGAGGTCATCTTACAGTGTGGAGGAGGGAGGTTATCTTTCATATAGTGTGGGGGAGGGAGGTTATCTTACAGACGGTGTGGGAGAGGGAGGTTATCTTATAGGCAGTGTGGGGAAGGAAGGTTATCTTACAGACAGTGTAGACGATGTAGATTATCTTACAGACAGTGTGGGGGAGGGAGGTTATCTTACAGACAGTGTGGAGGAGGGAGGTTATCTTACAGACAATGTTGGGGAGGGAGGTTATCTTATAGACGGTGTTGGAAAGGGAGGTTATCTTACAGACAGTGTTGGGGAGGGAGGTTATCTTACAGACAGTGTAGGGAAGGGAGGTTATCTTACAGTGTGGGGGAGGGAGGTTATTTTACAGACAGTGTGCGGGATGTGGTTATCCTACAGACAGTGTGGGGGATGGAGGTTATCTTAGAGACAGTGTGGGGGAGGGAGGTTATCTTACAGTGTGGAGGAGGGAGGTTATCTTACATACAGTGTGGGAGAGGGAGGTTATCTTACAGACGGTGTGGGAGAGGGAGGTTTTCTTACAGACGGTGTGAGGGAGGGAGGTCATCTTACAGACAGTGTGGGGGAGGGAGGTTATTTTAAAGTGTTGGGGATGGAGGTTATCTTACAGGCTGTGTGGAGGGAGAGAGGTTATCTTACAGACTGTGTGGGGGGAGGTTATCTTACAGTGTGGGGGAGGGAGGTTATCTCACAGACAATGTGGGGGAGGGGGTTATCTTATACATGGTGTGGGTCAGAAACAGCTTCAGCAGTACTGGAGCACTTCCTTAAAATATCCGAATGGGAGTGAAGCTGCCACATCAGGTCTCTGGCTTTGTGGTAGGAAGACACATTGATGGGAAGGCTGATGTACGAACGAACGAACGGATGAAAAGCCGCACGGGGAGGTAGCAGAACGGACGGGTGGATGAACGGACAATGGCAGGAGGGACGGGTGACTGAACGGACAGTTTTCCTCAGAATAGATCATCCAGTCAAATAACTTGATAAAACCTCTTCTAGAATCTAGCTTATTAATAAAACCTTCTACGTTTCTATCCTTGACTCACACTCCTAGATAATCACAAAAGCTCTTGCCTAATATAGGAAGAAATAGATAGCTTAGATAGACAGATATCTATCTTCCCCATGTACTTTCCGACAAGTCCTGCTTCTCAAACGTGCAGAATGGGTTGACTACAGATACAGGCTGGACAGAAAATATTGTCCGTGAGTGCCTAAAATTTAGGGCGTTATTTTCTTCAGGTGTTTTGGGAGGTTCTGGCGGTGAAGACAGATGCGAGACAGGTGTGGGGAGGGAAGCGGCCTCAGAGACCTAGAGAACAAGATGAGGTGGGGAACACGTAAAGAACATGGGAAGGAGATGGAAAACATACAGAGAGTGAAGTTAATACACAAAGAATATAGATCGGAGGTGAACGAGAATACACAAATAACTTGGGAAGGATGTGAACACGCAAAGAACGTACGAAGAAGAGTGAAGAGCTCACAACAAAACATAGCAAGGAAGTAAAGAACGCACAAAGAACATGCAAAGAAACATAGGAAGGAGGTAAAGAACAAAAGAAGAACATGCTAATAAAGACAAAGAACACACACAAAAAAAATAGAAAGGGGGTAAAGAACACAAATAACAGGGAAAGTTAAAAAAAAAATAAAAAATATTCAAAAAGGTGAAAAAAATAATGTAAAACGCGCAAAGAACAGAAAATACAGGTGAAAGAGAAGCTGTGTCTTCATTACATATAACCACAATTAACCCAAGTTTCTTTAAATCATTAATGACGCTAACATCTCGAGTCTGAAGTTATGTTCAGTGTTAAGAGGCGGCAGACCTGCCAAGAAGACTGTTCAGGTCATCCCTGTAGAGGTGTGCCAAGAAGACTCTACAGGTTATCTTTGTAGAGGTGTACCAAGAAGACTCTACAGGTTATCTTTGTAGAGGTGTGCCAAGAAGACTCTACAGGTTATCTTTGTAGAGGTGTACCAAGAAGACTCTACAGGTTATCTTTGTAGAGGTGTGCCAAGAAGACTCTACAGGTTATCTTTGTAGAGGTGTGCCAAGAAGACTCTACAGGTTATCCCTGTATAGGTGTGCCAAGAAGACTCTACAGGTTATCTTTGTATAGGTGTGCCAAGAAGACTCTACAGGTTATCTTTGTAGAGGTGTGCCAAGAAGGCTCTACAGGTTATCCCTGTAGAGGTGTGTCCAAGAAGACTCTACAGGTTATCCCTGTAGAGGTGTGCCAAGAAGACTCTACAGGTTATCTTTGTAGAGGTGTGCCAAGAAGACTCTACAGGTTATCCCTGTAGAGCTGTGTCAAGAAGACTATACAGGTTATTCCTGTAGAGGTGTGCCAATAAGATTGTGTAGGTTATTCCTGTAGACGTGTGGCCAGAAGATTGTACAGGTTATCCCTCTAAGAAAGGTGTGGCAGGAAGATTGTGCAGTTTATCTTTCAAAGGCTGAGGTGAGAAGAGCCCTGAAACACGTCTCAGCCATCGAGTGTGGGCTCAGGACACACCCAAACCACTACAGTCTAAATATGCTAGAACTAGACCATTTTTTCAACAGATGAACTTGTTAACAGGCCTGGTAAAGGGTAATTACCCCTCTCCAGGCCTGGTAAAGGGTTAAAACAGTGTAAATACGCAAGAAGTAACAAATAGATGAACCAGATCTAGAATTCTACCCTAACGGCGAACCAAACCAACTCTGCAAAAACTATAGATAAACCAGACCAACTGAGCTTTGGATGAAGCAGAAACATGATGCAATGACTTGGTACGGAGCATACTAACTCCACATGACTTGAACAAGTCAACAGCTTCTTGTGATTAACTTAACTAAGATTCAGTAAGTCAACGAGTGTTTATTTTAGTAGCAATTTGAGTCACACTGAGGGAAATTCTTTCAGAAAATCCCGAGACAGTCGCATAAATTTCTAAGTGTCTTTGGACGTCTTTCCTTCCCCCGAAAATAAACAGGTACCTGTGAATTAGCTGTCAGTTGTGTGTGGCATCTGGGGACAGTATTGTACTTTAAATAAGTCTGAGATTTGAAACGATGTGAGCCATGATATTAGCTCTTAGCTTGTAAATGAGCTGAGGATCTCAACTCTTCAGTCACAATACGATTCTGGTGTACAGTACCGACAAGATGAAGAATTAGACACATATACAACACCTGGGTATCGTACCTTAGTCTCGATGAACCCAAGACTAAGGAACTGAACACTGGCTGGAGAAACGTCTTCAAGTAATAGCACCCAAGTGTTGTAAATGTGTCTAATTCCTCACCTCTTCAGTGTCTAGATTCAACGACGTTAAAATAAAGATAAAAGAAAGAAGTAGGCCACGCGTGCCCGCACTGCTCATTCATTAATGAGAAAAAAAATCCCAGTGGAACGGAAGAAAACAAAAATTACAATTTCAAAGCACTTGTGTTAAGTAACAAACGCAGTGAGGGAATAAAACTTGTATTCCAGCTTTCGAATGAAACTACGAGAGAGTGGAACTGCAGTTGGAAGTGGAATCAGTGTAGGCAGACCTGACAGGTCCTCTGGTTAAATCCTTTGAAAATGAAAATAGCCTTGAAAAGGCGCAATTGGAAGAATACTGAAAAATAACATTTAAAATGCAAGCAAAAATTTGTTGTGTGTCAGAGAGAGAGAGAGAGAGAGAGGGGGGGGGGGGGATGTGGGTGGCCTTACTGTTATGTACAAGGCCAATATTGTCAAAATACCACACTTGGATCCACTTCGAGGACAGCGTGAAACAAGCTTTTATGCCACAAGACGGGCAGAAAGCAGCAACTTCACTCTGGCTGTACCCTTCTCCAGAACATCACTCCATCTGAGATCCTATATATCCAGGATGACTTGAGTATGGAACACATTCGTACAGCATAATGATGTCAACGAGATAAAGTCAGTTGATCAAATGAAAATGCTGGCCCACAGATGGCTCCAACTTCATCCTGTTCCCTACTTGTATGTCTCATAAGAATAAAAATGCTTTCAAATGAGCTGATGTAGGTAACAGCTCTTAGCTTGCCAATAAAGTTAGGAATCTTTAACCTGTAAATAGCTTGTCAATAAAGCTAGGGATCCTTAACCATGTCAAACCCTGTGTATATAAAAAAGAGAGAGAGAGAGAGAGAGAGAGAGAGAGAGAGAGAGAGAGAGAGAGAGAGAGAGAGAGAGAGAGAGAGAGAGAGAGAGAGAGAGAGAGAGCGATGAGAAAGAGAATGAATATGGATGAATGAAGCGGTGAACCTGGGAGAAGATTCAGTGGTGTTTGAGTTATGGTTGGTGTGGCGCTGTGTGAGAACCTCTCAGTACCTGCCTGACGCTCGCTGCACACACCACACATGGTAATCCTGTCTTCTGGCTACGATTACACGCCCCCATTTGTCAAGATTACCTCTTCTCTTTCTCCATTTCTCAGTGAGTGTGTGTAAGTGTGTGTGTGTGTGTGTGTACTCAATTCTACTCACCTAATTGTGGATGCAGGGGTCGAGACTCAGCTCCTGGCCCCGCCTCTTCACTGATCGCTACTAGGTCCTCTCTCTCTCTGCTTCCAGAACTTTATCATACCTCGTCTTAAAGCTATGTATGGTTCCTGCCTCCACTACTTCACTTGTTAGGCTATTCCACTTCCTGACGACTCTATGACTGAAGAAATACTTCCTAACGTCCCTCTGACTCGTCTGAGTCTTCAGCTTCCAATTGTAACCCCTTGTTTCTGTGTCCCCTCTCTGGAACAACCTGTCCCTGTCTACTTTATCTATTCCACGCAGTATTTTGTATGTCGTTATCATGTCTCCCCTGACCTGCCTGTCCTCCAATGTCGTCGGTCCGATTTCCCTCAACCTTTCTTCGTAGGACATACCCCGGAGCTCCGGAACTAGCCTTGTTGCAAACCTTTGCACTTTCTCTAATTTCTTGACGTGTTTGACCAGGTGTGGGTTCCAAACTGTGTGTGTGTGTGTGTGTGTGTGTGTGTGTAGTTGCAGGGGTCAAGTCATAGCACCTGGCTCTACCTCTAGGTCACACTCTCCCAAACCCTCTTCTTCAAGCTATGTATTTTTCCTGCCTCCACTACACCACTCTCCAGACTATTCCACCTCCTGACAGTTTTATGACTAAAGAAGTACTTACTAACGTCTATGTAATTCATCCGAGACTTCAACTTCCAATTGTGACCCCTTGTTGCTGTGTCCCACCTCTGAACCTCCTGTCTCTGTCCAACTTGTCGATTCCTCTCAGTATTTTATATGTAGTTATCATATGTCCCCTATCACTCCTGTCTTCCAGTGTCGTCAGGTCGACTTCTCTTAACCTCTCCTCGTAGGACATGCCCCTTAGCTCCGGAACTACTCTCGTTGCAAGCCTCTGCACTTTCTCTAATTTCTTTTCGTGCTTGGCCAGGTGTGAGTTCAAAACTAGTGCTGCATATTCCAATATGGGCCCGACGTACACGGTGTACAGAGTCGTATACGAATAATTTCCGAGATGCCGGAATGCTATTCTTAGGTTTGCTAGGTGCCCGTATGCTGCAGCAGTTATTTGGCTGATGTTCGCTTCAGGAGATGTGCCTGGTGATATACTCACCCCAAGATCTTTTTCCTTGAGCGAGGTTTGTAGTCTTTAGCCTCCTAGACTGTACTCTGTTTGGGGTCTTCTTTGCCCTTCCCCAGTCTTCATGACTTGTGTGTGTGTGTGTGTACTCACCTAGTTGAGGTTGCAGGGGTCGAGTCCAAGGTCACTCTCCCTGAGCCATGAGCTTTATCATACCTCTGCTTAAAGCTATGTATGGATCCTGCCTCACTACATCGCAAGATCTTTTTCCTTGAGTGAGGTTTGTAGTCTGTGGCCCCCTAGACTGTACTCCGTCTGCGGTCTTCTTTGCCCTTCCCCAATCTTCATGAATTTGCACTTGGTGAGGTTGAACTCCAGTAGCTAATTGCTGGACCAGGTCTGCAGCCTGTCCAGATCCCTTTGTAGTTCTGCCTGGTCTTCGATCGAATGAACTCTTCTCATCAACTTCACGTCATCTGCAAACAGGGACACCTCAGAGTCTATTCCTTCCGTCATGTCGTTCACAAATACCAGAAATAGCACTGGTCCTAGGACTGACCCCTGTGGGACCCCGCTGGTCACAGGTGCCCACTCTGACACCTCGCCACGTACCATGACTCGCTGCTGTCTTCCTGACAAGTATTCCCTGATCCATTGTAGTGCCTTCCCTGTTATCCCTGCTTGGTCCTCCAGTTTTTGCACTAATCTCTTGTGTGGAACTGTGTCAAGAAAATGCAATCCAGGAAAATGCAATCCACCCATCCCTCTCTCTCTTGTCTTACTGCTGTCACCATGTCATAGAACTCCGGTAGGTTTGTGACACAGGATTTCCCGTCCCTGAAACCATGTTGGCTGCTCTTGATGAGATCATTCCTTTCTAGGTGTTCCACCACTCTTCTCCTGATAATCTTCTCCATGACTTTGCATACTATACATGTCAGTGACACTGGTCTGTAGTTTAGTGCTTCATGTCTGTCTCCTTTTTTAAAGACTGGGAATACATTTGCTGTCTTCCATGCCTCAGGCAATCTCCCTGTTTCGATGGATGTGTGTGTGTGTGTGTGTGTGTGTGTGTGTGTGTGTGTGTGTGTACTCACCTATTTGTGGTTACAGGGGTCGATTCATAGCTCCTGGACCCGCCTCTTCACTGATGACTGCTTTTCAATAATAAGTATCCGTCGACTTTAAATTATAGAATTACATATTCTGTTTTCAAAGTGATAGTTTGTTATTTTCATTGATTCATTATAGATCTGAGTTAGTGGGTACTCGAGATCATCGACCCTTACTCTGATTAACCACTCCCATATGCTGACCTCTTTGTTCTCTCTCTCTCCCTCTGTCTGTCTGTCTGTCTCTCTCTCTCTCTCTCTCTCTCTCTCTCTCTCTCTCTCTCTGATATACACGTAATATCTTTAGAGCATATGTTTTAAGTTTTGCTTTAATTTGTAATTTTTTTGACTGCTGTCATATTAGTTTGATATTGCTTGTGGTGTTGCTTGTGGTGTTGCTTGTGGTGTTGCGTGTGGTGTTGCGTGTGGTGTTGCTTGTGGTGTTGCTTGTGGTGTTGCTTGTGGTGTTGCTTGTGGTGTTGCTTGTGGTGTTGCTTGTGGTGTTGCTTGTGGTGTTGCTTGTGGTGTTGCTTGTAGTGTTGCTTGTGGTGTTGCTTGTGGTGTTGCTTGTAGTGTTGCTCGTGGTGTTGCTCGTGGTGTTGCTTGTGGTGTTGTTTGTGGTGTTGTTTGTGGTGTTGCTTGTGGTGTTGCTTGTGGTGTTGCTTGTGGTGTTGCTTGTGGTGTTGTTTGTTGCTTGTGGTGTTGCTTGTGGTGTTGCTTGTGGTGTTACTTGTGGTGTTGCTTGTGGTGTTGTTTGTGGTGTTGCTTGTGGTGTTGCTTGTGGTGTTGCTTGTAGTGTTGCTTGTGGTGTTGCTTGTGTTGCTTGTGGTGTTGCTTGTGGTGTTGCTTGTAGTGTTGCTTGTGGTGTTGCTTGTGGTGTTGCTTGTGGTGTTGCTTGTGGTGTTGCTTGTGGTGTTGCTTGTGGTGTTGCTTGTGGTGTTGCTTGTAGTGTTGCTTGTGGTGTTGCTTGTGGTGTTGCTTGTAGTGTTGCTTGTGGTGTTGCTTGTAGTGTTGCTTGTGGTGTTGCTTGTGGTGTTGCTTGTAGTGTTGCTTGTGGTGTTGCTTGTGGTGTTGCTTGTGGTGTTGTTTGTGGTGTTGCTTGTGGTGTTGCTCGTGTCAGTCGCCGTCCATCGTCACTCTTATTAGTCTTTTAAAGTGACCGAGGCTCATTTTTTGCTTTAGTTGTCATGCCATTTTCAAATACCCTTTACTCTCCTCCAGTTCACTCACTAGATAAATCCCCACTGTGGGCGATAAATCTTTACTGTATGTGATAAATCCCCCACTGTGGGTCATAAATCCCCATTGTAGGTGATAAATCCTGACTGTGCGTGATAAATCCTCACTGTGAGTGATAAATCTCCCACTGTGAGTAATGGATCCCCACTGTGAATGATAAATCCCCACTGTGGATGATAAATCTCCACTGTGAGTGATAAATCTTCTCTATGGTGACAAATCACCACTGTGGGGGAAATCCCCATTGTAGTGATTAATCTTCACTGAAGGAAATAAATCTCCAATGTGGGGATACTTCCCCACTGTGGTTGATAAAACCCTACTGTGCGGAAAAAATCCCATTGTAAGATGAATCCCCACTGTAGGATGACTCCGCACTGTAGGATGAATCTCCACTGTAGGATGAATCCCCACTGTAGGGTGAATCTCCACTGTAGGATGAATTCCCACTGTAGGATGAATCTCCACTGTAGGATGAATCCCCACTGTAGAATAAATCTCCACTGTAGGACGAATCCCCACTGTAGGATGAATCTCCACTGTAGGATGAATCCCCACTGTAGGACGAATCTCCACTGTAGGATGAATCCCCACTGTAGGATGAATCTCCACCCACTGTAGGATGAATCTCCACTGTAGGGAATATATCCACAATGTGGGGATAAATAAGAACATAAGAGTGAAGGAACACTGCAGCAGGCCTAATGACCCATGCGAGGCAGGTCCAGTTCTCCCACCGGCTTAAGCCAATGCCTTGACCTAGTCAGGTCAGTCACATTCACTTAAGGCATCTGACCTAGTAGAACAAGCTAGTCAGGTCCAACTCAGACCCACCAACACCCATTCATGTATTTATCCAACCAATTTTTAAAACTACACAACGTCTTAGCTTCTATGACGGTACTCGGGAGTTTGTTCCACTCATCCACAACTCTATTATCAAACCAGTGCTTTCCTATATCCTTCCTGAATCTGAATTTTTCCACTTCAAAAAACCATTGCTGCGAATCCTGACAATGCTAGATATTTTTAGCACGCTATTTACATCCTATTTATTAATTCCGGCTTCCATTTATACACCTCAATCATATCCCCCCTAATTCTACGCCTTTCTAGAGTGTGCAGATTCAGGGCCCTCAGTCTATGCTCATAGGGAAAATTTCTGATACATGGGATCAACTTTGTCATCCTCCTTTGAACGTTTTCCAGAGCATTTATATCTATTCTGTAATACGGTGACCAAAACTGTGCAGCATAATCTAAATGAGGCCTAACCAAGGATATATAGAGTTGAAGAACAACCTGAGGACTCCTATTATTTATACTTCTTGCTATGAAGCCAAGGATTCTGTTAGCTTTATTGCGAACACTTATGCACTGTTGTCTTGGTTTCAGATTACTACTAACCTGAACTCCTAAATCCTTTTCGCAATCCGTAATATTAAGATCTAAATTATTTAGTTTATATGTGGCATGGCTATTTTCCTGTCCAACATTTAGAACTTTGAATTTGTCTATATTAAACAGCATCTACCACTTCTCCGATCACTGCATCAGTCTATTCAGATCATCCTGGAGAATGAACTGGACGGCCTATTTTGGTGTCATCAGCAAATTTGCTTATGTCGCTATTTATTCCCTCATCTATGTCGTTTATGTAAATTGTGAACAACAAGGGGCCCAAAGCTGACCCCTGTAGAACACTGCTTGTGACGTGCCCTCATTCTGATTTCTCCCCACATATGCAAACTTTCTGCTGCCTATCTGTCAACCATGCCTCTACCCAGGAAAATATTTCTCCTCGTATTCCGTGTTCCTTAAGTTTCCTCAACAGCCTCTGATGTGGAACTCTATCGAAAGCCTTACTGAAGTCCATATACACAATATTTTATTCAGTACTATGATCTACCTCCTCAAATATCATAGTGAAGAAAGTCAGTAAATTCATAAGACAGGAACGTCCCTTTGTAAAACAGTGCTGAGATTCATTAATCGGTTTATGCCTTTCAAAATGGCTACGAATTGCTTCGGCAATTATTGATTCCATAATTTTTACCAACTATGGAGGTAAGGCTTATTGGTCTATAGTTCGAAACTAAGGACTTGTCACCTGCCTTGCATATAGGTATTACATTTGCCATTTTCCTCTTGTCTGGCACTATGCCAGTTTGTAGTGATATATTGAAAAGATTAGTCAAAGGTATGCTAAGTTCCTCTTTACATTCCTTTAACACCCTTGCAAACAGTTCATCAGGGTCTGGGGATTTGTTAGGTTATAATTTCTCTATTTGTCTGAGGACCTTGCCACTAGTTACCCTAATAGTGAATCGTTTATTATCGTTCTGTTCTACATAATTTATTATTTCTGGAATTTTGCTAGTATCTTCCTGAGTAAAAACTCAGAGGAAGTAGTTATTGAAAAGTTCACACATTTCCTTATCCCTGTCAGTAATCTGACCTGAGTTACTCTTCAATGGGCCTATCTTGTCCCTGTTCTTACTTCTGTGTACCTGAAAGAACACTTTTGGTTAATCTTCGAATCCCTTGCGACTTTAGCCTCATAATCCCTTTTTGCTTTTCTTATTTATTTTTTTGTTTCTCTCTTTAATTGAATATATTGATTCCTTAACTGCCTTTATCCTCTTATGATACACCTATATATGCCTCTCTTTTGACCAATGAGATGTTTTAATCTATTGTTTGTCCATTTGGGATCATTTTTTTTTATCACACTGGCCGATTCCCACCAAGGCAGGGTGGCCCGAAAAAGAAAAACTTTCACCATCATTCACTCCATCACTGTCTTCCCAGAAGGGTGCTTTACACTACAGTTTTTAAACTGCAACATTAACACCCCTCCTTCAGAGTGCAGGCACTGTACTTCCCATCTCCAGGACTCAAGTCCGGCCTGCCGGTTTCCCTGAATCCCTTCATAAATGTTACTTTGCTCACACTCCAACAGCACGTCAAGTATTAAAAACCATTTGTCTCCATTCACTCCTATCAAACACGCTCATGCATGCCTGCTGGAAGTCCAAGCTCCTCGCACACAAAACCTCCTTTATCCCCTCCCTCCAACCTTTCCTAGGCCGACCCCTACCCCGCCTTTCTTCCACTACAGACTGATACACTCATGAAATCACTCTGTTTCGCTCCATTCTCTCTACATGTCCGAACCACCTCAACAACCCTTCCTCAGCCCTCTGGACAACAGTTTTGGTAATCCCACACCTCCTCCTAACTTCCGAACTACGAATTCTCTGCATTATATTCACACCACACATTGCCCTCAGACATGACATCTCCACTGCCTCCAGCCTTCTCCTTGCTGCAACATTCATCACCCATGCTTCACACCCATATAAGAGTGTTGGTAAAACTATACTCTCATACATTCCCCTCTTTGCCTCCAAGGACAAAGTTCTTTGTCTCCAGAGACTCCTAAGTGCACCACTCACCCTTTTCCCGTCATCAGTTCTATGATTTACCTCATCTTTCATAGACCCATCCGCTGACTCGTCCACTCCCAAATATCTGAATACATTCACCTCCTCCATACTCTCTCCCTCCAATCTGATATCCAATCTTTCATCACCTAATCTTTTTGTTTTCCTCATAACCTTACTCTTTCCTGTATTCACTTTTAATTTTCTTCTTTTGCACCTCCCCCCCCCTTTGGTAGGGATCATTTTTATTAGATCTAATTTCCCCACTCGGAACAAAAGTTGTCTGGGCAACCAACCCTACCTACCTGACCCATAGTAAGGTCATCCCAATTTAGCCCACGAAGTCGGCCACGCAGGAATCTGGGACAGAGACTTGATTGCAGTTATCTGGGTAATTCCATGATATATTAAAACTAAGTGATTTGTGATCGCTGTCCCCAACCTCATCATTAGCCTCAAGATTATTAATTAGTGATTCTTTGTTGGCAAGAACCAAGCCAAGCAGATTGTTTCCTCTAGTTGGCTCGGTCACAAACTGTTTCAAAAAGCAATCCTGAACCGTATCAAGAAAGTCACTAGACTCGAGATTTCCTGTCACATTGTTCCATTCAGTTTGTCGAAAGTTAAAATCTCCCATTAACACAACATTTTCGTATCTAGACGCCTTATGAATATCGTCC